>CM043016.1:103024694-103624694 GCA_023690525.1 Holotrichia oblita | reverse complement strand
AATGACTAAAATATTGTGTTTATGAAAGTCAGGGGAGTTGTATCCCGAAGTTTACGAGCTCATACCGCCAGCGGCAGATGTTTTTGCACTTGCCAATGCAGATTAAATGCAAGTTGGTCAATAAGTCAAACATTCAGCACCAAATTATTGTTTCTACATAAGTTAAACATTAAAATTTCCATGCTGTCAGTATTGCAGTAAGTTTGTAAAACTATCAATTCAATCAATTGTAATATAATTATTAAGCCAATCTAACAAACATTTTAGCTGAAATAATGTTACTAATAGGAGTAAAAAAAGAATACACCGTTAAACACAATAAGACACTAGACAGAAAAGATACAAAACTAATAATTAATTTTGAATGTTTGTCAGTTGCCAAGTGACATTTAATGACAGCCCAATTCAAATTTTGCGTTTTACGCAATTATGCGTCAGGTAAATAACAATATTTGCGCGCTTCAAAATTTGAAATATTGGCGGCAATTTCAAAAAGTTGTTGATTTCATTTGTTATTAAAATCAATCATATTTTATAGTTATACGTTAAAAAATTATCTATTTCAGAAATTTACAATAAAAATATCACATTCCATTTAAATAAATGCAAATTGATTTCGGTACGACGTCATGATGGATAGTATATAATCCACGTTTCTATTAAAATGTGCTTTCCTTAGAACTCTATAACTTTACCTGGTCTAATTTAAAATTTCTTATTTAGTTTGGCCATAATTTCAATGCATCATTTTAAGTGGCCCACCCTGTAGATTAAAAGATAATCATTTGTGGAATCAGAATATCTAAGAAAATATATGCTGTTCCATTTAAAAAAAGCGACTTTCCGAAGATTGCAATTATTTGTAAGCAACTAAGTTTTTAAACACCCTGTATTACAAAGAAGAAGCTCAAACTTTGTATAACTACACGATATCATAGTCTGGAGAATATTTTGATTATACATTAATACATAAATGATGTTGACCAACAAACTGTTTTAATTTAACTCCATTGGATTTCTTTTCATTTGGTGAATTAAATAATAAATGTAATGCAGCGGTAAACAACAGCAAAGCAGTTTTTGAAAATAACTGTTTGAAGAACTCACTACTACTTTGCTTTAAGTTGAAGCAGTCGAGACAAAGTGGAAATTAACCTATGTCGAATACTAGTAGCAACAATCTTATTTTGCTGCCAAACTTGCATGAGCTTTACATAAAAAATATCTAACTTATATAGAAATATGGAGATGCTTTCTTGTATGCAGCAATGGCTGCAGAATGGCAATTCTGGCTGCAATGAATCATTTCACGTCAATACACCATGCACTACATGTTCCAACTTTATAAAATAAATATTATTCAAAGGTAAAGTCTATGTATAAAATACTCGTTAAAGTGAAATGCTCTGCCTATCATTAGTCTATTTACCCAGTCAAATAAATCATTTCACATAATTATAAAAATGATCTACAAGAGGGGCCATCATTGTATGTAGAGATGTTAATATAATGTTCGTACTAACCTCTTTGTTTTCGTATATAATCCATAATTTTATGTTCACCTTCACCTGGTACATTAGCATCAGATAAAATCACTTTAATTCCTTGCCATCCCGGATCATTATTTAATCTATCATGAATATAATATTTCAAACAATCCGATAATCGTGCCATAAATGGAGTACCAGGCGTTATACAATTTGAGTCAAAATGCTCCTCTTTTGGTTTTTCAGGTGGTAAATGAGCACCTTTTAATAATAATTCCGCTCTCACTCTAGCAATATCATTTACTTTTTCAACAGATTCTTTTGATGCTCTGAAACGTCGTGATCTTTGCTGATTCATTTTTGCTCGTGGTGCGACACCATCAATTGCCATGTATAATAATTTCCTTGGTCGCACAATACGAAATAATCTATCTATACATTCAAATATTGCTATCATCATTTCGTCTTCATCTCTTGGAGCAGGTTTATCTTCAGGATGAGTACAAGGGTGTATAATACCATTCATATCCAAATACAGGTTATCAAATTCTACACCATTGGGGTTTGGTTTAGAAGTGTCTACTTTTATGTGGTTCCCATCAAAATCTTTTGTCTAAAAGCTCAAATAGTAATATTTAAAAAAGTTTCTACTTAACCTTACTTTTTCCTCAATACACGGTGCTATTACTGAAGGATATTTACGGCTAAGCCATCGGAAAAATGCTGGTACCCCCATAGTTACGTGTTACGGCATAGGAATGTTAAATAACAATAAATTTTGTATCGATGATATATAAATATTTTCCAAAATAATAACGAATTGATTACGATGCTACTTCCTTTTCAATGGTGGCAAAATCAGTTTATACAAACTATAAACTCAAAAAGTTCCTGTATGGAGTCATGATAAATCAGTGCAGGCAATACAACGACAAAATAATGTGAAAAGTACAGAATTTTGCTGGATCATGCTGGACTTAATGGAAAGTTACGATTTATAGTTGAAAATACATATGTTAATATCTGTATAACTATGGCAAAACTGTATCACTGCATTCAAATATTTTCAAGCAAGACTTGGTAAGCAATAATTGTACAACCAAAACCAATTAATACAGGTGTGTATTAGTTATTTGCTTAATGCCATTGTCAATGTTATGGCTATGTAGATAGCTGCAGGTAAAATTTTTGATTCTTACAGTTGAGATAAAGTGTTTGTTTACTTCCGAAAATCGCTATAGTAATGTATGGGTGTACTGATGGTTGGCGATAATAGTTATTTATGTAGTGATTCTTTATTGAACCAGTCTGAGATTATAATCGATTTTTGCCGAGAAAATTATTATAAGCACGGTTAATCGTATGTTCGCTCGTGACGTCATACACACGAGAGAACGTCCAAACGCAGTGTTCGGTATGATGGCGTTTTTAGTGTAAACCATGCGGATCTCACGGTATAGATCAAGGTCAGGCCGGTTTCACTAGATTACCATGACTACTACCAATATTTTTAATGCGAACGTATATAAATTTTGCAACTAATGTTCAAATTTGATAATTTTTTAATTTTGATTTAATTGACATTTGTCAAATTATTGTCAATGTATAATTGGTTTAAGCGTTGTGTTCAATATTATTGATTATTTCGAGTTCTTTTCTTTCTTCAATCACAATATTTAATTACTTTGGTTTTATTGTTTCACTTTGTATTTAGTTGCATGTTAATTATTTTAGTGTTCTAGCATATTATCATAATTTAATAATTAACTAATATGGAAGGTCCACGCTGCGTTATAAAAATGGTTTTGCAGTAAAATATGGTAGCAGACACTGTTTTCCTAATCCAGCGAAAAATATGGATATGTTTAAAAAATGGATCAAGTACTGTAATGATGAATGATGTAATTTGCCACCAGAAAATGTATATTAAAATCGACGAGTGTGTAGAAATCATTTTACTAATGATCAATGTGGGTCTAATAATAGATTGTTGTCTACTGCATATTCAGTTTTAAATATTCCAAGTAAGCTTTCGTGACCTAATTCTCATTATGCGTTTTGTTGTTGCGGCAAAAATTTTAACATTTCAGCGATCGTGCGCTTTTCACCTATTTTTATCAGTGGACTAAGTCGAAAAGATATTATTGCTTCATACTAATAGTTTTGAATTGAGTTATTAATATTATGTCGTTTTAGTATGATTTGAATATTTTTTTATTATTTCTATGGGCGTCCTATTTTGGTAGTATTCTACGATATTGCTTCATACTAATGAAAAAAGGTTTCACTTACAATCATTTTTCGGAGAATTTTTGAAGAAGTTCCAGCTGAGAATTTGCCAAATTATAACATAACAATATATGTAGTGAAAATGTATGGTCTCAACCTATAGCCATGAAAGTCTTCTTATGGAACCGGATCTGAAATACTTACCATAAAATTTTCGTATTTCTCTGTATTTAAACCGGCCACAGCAGTAAAAGCATCAACTCCGACTTTTATTCATATTATAAAAAATAAATTGCAGAGGGCTAAATGGCTTATAAATAATATAATTACTCATCATTAACTTAAATTTCTGCTTAAGAATTTTTTCTATTGTATAGAAAAATTCTATTGTATACAAATTCTTATGTACTTACGGTCCGATTTCATAATAATGTCCTTTATTCGATTTATTCTCGGTTAAGTAATGAGTATGGTGGTTTAGCGGTACATCAAAAAGGACTTTAGGAATATATCAATTATGATCGCATAACACTATTTTTGTATGAAAGTCAATTTGTATTTAATCGGCATTAGGTTTTATTACGAAATCGACCCTTATTTCTATCAAATATGTTATCCTTTTGTAATTTACTTTATTCATAAAAATACAATATAACTTATATATACATATTTGTTATTTATGTTTTGTATTAATTCATTAAATATAAATTGAAATAAAATGCATCGTACGCTTTGGTATATTTAAGCGTCGCGCTTTCGCATAATAATGCGAACGTACTCAGTAGATGGCGCAAAACATGGTTATGATTGACATACGTTATCTGACGCATCTATATTATATTTCATCTATGATCAAGGTCCTAAACTGTTTTAGTTCATAGAACGATCGCGCAGCGTTGATGTCGCTGGATCGACAGCTAGCTTCATAATAATCTGTGTTTATGCAGCCGTTTCCAACGGTTGGAAGTATCAGGAGTATGCGCATTACAATAAAACCGAACGCTTTTATTGTAATAGAATGCTCCTGATACTTCCAACCGTTGGAAATGACTGCAAGCTTCAAAGCTAATACATAACCTATATAAACGATATAAACTATGTTTAGAAATGGTTTACAACAAGATTGTTCATTCTATTCGTTTTTTTTTTCTAGCGGTTTCTTGTGCTCTAGTTTATGTACTTATTTCTAGTTTCGAGGACCGATTGTAAGTGTTTATTTTATATATTTATACACTTTGGTTGTGTAAGTTTTGTTGTGTTTCATTGCATAAATTGTAAAAACAATGGTGACGTGCTGCGTGCCTACATGTAGTAATACTTCCAAAGAAGCTATTTTACATATTTATTTCCCTATCTTGATGAAGAGGCGAGAAGAAGTTCGTGATAAGTAGTTGAGTTGGCTATTATTTCTGAAGTTAATTTACAGAATAATTATTATATTGTAATTGTTACATGTATAAGAAATTTATTATAAGTCGGTACATATATCCAGTTTTCTTAAAAATATCGTACTTTTCAATTCTATATTCCCAACATTCTTGAAGTTCAGTTGAAAATTAATATTAAGTGTCTACTAAATATTATTTAATTCTCCCGAAATAATACGTGACTAAAAAAAAATCGCGAACGAAATTATCGGGAATATCGACATTTAAGATCAAATATTGAAAATTTATTGATTCTGAGTAGTTTTTGACTTGAGACATGTTATGCGAGTGAATAAAATATATTTTGAAATTTAAATGGAAATTAAAGGAACTAAATAGTAATCAAAAATTAAAATTTTAGGTCGAACGGTTGTATATAAACCATAAACTACTGTTGGTGAAGATATTGAAAGAAAATGAAATAATAAATTTAAACTTTATAGAGCTGTTCATTGGAAAAATGGAAAGAATTTGGTGTAAATTACGTTTTTTCGTTATTTGCACGAAATTCTTCATTATTTCACAATGAAGTATTATAAACTTTAAATTTATAGTGCTCCGTTTTGGCGCCATAAACCATATAGTTACCAGTACGATCGCATAGCGCTGTATTAGTATACAACTTCACGTAATAAAACAGTTTTCAATTGCTAATATAAGAGCGGCCGGGGCATGGTGTAAACATCACCCATTCTAACCTAAATTTTACTTTGGTCTTAACAGGTATCCGATGTGTTGTGCGTTTATTTGGGTAGCTAATTCTTACAATAAAAGTGTACGACATATAGGATATACGTTTTAAACAACTTTTTAATGATGCATTTTTAAGTTATTATGTTTTGTGGAATAATTCAACAAACATATAAGACGACACAAAATGATATGAATGTTAGACAAGAAAGAAAAGATTTGTTTCACATTTTAAATTTATATGATCTACTGTGTATTTTGTGTCCATACCTTCCATTTTATATTAAATAAAAAGTAAATACAAAAGGATAAAGCAGTGCAGTAGGTTATAAATAATGGCGGTAATGAAACGTAAACAAATAAACAGGGAAACATATCAGCGCTGTTTGCTTATTTGAAAAATTCCCTGAATGACAAAATAATGACGTCATTTTACAGAACCGGTCGTTGCTTTAAAGCAGTCCGCCAAAAATTATTACAGCGTATATTTTTTCCGCTACATCGCGAGTAACAGCGAGTTCGATAAAGACTTTTACTCCATTTGCTGAACTTTTTAATACATATTTTTAGGTTAACTTTCGAAAACAAAACCGGTTTGCAAATCTTCAACCTCATCAAAATGATGTAGCGTTCAGGGAGTGTGCAGCGATACAGCAAATCGCTTACCGTCAGCGCTTAAGCGTAATTTTTTCCGCAATTTTATGCGACCAATAAAAAAAAACGTTTAAACAAACCTTAAACACCAAACATATCACCGAGCGGTTTGCTTATTTGACCAACCAATTTTGGTTTTCGATGACGTCATAAATGACTGAACTTTTTTCGATGTTTGACACAATTTGAAATAAGTAGAATAATTATTATGACGTACTAGTGAATCAACATATATGCAACCAATGTGTAACCCTTCCAAGTTGGGTAGGTAGTCTATGGTCTATGCTCTAGGATATACGTAAAAATGACAGCGCTTGCGTTTCCACCAAACGGAGTTCATTTGCCCGCTAAAAATCCATTTATTGAGCCGAGATCCGGGCGAACGAACCATGTTCTATTTAAAATTTTGAAATTGCGATTCGATAAAGACAGATTTTAACTTTCCCCAGTGATGCTGAAGTTCAGTAAATATTCGCCAAACTGTCAGATGTCTCGTCAATTAAAAGTGAAATCTTCTGATACCGGTATCAAACTGACAAGCACGGGTTTTGACTTGTCTACCAATCTACGTCACAGACAACACAGCCATATTGAACACTGCGTTTTGCAATAAAAGTGCGAAAATACAAAACCTACCAAACACGACGTTTCACTAGTAAGCGCAAAATCATTAAAAAAAAAGCAAAAAAAGATTCTCCCCTAATAGATATTTACCTGAAGTTTATAATGACTCAACGTGTAAACCAGGCTAGACACGAAAACCTTGTGACAAAGAAAGTAGGGGTTCAGGGGTATATATGCAACTGTATAATAAAACGGAAAAGTTCAAGAACAATCGAGGTTTGCTTTTTAAGAATAAAAATTAATTGGTTTTCGTGAAAATCAGGAAGATGTTTGAAAACTTTTTTAACAAATCTAATTTTCAAAACAATCCACAAAAATAAGTAGAATAATTATTTTGACGATCACTAGTAAATCAACATTTATGCAACCAAGGGAGTGTTAACGTTTGCAAGTTTTTTGGGTAAGATGATGGTCTCGACGGTCTATGCTCTAGGATATACGTAAAAATGGCGAGCTGTCACGTGCGTTTCCGGATCTGGGCTGTCGGGGTTCCGTTCTCAGTTTTTGTTTTCGGTATCTAAATATCCATTTAATTAAGTATGTGGATAAAAACTTGGGATCCGGTTTTGTTCGAACGAACCATGTTCTATTTGAAAAATTTTGAAATTGCGATTCATCCCCATTACAACAAGATTTGTGATCACGATTTGTAATCCTCTTTCCCCTGTGGAACATCACATTTTTCGGTTCAGTATGTTTAAAACGAACATAACCTCACTTCTAAGTAGGTACGCGTTATGTGATTTATGTTTGTAAACTAACTCTTTGAGTTGGTGTTCATTTTCTTTACAAATGTCGTTCTTTTCGCAATGTTAGTTGCTGAACATGTTCCTTCCGGGTTTTGACCGTGTCATAGTAATATACCTATATACAATATAAAAATATATAAAAAACGGCAAAATGCAATAAAAGTGCAGAAAATACAAAACCTACCAAACACGACGTTTCACTAGTAAGTGGCTTCTTCAGCAGCGAAAAGTAGATATTCGGGGTATCCTGAAGTTTATAATGACTCAACGTGTAAACCAGGCTAGACACGAAAACCTTGTGACAAAGAAGAGTAGGGGGTGTGCAGGGGTATATATGCAACTGTATAATAAAACGGATCACTGAGTTCAAGGGACAGAATCGAGGTTCATGCTGACTATCTGGCCAAGGTTTCTGATGGCATTTCCGGTGACAATGCAGTAAATGATGTAGCGGTTGAGCACTAGCTGTTAACATTACCTAATTTGGTGGGCCAAAATCTCAGATCCACAAAAATACAGAGGAATTGACGGAGATAATTTGGTTTCCGACCAGATCATTTTGCTGACTTTCAACTTATTAAGGTCTTTGATATAAGATGATGGTCTCGAGGGGGCGCCATCCGCAGGGGCTTCGGGCTAAGGAAGGTTACTGGATCGTTTGAAGGTTTTTTGTATAAGATGATGGTCTCGAGGGGGCGGGAGAGGGGCGGGAAGGGGCGGTAGATCCTTCCCGGTGAAGGATGCCGGCGAGCTGTCACGGTGCGTTTCGATCGGATCTGGGCTGTCTCAGGGTTCCATGTTGGGGCCGGAGCTTTTACTAGTTTTTGTTTTCGATATGCCATCTAAATCAGACTGCAACCTGGCCGTATATGCGAACGATACAGCGATATACACTTCGTCCAGAAGTGAGAACATTCTTCGTTAACTCTTTCTGTTGAGTGTCTCTCCAAAGAGCTATAGATTCCTTTTTCAGGTGGGCTGCTTCCTGGCTGTTGAGGATCAATAAAAAAAATTGCATTGCTATGAGATTCACCTACAGGCAAAGACAGTTTTGGTGGATGGGTTAGTTCTCCCATGGAGTTCTACCACCAAGTATTTGGGACTAATATTAAACCACAAGCTGACCTGGAAACGCCATGCGCAACATTTGAAAAAGAGGTTCTTTACCGCCAGAAACATGCTGATTCTACTTCTTGGCAGGGAAAGCAGACTCAACCTGCGAAACAAACGACTGTTGTATAAGATGACATACTGTCATGGTTTAACAGTTTGGACGACTAACTCAAAGACAAATGTCAATCAAATGGAGATACTGCAACATAAAACTTTGCGCATGATATGCAATGCTCTGAATTTCAGGAGCAATGCTTAGATACGTAGAGACTTGGAAATTCCGAGTCTCCAGGACTACCTATAAAACACGGCGCGTTCTACTCTAAATAGAGCAATGCTGACAACAAATCCTCTGCTGCAAAGAGTTGCTGAACCTCAAGATCGACCGCTACTCAGAGTTAGGGTACACCATTCTCTCGAGGTTGTTTAATAATTCTATTGCTCACGGGGGTAAACTTTTCCAACATCGAGTTGCTTGCATTCGGAGCATACGACGAGCATTTAGTCTCTCTCACAATTCCTTCTTTACACGTGACCTCGGCAAAATTTGCCTTGCTGAGTCTTTTTTTGGACCAATGACGATCAAAAAAGTTCGAACGTCACTAGCATGAAAGGCTTGACATTGGGAGTTAAGGGGTTCAAGGACGAAAAATCCCACCCAGAGATAGAAGCTCCAGAACGGATCACCGAATACTGGCTAATGAAGCGGAAAGGACAGTTGTTCAAATACTGAAGAGTGGGAGCATCATCGTGGTTGAGATTCTGGGCATGTCTCTGGATCTCGATTGCTTCTCCTACGTCTCCCTTCATTTAGAAGCTTCAAACACATTATCTGTAGATAATTGGTCCCTATTAGATTGCATTTCGTCCAAAGAAGCTTAGAACAAATTAAGAAAATTTCGCAAATTTCGAGTTGGAAAATTGACATTGCTCGGTAGACAAACGAGCTGATTGCTGAAGATATCGATCAGTATGTATGGGTTTCCTGTATACACAGTGACTTAAGTGATAATTTGGTAGACGAGTAATTAATATATCAAGAAAAGGAAGGAACCATTTATTTTAATTTCCATGGTGAATTCAATGCCAGGGCGTTGATTGTTAAGGAAATCCGAGAAAGTATTTAGAATGTTTTTACTATCTGACCAGATAATGAGAGTGTCATGAATTTATCTCAACCAAGTTTTAAGTCTTAAATTTGCACAATCCAAAACTGTGCTCTCAAATGCCTCAATGAAAATATCAACAACCAGAGAAAGGAGAAAACAAAGCGGCATCAGAAGTTTGTTGACGCTATTTTCTCTGGAAGGTAAAGTGTGCTAAAATGAGGCATTTTTCGACTGACTTGGCTAGGTCTGGGGTTTGAATGTCATGGATTAATAGTGTGAGTAATTTAAGATGTGACATAAAATATTCTCTGTGTATTTCATAAGGATATATGCGGGATATATTTGGCGAAGGTGTAAGTGAGTGAATCTAAAGAGTTAACTTTTGGTCCGAATAGTATGTTGTGTTTGTAGATTTTTTGAAGATAATACAATGGAGGTAGTTTGAATTCCTTAGACATTATACGTTTTTATGTATCTGGAGAAATGTCAGAGACTTCCCGGAAAATCGACATTTGTCTGTTTCAAAACGTATGTCTGCATTTTTATGTTTTAAAATTACTTGAAACCTATTAATGTTCTCCGATACAATTAATGAAACACATGTTTTGAAGTTTTTCTTTTAATTCTACGCCTTATAATGTCTAAGGGGGTGACAAAGTCTGTAATTATATGTAAAAACTAAAAAAAATATTTTTTATATAACTGCCTGTAAAAGTGACACTTTTAACGCAAGCTAACCGGATTAAAAATTGAGTTTTATAACATAAACTGATACAAGCGTGTTATAATATTATAATATACAGATCGTTGCATCGCAAGTGCTGTCAAACGCTCGCTCCGATTGACGTGTTACTTCGTTGAGCAGGTCTTAGCGTTGTAGTATGTATGTATGTACGTGCATAGCTGCGCCGGTGGTATGAATTATACGTAATGTAGGTAGACTCATATGATAAAATGTTCTTTAACGTGCACAATGTGCCCGCTGTTTTTGTCCTCATAAAAACTAAATATGTAGTTATAAGAAGAATAGCACACTTGTGCACAGAATATGTATTGTAAGAAGATGTTTATGACGAATGAAAAATGTAAAATATTAAAGCAATGTGGAGAATAGTAATACTATGTATTATCACAACAATTCACAGTAAAATAATGAAATTTAAATTCTGTAATTAGTAGCTAAATAAAAAATGAATATTCTCATATTTGCAGGAATAAACGTTAAAAAAATATGCATGTTACAACAGAAGGAATCTATTATTAGTCATAAATTATTATTTTATAAGTTAACATAAAAGCGACCACTTTTCTAATGCATTAAATTCTCGAAACGTCTTCCGGTCGCCTCAAAGCAATATGCTAAACGATCGTAGAAACCTCGTTGTGCATTCTGTAAAATTGCTGGAGGAATGTCATCAAAAGTGTTAATAATTTTTTGTTGCAATTCTGCCAAATTGTTTGGTCTATCGTTTTCAAATGTATAGATCTTAGTTTTCATGTATCCCCATAAGAAAAAGTCATTAGAGGAGAGATCTGGTGATCTAGGTGGCCAGCGAATAGTTCCCCAGGTACTTAGAACACGGTTTGGAAATACATTATGAAGATATTCCCGTACAACTCTACTATTATGAGCGGGACACCCATCCTGTTGAAACCATATGTTATCCAAGTTGAGCGCCAATTCGTGGAGGAGTGGGATAATTCGATTCTGGAGCAAGTTAAGATACTTCTCGCCTGTTAAATTGCCATCTATAAAAATGGTCCAATTTTATGCTCTCAAAGTAATCCCGCCCAAACGTTTAATTTTTGGGGATACTGAGTTCTAGCATTGTATGTTAGGTGCGGGTTTTGTCTTGCCCAGTGTCGAGGTACAGCGGGATTATGTCTTCCGTGCAACGGGAAAGTACTTTCATCCGTAAGTAATATATTTGCAATAAAATTTGCGTTTTAATTGCAAATATGCATCATATTTTCGCAAAATTCCATTCTCTGTTCTTCATCTTCGGAAAATATTTCATTTGTTTTCTGTAATCTGTAGGCATGGTATTTATTTTTCTTTAAAACACGGCATACTGTGCTTTTAGAAATATCCAGCTGCTCACTAATACCCAATGAAGATATTTTCGGGTTCTGTTCGACACTGGCACAAATTAAAAGATTTCTTTCATCTTGGCGAACAAATGGCTGCCTATTACGTTTGTGCTTGTTCGGCATAATCTTCGGCATCTTTCAAAATTATTTATTATTCGCTGAATTGTTTTTAGAGCGAGTCGTGATTGATAATTCTCATAAAAGCGCTCTATTATTTGCCTGAAGGGTATTTCCTGATGATACCACTTAATAATTTGTTTTCTTTGAACTAAATTATAAACATCCATTATTTTTATAACATATAAATACCAAACTAACAAACTAAATAAATACTTATGTATGTATCTTACACTAAACTCTGCAGAAAACCTAATAGAAACGACGACAAAACACTAACTAAACGAATATGTTTAGCAAAAATGCTTGAAGAATGAAACAATTAACAGATTAGGATATAATAAGAAAATGCAAATGAAAAGAATATTGTTTCAACAAGAATAATAAAAAAATGAAAATGTAATAAAATATCGCAAAGCGCTAGAACATATGAGGCAACTACCTTCTACAATGCCTAACTGGAGACTGCAAATATCCAAATATTCATACGTATTCTCTGCAACATGTATCGGCGCCGGTGCGGCATATGGACTTAACTAAGACATACCATTCAACTATCGATATAATATTTTGACGGCACTTGCGATGCAACGATCTGTATATAATGAAACACAGAAGGAGTCTGCCGTTGGAACTCAATACCAAAGAAAAAGGGAATATCGGGGATTATTTAAATCGAGTTTTCTTTTTTTTGCCAATATTTCTAATATTCCTGGCTAAAATAGAAATACTAATATATATAGAATAGAAATAGAAAACTCGATTTATTTTTATTTGCTGGATTCTCCGATATTTCCTTTTTCTTTGGAAATCTATGTAATATATATAATAATTAATATAATACCTACTTACGCAGATAAAATACTTTTATCTACGACTAAACAATAAAGTAGGTATTATATTAAACACTATTGGTTAATAATAGTACTCATAATACCCGGAGGGAATAATGAAATGGGACCAGGGAATAATGAGACATAACGTTACCATTATTCCCTGCATTTCGCCAATAAGAATATAATGATACCAACGTTATCATAGTAACGATAAACAAGTTCGAGTATTTAATTAATTGTCAAACGTCAAAACCGATATAGTAATTAATTTATATTGTTACTTAATTGATTTGTTTTTTCAGTAATCTTCAGTTAGTCGTAGATAAAGTAGTGTATACTAACTCGCAATAATGACTATTATTCCCTCAAGCCGAGTTACTCGATTCGTAAATTCAGCTCTCGGGAATAATAACTGTCATTATTGACTCGTTGTATAAACTACTATTAACACTAGTGCGAAAATGTTGATAACGCTAATGACGGTTACTTTATTGATGTAAATATTGATATATATGTACAGGGGGCCACTAAGAGAGGTAAGCGGCTGTATTTCGGCAAGTATTTGTCCTAGGTTCTGCTGGAAAAAATATTGATAGTTAAAATAGTCAAGAGAAATTTCCGGAAATTATTTTCAAGTTCCAGATTTTACCGCTAGGGGGCGTCACTGCTATGCTCAAATCTAAAATTCCTATTATCCCAGAAAAATGCAGAATAAGCTATAACTTTGATATCATCAATTGGAAGCCCATTTAATACCAGATAATTTTCTTTCGTGACATCTTTTTGTATCTGTCATAATAAGGGAAGGGGAAGACCTATTCGTCAATGTTTAAAGTTTAATATTTCCGTCACTATTCAACCTATGGGAATAATCTTGGACTCGTTTGAAAGGGAATTGTGTGGACTTTAAACAGTGTTTATATGCTATATCCACTAGTTTCTAATTAATAAACTAGGGGTCGCTTTCTGGAGTAAGTAAAGTAAATGGAATGATACTATTGAGTTAATAGGTTTGTAAGCGGATTTAAATTACACATACAGGGATGGGCATAAGTCAGCTGGCAAATTTGCACAAATTTAAGTAATTTTAACAAACGAACACAAGATTAAAAAACGTTGGTTTTCTTTCATTATATGGCAAAAATATTTACAATAGGTGTTCAAAATGTTCACCGTTCTTCTCGATACACTTCAAATAACGCGAGGTCTTCATTGATGATATCGAACTCCATTGTTATCCAATGTTTGAAATCTTTGCATCTTGAACACTACCAGTCTCTTCAAACTTTTTGGCTAATTCAACCATCTAATTGCGATTTGGAAATTGTGTATCAGGCCACCTTTCTCTAAAACCCCCTTCAATGGCTCCATAATTGCGATCAAGACAATAAAACTGTTTCAACAAAAACATATGCTGTTGTAACGAAAACTTGACTTGAACATTTTGTGCCATTTTACTCGACAGAAAACTATCTAACCACGCAACAATACCGGTATTGACCTGTCTCGAGGTCGACAAGCATACTAACGTACCAACTGACGCATGCCCTGTTTTCAAGGCTGCCACGTGACTTATGCGCACCCCGTTGTTTTACTGAAAACCGCATCTCGATGTCTCAATTTGTTCCCCGGCTATCGCAAAAAAACACTAGCAGGCAAATTAATATATAAAATTTCTGACCTTTATGTACTTATCTTTTAATTCCTGATTTATTTCCACTTCTAGGTCAATAAAACAACAAATAATTAAATACTTAAATTAAATTACTAAATTAAATTAAATTACTAAAATTACACACAATAAATGACACATATTAAATGTCAATTTCTTCCACTGAAGAAGTTATTTAACGAAAACATATTATTATATGTTATGGAATAAATTGGAATTTAATTATTTGTTGTTTTATTGACCTAGAAGTGGAAATAAATCAGGAATTAAAAGATAAGCAAGTATAAAGATACAAACGAGTCAGGTAATAAATAAAAAATAAGTTGGCTTTGGAAAACATTGCATATCTCTAATGACAGTATTATAACGTCAAATTATTTATTTTTTCTTCCGTTGATGTTGGTTTTGACCATTCAAAATGAATTGTTACGAATGTTGAGGCAGTCGATATGCTAGCAGTTTGCTTCGAATGTTTGGAGAATGCAGCAATAGCTCAAAGAGAGTACGCGTTGCGTCACATAATATTTAATGATTGTTTCACAGAATATTAAAAATCATAAATATTTATTAATTTAATAATATTGAAATTATTGGGAATGTCGGCCTGTCAGTTATTAAATAAAACCAATTTTATATTTTCTCAATATTTCGTAATTTGTTAATTACTTCATCAGGAGAATACTACAATAACAATTATTTACAAGTTAGTTTACAGAAAGCTCAAACTATGGTCATAATACTTAGAATGTATGATTTTTCAAAATATTTTTTTCTACTCCCATACTTTAATTTTATTGTATTATTAGATATGCTGAACTTGTACTTTAATGATGTCCATTACGATACATATTTTCATTATGATACAAGTTTACTTGTGTATATCCAATAGGAATACAGATTTTTCATTACGATACAAGTTTATATCCAATAGAAATGCGACATTAAAAAAATCGTAAAAATAAGTTACCACTCCAGAAAGCGACCTCTAGTTTACCAGTTTGAAACTGATGGATATAGCATATAAACGATGTTTAAACTCCACACAATTCGCTTTCAAACGAGTCCAAGATTATTCGGATAGGTTGAATAGTAACGGAAATATTAAACTTTAATCATTGACGAATTCCCCCTCCCTTATTATGACAGATACAAAAAAATGTCACGAAAGAAAATGATCTGGTATTAAATGGGATTTCAATTGATGATATTAAAGTTATAGCTTATTCTGCATTTTTCTGAGATAATAGGAATTTTAGATATGAACATAGCAGTTACGCCCCCTAGCGGTAAAATCTTGAACTAGAAAATAATTTCTAGAAATTTCTCTTGACTACCTTAACTATCAATATTTTTGTCTAAGCAATAAAATTTTTTTGCGGGTTTTTCGGTTCCTTGTAGTGATTGTTTAGGCTCATATGTGGGACAAACCTCACAATGGTTAAAGCATAGGATTAGTCAACATAAAAGCGAAATTAGAACTGGTAATCGTTCTTGTGCGTTGGCTATCATGCATTAGAATTACATCATACGTTTGCTTTTGAAAATACTGAAAATTTAGATCCAGAATATAGGAATAGGTTACCTATTTCGTGAAATGTTTTATATAAATATTACTGCAAATAGTGTGAATTTTAAAACAGATACTAATCAACTTAGCAATATATATTGTAATCTTTTAAACTACAACAGGAATACACTTTACTATCTTGCTATTGCTTGTGCTTTGGTTTTCTTGATTAATTAAAAAACTTCATGTAGTTTGACTTTTGAAAACAATTTCTGACATTGACAAAAAATTTTGAATTACTTGAAACAGACATTAATCTAAATTTTTGTAAGCTTTTTGTAAACATTTTCTAGTTGTATAATTTATAGATTGTCTATACTTTTAGTAATAATATTTCCTGAAGAAGTCTAATGTCGTCCATTTTTTATAAGAACGGGAAATGAATACTAAAAAACTAAGTGTGATAATTTCTTGAGTAAAATAATAGCCTAATTCAAGTTGGCACTATTATCGAGTTTTGTAAATCCATATCGAACTTAGTTTTTTCAAATATGTCACCTGTATATTACTTTCATGTGTTAAAGACAATTGTTAACCACATACTTTTAGATGATTAATTCTACATATTTTCAGTACAATGACACAATATATAAACAAATATTCGGTACAACAATGGGTTCTCCATTATCTGCAGCAAATTTTAGCATTAATTAATAATTTAGAGCAGGTCTCACTTTTGTCAAAACCATACACGCATACCAAAATTTAGTTTTTGATGACGGTTTTGAAAGCAAATAAACTTTTTAAATGTACAATATTTACATTAAAGATTTAAAGGCATTTAAACATTTAAATTTCAGCTTTTTAGTAAATCAGGTTATTAAATTAGCAAATGATTTTGAATTTGCAAATACAATACTAGAAAAAAATTTAAGCAAATCATATAAAAATATAAAACACGACATTCACATAACTTTCATACCTACCAAAATAGCAAAGCAATTTTGAGTAATTAAAATTAGACATTTAAAATAGATTTAAATCATTGTTCATATGCTGAAATTCAAGCATTATAGACGACATAATTTGAGGAAAATAATTATAAAAAAAGATTAATTTACGAAATGCATCATTAATAGTAAATAAATAAAATAAAAAATTTTTAATTTTAAGCTATTGAATTGATGTTTTTCCCTAGTCCTTGAACAGTAGAGCTTGACAAAAAATAGATTGATTACGAATAATTCAAATCATAAATGGTATTCAAGTTATAATCAATGAATTTGATTGTAAAATTTTTTATATTTTTTGATGTTTGTGATTTTTTAAAAGTAAATTTCTTAAGTTATAGTAAAAATTTTATTGGGTTAAGTGGAAATAAATCAGAAATTAAAAGATAAGTACATAAAGGTCAAAAAATACATATATTAATTCTTAGTTAGTAAATAAATAAAATAAAAACATTGGGTTTAGTGCAAGATAATGTAAAAAACAACGGATTTTATTCATTAATTGAAACGGTTTGATGGGCCTGAATAATTTACTTTCTTGTAGTCTTTTTACAAAGGTAACATAATAAATAAACTGAGTAGTTCTTTTGTTTTATCTGGCTTTAAATAACTTAATTTTATTTTTTGTAACAATAAATGATCAAAAGTTGCCGATTTTATAAAACGTTTGTTTGGTTTAGATAACATTTGAGAATTTCGTACGGAATTATATGAAAATTATTAAATTTGGAGAATTCTATTATAAAAAACTACCAAATAATATACATATCTCAATAGTTTCCCAGCAGTAAAACACACCAAATGTATAATCTTTTTTACAAGTTATATATCTAGAAAGAGAGCAAAATACATCGAGGGTATACTAGTTTTACAGCTGCAAAACTTTACTATAAAAGAAATGATAAATAACGCAAATTCGTAGAGCAACAAGTATCAGATTATAAGCAAAACAATAAAAATTACGAAATATGACATGGCGTCATTTGTCATCCTCATCTGCATGTCGTGTATCCTACTAGAGAACGAACATCGCTCAGGCGACCGAATAATGGCAGTATAACCATTTGAATTTACAGATGGAACTAAATGCTCGTGGAAGAAACACTGATGAGACAACCATGCGATGATACTGACTTAATTCAGAATTTAAGGGTATAGGCAATATCACAGTCTAATCTAAACTGTTATGTGATCCCAAGTAGCTATTTGTAACTGAGGTTACAATGCGACCGAAGTTCATGTTGTAACGTTTTTGTGCCGTAATATTATAGTCGATGTCATATAGTCATACTAAGACCTGATTGTTACTATAATATAACTATCAAATAAATATCACTAATAATCAATGCTATTTTAGTTACAGACGAGTTGCATTTGTAACGTTCCAGTAACATGTGACGGTACCGTGTCTGCAACGTTTTAATACGGGTTCAGAAAAAAGTGTCAAGTGTCATAGGTATATTTGTCACCGGTTACAAAAATCCTGTAGCAAATACAGTTGCTGGCACGTGTGAGAGTGGTGTATGTAATTACTTTTACACCAAATTGCAACAAATCCGTTGCATAACCTAGGTTGTCTTACTGTGATAGGACCGTATAGACACCAAAAATTGCTGCTTGGGATCGGTGGTGAGAAATGTGTGGCAACCAGGTATATGCGGGTGCTATAAATGGATCTTCTGGAATAGTAGGCGACCTGTTGAAGTAATTAGGTTCGGGGATGCATTGCCGCAGTCGACAAATTTTTGACCCAACTTCTGGAATCTAAATGAATAATTCTAAGGAAAGTAGTGATGGTAGGAAAGACGGTAGAGACGGATATAATTGGGAAACGATATTCCATGGTAGAGCGATTGGCGCTGTAGAGAACATCAACTAAGGGGGAGTATACCATCCCAGAAGCGGAACATGAAGATAGAGCCCTGTACAAAACCTACGAGCTCATGAATAGTAATGTCATAAATATAACATATGTCTATGTTAATTTTCACTTGGATGACTACGAATTAGTCACTTAAATGAAAGCGCATGACCTAGAAGCAACTCCCCACAAGACGGAAGCGGCTATTCCTGAAAGGCCAAAAAAAGAGTGAGCATTTACTTCGATATCTTGAGCAAGAGAACTGTATCGCAATCCAAGTTAAAATACTTGGGTATATAGTTTTAGATGATAAACTGACATGTGCCCTACTTGTCAAATATGTAGTAAGAAAGGTGGAAGCTAGTCTAGGAGTCTTGTCAAGGAGCATGCAGTGTAAAAGGCATATACATACCCAAGTAGCAAATTTTGGTGTAAATACGGTTGTAACACCGTAATACAACAGCAGAACGTTGAAGTAATAATAATTCCGTGGATGTGGAAAGGAATTTTCAAATGATTATTTTAGAAATGCGTACACGTCCCAATACGATTACCATCACGTGTAAATAAAAACGTCTGAATATACCTAGTTGATACTACGTAACAATAACAACGTTTAGGAAAATTATCAGCAACGATATAATAACGTAGGCAGATACCGTGTCTGCAACGTATTGTGTACTGCTTTGGGAAAAGTGTCAAGTAGGGATAAATGTGACCAGTTACAAAAATCCTGTAGCAAATACAGTTAGACTATTACAGACTTTTACAACAAATTGTTGCACAACCTAAGTTGTATTACGGTGTTACAACCATGTTTACACCAAAATTTGCTACTTGGGAAGCACATCCAAGTAGGTACAGTGTAACCCACTTATTAGAATACCAAAATTTACCAAGAAAATTATTCCAATAACCGGGTTATTCCATTATCCGTATACACACATAATTCATACACATTTAACATTAAGACATAGATATACAGTAGTATACAGTAGGACTCCAAAAAGTCTGTACCGTATGGAAAACTTTTTTACTGTTGATTTTTGAGAAAAATTATTTATAAAAGTTAGTGCTTCCCTTGAGACGTAATAAAACAAAAATCAAATTCCAAAATGTGAATTCGACTTAAGAATAGAGTATCCTTATTTTAAAAGAGATAGACAAATTTTATTTTTGAAAGCTTGTTTAGAAAGAATATTTACGTACATTATGATATTATACCTACGCATACAAAAAACCTGAAAAGCAAAAATTTCACATCAGTACACTACTCGCTCATTATCAAATATCATCGATGTCGGCGTATCAAGGTAATGTAAAGAAGGAAGCCATTGAAAATAAAATAGTATATTATGTAACGAGCATTTAATGATAGCTATTAAGACACGAGTATGAAAATTACAATACGAGGCGCAGCCGAGTATTGTAATGAATACGAGTGTCTTAATAGCCATTAAATGCGAGTTGCATACACTATTATTTCTACGACTTCATAATATCATACATATTTCTTTAATTTTTACTATATTTAAATAGATACAGAGAACTGTCAAGTTTAATTAATTTTTATTTCTGTCAGATATGAAGTCACGGCTATATTGAATATTGAAACGTCGCAATACTATTGGATATACACTTGTATCGTAATGAAAAATCTGTATTCTTATTGGAGTAAACTTGTATCATAATGAAAATATGTATCGTAATGGACATCATTAAAGTACAGGTTCAGCATATCTAATAATACAATTAAAGTATGGGAGTAGAAAAAAGAATTTCTGATTCTTGAATCCAGATATCATGTCATATAATCAATGGTAAATCTATCATAAAACCAAGAAATTTTTTTTCCGCATAGACGAATATACTGAACGATTTATCTGAACGGGAATAATCAAAGGAGATTAATTTCATACACGGCGACAAAGATTAATTTGTCACGTTAGCAAAACGCCGCTATTTATTCTTTTATACGGGGAATATGAGAAAAGAATTATCTGAATTAGATTCTTTTAAGCAGGTATTATTCTATTACGCGGTATTTTAATAACCGAATAAAATATTAAGGAATACATATAGAAATAATTTGGGACTTCAAGTTTCTACTCTAATAAACGGGGTATTCTTATAACCAATATTACATTAACCGGGTTACATACTGTACTACATGATGTGACCAAATGATCAATTCACTGATACTTTGAGCACACGCATGAGTGTATGATGTTTAACTTATATAAAAAGCCTTATTTACGCCACTGAATTATAATCGCAGTTACAAAATTAACCCATTTGCTACACAAAAAGCGAAATAAGTTACTCGTTGGATAAAAAGTAAACCATTTGAACACTTGTTTGATACTATTAGTTTTGCTTCTAACTAAAATTACACCGGTTACCAATGACACTCATTTGATACTAATATTATAGTAACAATCTAGTTTTTTTATGACCTCGGTTACCATGTTCACTACAAGATTACGTTACAAGAACGTTACAAAATTAACTTCTGTCACATTGTAACTTCAGTCACAAATTGTTGCTTGGACAGTTGACAGGTTGCATAGGAAAACGAATCTGAGGATGGTGTAGTGAGTAGGATTGCAGTACAGATCATAACTGTAATAACTAATAACACCAAAAGACATGCAGCAAAAATCAGATAGACAAAGCGTAAGATGTGTTACCGTCGAATCCTCATCCTTCATATGGTGTCAAGCGGATTATGATCTGACACAGTTTCTATCGGGTCACGCGCATTTTCGCTCTTATACTAAAAGGATTAAAATAACGCCAGAAAACTTCTTGTAGCGGCCATAAAAGATTTCACCTCAAAAAAAAAAGAGTCATGACACCATAGCTATAATTATATACATATGTATGTATATAAAATATAATTGTGCTCTCTCTGACAATTTATTGACTTATTTTATAATAGGACAAATACGATAGTTTAAATTCATTGCTTGTGGGCTACTGAGCAACCCACAGAAGGTATCGGGTATTGCATTTAAGAATTGTGCTTTTTATGAGTGATACCAAAATGCAAAAATAACATTCTTCTAATCATAGAAATAATTCAAATATGTGAATCTAAATAATTAAACTAGATTATGCTCATATGTACACATAGCAATCATACATACATTACTAAATCGAAATAATATAAATTTAAAGTAAAATAGCTCATATAGCCGTCATGTGAACATTTATTTTCAACTAAATGTGGAACGAAGTCATTAAATTAGCATGGTTAAAGTTCCAAACTTACCAAATATCATTACAATATATAACCATCAAAAAATAGGATATTAAAACAAATATAAAATTTTACCAAACTGTCTTTCTAAGATAATGCTTTTATACAAAAACATTTCGAAGATAAATTGCTGGAAGTATTATAGATTTGCATAAATACATTCTATAGAACAGCCGAGTGAAAACTAATAAACGTCTTTTTGTCATGAGTTTGTGTACTCTGGGTGTGAGTTAACCGGTTGTAGAAAGTTTCCTTTTCTCGGTTCGAGTTGGAACTCGTAAGAGAGAAAAGGGATATAGGAAAAAGTGAAAATTTTCTTTTATGTTTCCGTAAATTGTTACAAATAAGTACTTGATTATGTTTCGGAAGGGCAGTTTTCCATTCTCGATTTTGAGGGGTGATAACTTAAAAGAAAAGTTTGGAATTGTATTTGCTATAGTTTGAGATTTGCGGCGCTTTTAGAACATTCTCTCTTTCTCGTATTTGTGAACTTTGTTATTTGCGAATTTCAATACATTTTTCTTGTTCTTTGGTGTATTACTATATGCTGTTCCATATACATATATTGTATCTTAAAGGCACGGGTATATGCCCACATTAGGGGAATGTTATCATCCGTTAGAAGTTATTTCAGCATAAAGGTAAATTAACAGAAAATAACTAAATTGTTAAATGTTCTCTTTATATTGTTTACTTAAAATGTTTCCTGTTCATTATTTGCTGGCACTGCAGTAACGGGGTTTTGTGTGGTGGCTTTGGTTTTATGTAGCATCGAGGAATTTCTTCCACAGACTGCACCATTTTGTGTTTGCACAATTACGGATCCAGGATTAGTAGTCTCCTCGTTTTCTTCACCGTCAATCTAGTATCTAGGCGATATCTGGATTCTTACTTCATCTTCGCTATTGGGTTCTTCGGGACCTATGCTTCCACGATCTGCATATTTCTTCTGTTGTTCTTGCAATCTTGACAATTCCGGAGGCACTTCTTTCCTTGTCGTAGGCTGTAACCGTTATTGGTAATGTCTTCGTAACTCGGCTCATTAGTCTTTGAGTTGGAGATCTCAATAATTCATTTCGTGGTGTACTTCGGTAATGGAGGAGGATCATTTGTAAACCTAATCCATCTAGTAAACATCATTTTACAAGTTTGTACACCGCTCTTAGCAATACCATTACAACGAACCACCGGACGTTACTCCCTTGCTCGGTGGTTAAATCACCACTCTTTAACAAATCTTTCAAACTCCATGGATTCGTAGCAGGAACCAGAGATCAGAGAATAAGACGAACCATGTTTTTAGATGTGATATGATGTCGTTAGCTGCTTACTTTTTTGTGATTGTTTTGCGATTTTAGCAGTTTAAAATCAACACACCCGGAATAACTGCCAATGATAGAAATATAGAATTTACCTTTATGCGAAAATAGAACATTGGCAACGACTCGCCCGAGGTATGTCGGTATCGATTTTGTTTAACCTATTATTTCTTTGTAATTTGAACATCGCGTTGTTTCGCACACACTACACTTTTTAACATAGGCGGTAATATCTTACGTAATGTGATTTCAAAAATTTGATCACACTTATACTTTTTTGAATTAGAGAAAAGTAGATAATAACGTAATCTAATAAATTTCAAATTCTAAAATGCATCTTGAGTTAAAGATTATCATCTTGTGGTACTATAGAATGTCAAATATGGATTAACTACGACAGCTATTTCAAAAAAAACTTTGGCCTTTATTTTATTGCGTACAAATTTTCCCAACTAATTTCTGTATAATTGAGGAGTCTAGCAATTCAACTAGCTGACATTACATCCACCATTTGATCTTCATATCAAATGCACGTAATTATCACATTTGAAATTTTCATGCAATTCCAGTTACTAATCCTATGATTTGGCGAAATTACACCGTCCACTTGTTTTGTCATTTCACCTGTTCTTACCTTGAAAAATATACAGATTTGGGATTTTGGTACTACGACGCTTTTTCTCTGGAATAAGCGATTGATATTCCATATTAAGACAATTCTAATCACAGATTTTTTAGGCAGTTCATTTTGTTTTAGTGGAAACTCACGTTTTGTATAAAAAATTAATGTTTGTAGTCCATTATCTTGCGCAATTGCTTAAACAAGCTCTTTCCCTGCGGACTTCAGTATTACTAATGCAATCTGTATTTCTAGCTGTTCTTCAGTGCTGTCAGTGTTCTCACTACAGTCACAGCTAAGCGCATCTGCAATAAGGATATCTGTGCCCTTTATGTACTATTGGCGAATACTGAATAACATCAAAGAAGTATAGTCGAAGCGTTTTAGTCGAAGCGTGAGGCTAAATGAGGCAACTTCTACTGTATATCTAACGAAGAACTAACCTAACTAAACAAATGGATTTTTAATTGTTCCTATTTTATTGATCTACAAGAGGAAAGACATGTGGGATTAAAAAGATGAGTACTTACAGATCATAGCAATTATTACTTCGGCGTAACGAATGATATTCAAACACCATACAAGCGTGTCATAATGACTTCTCTATCAGTGTAAATTCGAAAATTTCTTGATAAATCAATATTTAGTTCTATATGTAATAATAATAATATTATTTACAAATATTTAATAAGAGGGTACTTGATGACTTTTTCAAGTATTGCCAGCTGTAGTTTCTGTTTAGTTATTACTGTAGTAGTAGTTAGTATTAAAATAATATATGTATATGATAGGTATAGCTATGTACACTAGGAATACTTTTTGATTGGACGACCTGCCGCTGCACATACGTAGGATGGATAGTAGACAGTATTGCATTCACTCACTTCAGACTATATTGCATTCATTGCGCACGTCAAAATATGTAAACACAGCTGCGATTTCTGGGACTATTTTAAAAACGCTGTAGCTGCATTTATAAATGTGGAAAAAAGCATCTATTATTTGACGTATTTGACTAGGAAGAATGATGATGTTTCATGTATTTCGAATAAAATAATACTGTAGTTTTATTAAATTGTTTTGAAAAGTAATTTCATTACTTTTGCGGTTTGTTGTTGAACTAGGGTAAGATCTAAACCGAAAGCATGTTTATTATACAATAAATAATATCAAATGTTTAGTACTTTGATTTATTTAAAACATAACGAAATAATTATAAGTATATATTTATGCTGAAATGATGATGCATATCAATGAATGAATGTGCGGTTTCAGTGTCTATTTTAAAAACACTGTAGTTGCATTTATGAATTTACAAGGCCGATTGCATTTATTTATTGTGGTCTTTGCGTAGACATAGACAGGTAGGCAAAAAAAAACCATATTCTGTATTTCCGGAATGTTTATTTATGTGAATATAACACAGGCTTATTGATAAGTACTCATAAACAAGCAATCCAGATAAATGTCGAAAATAGTCTTTCACTAAAAATGAGTAATATTAGACACTGACCTATATAAAAGCAAGCAGACACGACAATAATATTCAGTTCTTTATACAGCATTAGGAACAGTTAAATGCATACACGTGTCGCAAAATACGCGTGTTTTCTGGTGACGTCTGGGGTAGATCATGATCTCATATCCAGACAACGGCCATCTATGATTTTTCCCTGTGTATTTCATATGGCGTTAAAATTAGTGTTCGTATTTTAAGTAGTTTTTCATGATTATTTAAGTGATTATTTAAGAACCTTTTTTGTATTAGTTTGTAGGTATTTTCATAATTATAGACGATTATTCATTGTCACTGTGCGTGATATATTTAACAAAATGTAGTGCGTTATTCTGTTTTTGTATAATAATAATAATGTATATTTGTCGTTATTAAAGAAACGTTTCTTTTCTCTAACAGCTGCACAATCTATAGGAAGAGATTACTAATCTAAAACATTTATTTGTTCAGTCTTGTCTACTAGATATCAGTGAAGCTCCTATTACATAAACAATAGTGTATGTATAAAAAGTTAACAAGTGCTGATAATTTAATGATATGCTTAGTACAAACCCCTGTCTATAAATACAAAATTAGTAATATTTCCTTAATCTTTATGATCTGCTACCTATTATTGCAACTGTATATTTGGAGAAACAGTTTCCCGATCAAAGTAGACAAAGAATTCTGTAAAACATACTTTTCCTATTGATTCTGCAGATGTGAAGAAAAAAATCTGCTTTTAATAAACAACGGAAAATGTAATTTTTTTTTACTTACAAAAATGAGCTACAATAGACTTATGGGTCGCAGTAGCAAGAGGCCACATAGCCATCCCACTTAATTATCTATCTACTTACAAAAATAAAAATACATAATAACACACTATAGTAAACGTATACGTATTGCTAACTGAACATGACCACTCAATAATCGTCCATAATTCTGAAAATACGTAAAACCTACACTTAAGATTGTGTTGAATGATTCACTACAATTTGCAGAACCTACCTAACACAAAAGAGGTCCTTAAATAATCACAATTATATGAAAAACTACTTAAAATACGAACACTAAATTTAACACCATCTAAAATACAGGGAGAAAAATCAAAAGTGGCCTTTGAGATCATGATCTGCACCAGTCTCTGACGTCACCAGAAAACACGCGTATTGTGGTGTCTGCTTGCTTTCATATAGTAGGTCAGTGTCTAATATGACTCATTATTGTCTTGTGTATGAATACTTATCAATAAGCCTGTTATATTCGCATAAATAAAGATTCCAGAAATACAGAATATGGTTTTTTGCCTACCTGTCTATGTCTACGCAAAGACCACAATAAACAGATGCAATCGGCCTTGTAAATTCATAAATGCACTACAGCGTTTTTAAAATAGACACAGAAACCGCACATTCATTCATTGGACGCATTCAGTTATTACATCGGTAAGTCACCGGTAAGTAATGATGAGTGAAGTACTGCACTGAATATCTATATGCTAGGACTACAGTACCTAAAGTGCAGGTATTCAGTTCATTACTTCATTAATCTGGATTTACCAGTGTAGTAACTGAACACGACCATTGATAAGCATCATCATGCATTTCAGCATAAGTGTACACTTATAATTATTTCGTTATGTTTTAAATAGATAAAAGAACTAAACCTTTGATATTGTTATTTATTGTATGTAACATGCTTTTAGTTTATATCTTACGCTAATTCAACTACAAAAAAAGTTCACCGCAAAAAGTAATGAAATTATTTTTTAAAACAATTTAATAAGACTACAGTATTATTTTATTCCAAATACTTGAAACATCAAACAAATTTCTTCCTACTCAAATACGTCAAATAATAGATGCTTTTTTCTACATTTATAAATGCAGCTACAGCGTTTTTAAAATAGACACAGAAATCGCATCTGTGTTTACATATTTTGACGCGGGCAATGTATGCAATAAGCTGTCTACTATTCATCCTACGAATGTTGAGCAAATGGTGTACAAACACAAAGTGTTCCTAGTGTACATATGTACAAGTATTTGAAGTGGGTCTAGGAAAGTTCACCGAAAACAATTCACCGAAAACAATTCACAGAAAACAATTCACCGAAAAGCAATTCACCGAAATAGTAATTCACCGAATAGAAAATTCACAGAATCACAATTCACCGAAAAACATGTTCACCGAAATGCATGTATTGTTTACCTTTCATGTGAATTGCAGGTATTTTACAACACATTAAAATGCATTACAGTAATTGGGCCATTATTTATACCTAACATACATCGTCAGGTATAAAGGGTACCGGGTATAAATACTATACTATATTTGAACTAGCTTTATTTCAAAAGTGGTTGAGCTCAAGTTAACGTTGACATGGCTGTTCAGTTTATTGTGAGTGAGAAAGGAAAACGCAAATTATTGCTTGATGGTCATTTATATTTGAAAGACAAGCAAGCTGAAACGCGAATATATTGGCAATGTGAATATTATCAAAAAATTAAATGTCATGCGCGTGTTATAACAGTGGATGATAAAATCGTTAAGAGAAGTGGTTTACATACTCACGTAGCGGATGCAGCACATGTAGAAGCTACTAAAGTAATGAACAGTATTCGTGATAACGCAAAAAATACTCAAGATGCGCCGCATTTCATTATATCAAACGCATCGGTTGGAGTTACGCAAGCTACAGCAGCAAAGCTATCAAAAGTATGCAGCATCAAAAGGACGATTAGAAATGTACGAGCTAGACACGAAGATATTCCAGTGTTACCTATTCACCGGCGGGACATTGTTTTACCCGAGAAATATAAGAAAACACACCGTGGGGATGAGTTTTTAATGTATGATTCTGGGCCTGATGAAAGTAGAATGCTAATTTTCTGCACTAGAAGAAATCTTCAGCTTTTAGCCAGATCTACTGATTGGTACGCAGACGGTACGTTTAAAACTGTACCACATCTTTTCCACCAACTATACACATTACATGGTTTACATAACAACAATAGTATTCCCTTGGTATTTGCACTGCTACCAAATAAAACAAAAGAGACGTACGTGCGGCTTCTCCAAAAGGTGAAAGAATTTGAACCTGGAATTTTGCCAACTACAGTACTAACCGATTTCGAACCTGCAATAATAAGTGCAATTACAGAAGTATTTCCACAAACTATACATCGAGGATGCTTTTTCCATTTCTCTCAATGTGTATTTCGACAAATTCAGGCAGAAGGTCTTAAGAACAGATACGAAAACGATGCCGATTTTGCTCTGAAACTTCGTTTACTACCTGCATTAGCATTTGTTCCCTTGGAAAACATGGTAGATGCGTTTGAAAGACTGTGCGACGAAAACATATTGCCTCCAGAAGCACAGAGTGTTGTGGATTATTTTGAGGATACGTGGATTGGACGTCCCCAACGGCGTCAGCATCGGCGTGTGCCGCGATTTTCTCATGAAATGTGGAACTGTTTTCATGGAGTACAACAGGGTCTACCAAAAACGAACAACTCTATTGAAGGATGGCATCGAGGATTCGAAACACAAATTGGAGCAGACCACCCTAATATATGGCGATTTATCGATGCAATTCAGAGAGAACAAAGTGTAAATGAACTTAAAATAGAGCAGTACATAAGTGGACAGGAAGGGCCACCGATGCGTAAAAAATATAAAGATTGTGCGGCGAGGATAGCACAACTAGTTCATAATTACAACATCATGGACAACATATGTGATTATCTACGAGGCATAGCACATAATTTAAATTATTAAATGAATAGAAATGACAATGACATGAAAATAACGAAATATGACAAGGGAATTCATTTTCCGCATTAAGTGTATGTGCCCTGTAAATAAAATAAAAAAAAAACAATAAAAAACGAAATAAGACAAAGGAATTCGATTCCAACTTTTAAACACGCCAGTATTATTCTGCCAGTCCTAAGCCTGGATAAAGTGTGAAGGGAAGTTAATAATAATAAGAATAGAACAACTTCACAAACTATCATTTCGGTGAATAGGTTTTTCGGTGAATTCTCTGTTCGGTGAATTATTATTTCGGTGAATTGATTTTCGGTGAATTGTTTTCGGTGAATTGTTTTCGGTGAATTGTTTTCGGTGAACTTTCCGGTACCGATTTGAAGTATTACTAGAAACAGGGAATAGACCCAAAAACAACTAAAAACCACTTACGAGAAGCTTACAAACAAAGATTACAAACAATATTAAAGACGCAACTTAATGCCAGAAGTAAGGCCAAGGCGATTATAACATTTGCGCAGTTGGTTCATTAATTAGGTACTGAATCATTGCTTGGACTTAGAGTTAAAACATCTTAACATTCTGACAGGGTGTGTACTAAACATCGTTTGCACAGCCCAAGAAGTGCAAAGAAGTGAAAGTATGGAAGCAGAGGATTTCAAAATGTTTTACATGCACTGGGCCCAAATAAACAAACCAACTTAATGACAACCATACTATTAATGTACATTGAAAAACATTGTCAAAACACAGGATATTTAATTATACTGGGCTCGTCCGATCACCATCGACAAACAAGTCCCTAGCAATATTCACGACATAAAAAATAAATAAATAAAAAGGAACGACATGGAATAACATGTGATCTCCAACGCTATATATATAGATAATTGTAATTAAATGATATATCTGTACGAACAAACTATTGGAAATAATGTAAAATATAAACAAAAATAAAGCAAAGCAAATAGAGTCTTCCCGTTGGCACTCTGTTCGGCAAAGGTGAATGGTCCCTAGTCTCATCAAGACTAGGAGAATGCGCTCGGCCAGTAATTCAAATAAATTATTTTATTAACATGTAATATAATTGAAATTAAAAAAAAAGAATTGGTTTTTAATTTAAATAATATATATAATTTTAAAACCATTGCGTACATTACAATAATTGAATCTTACCATATGCACTTGTATATTCATCGTACTACACATTCAATCTCATTGAATATGTTCGATTCGGCGTGTTCGTATAATTCACGAACCAGAAGAAATTGAATTTGTAAAATGTCCTATGAAATAAGACAGAGAAGATATATCCTTCACTGAAGCAATGTATAACTTGATGATTAAGTGGTCCAGTAGTCGCAGCAAGAAGCTTTCGAATACATTACGTTCGTTTTCTCTCCTCTTATCCCTTCCGTCTTCTCTTATACTACGCTTCCTTTTTCCTCTTACTTCATTTGCGTAATCCCTCCAAGGTAATCATATCATGTCGAGGCGAGGGTCCTCGGTGGCCCGACGATGGATATTAAAGTCGTTCGATTGCTGATTTATGAAGTGGCGAAGTAGAGAAGTGTTAGCGCTTCACTCGTTGCCTGTCTCATAGAAATGCACAGATAAATTTACCGGTACCGTTACCGGTTCCGGAATTGTAGATTTCCCGTTACAGTTTTATTGCCACTGCTTGGACAGAGCGTGAAATTGAAAAAGTTTGTTATAAAAAGTCCATGCGCGCCGTCAACCCACTCATACTCTTCGTCGCAGCGCTTCGGACCGAACTATCTCATATCTCTTACCGTAAAACAATTACCGGAAAACGGTCACTCAAATTTGTATGATATGTTACTTTTAATATCCGGTCCGACTGGTGCCCGAGACATCCTCTACTCTGGCGAGTATTCGTACGCTGAATATATGAAGATCTACATATTGAAATCCTGGAATAACCAACCTTTTTGAATAGGAGACATAAAAAGTAGCCGTACCATGTTTCGTTTTTTATTTGTGATTTCTAAACGTATCTGATGGATCAGGTCATGGTTATTTTGTAAAAAGTTATACATTTGATGCTACTTTTTAAAACAATATACAAACATTGAAAAAGCAACCGTAAAGCTGTTAATATTTTGCCGGACACAAAGTTTTATACCTTAGAATTGTATAGGGGATAACGGTTCTTTATGGCTCTTTTCTGGTATCGCATAAAAAAGCTTGCTTGGCTGAAAATATGAAATTTTTATAATTTGTATTTAGCATGTTTTGTAAAAAAAGTAATAGTTTTAGTCTTAATGTAATCACTGAATATATTGAAACTAAATTATATAATACTATATTAATAACAAGTCAGTTTAATAAAAGAAAGAATTTTAATCTTAAGAAAAGTCTGACAAACAGACACAATAATAAAAATTTAAAAACATGGAATGACTATAAAAGTAGTTGGATAAGAACACCTTCTGCGTTGATGTGCGTTTCTTAACACTGCTGTAATAACAACTTTACACGTAAAAATGTTTGGGCGTTAATTTCGCGAATAGCTTGATTTATTTTGCTTTTCATTTTTTGGGATCTCGCTATTCTCTCTATTTACCTCGCTATGTTACTAGCAAATTATATAAAATTTAATATAGTTTCCAACGGAATTTTTATTTTTAATTACGAAATTTTTGACAGGAATTATTAGTAATTAAGAAGCGTTCATCGGCAAATATAAAATGTTTAAAATTTGGCAGAAAATATACAGATATGAATTAAAAAAGTATAGATTTTGTAGTAATTCAAATTCACATTGAATGAGATAAAAGTAATTGATTCGCACGGTTTATAACGCTAAAAAATTAGCTAATTGTACAATATTAAATGTCGGCTAGACGATAGAAGAAATGAAGCCTCTGTGTTTATTCAATCAACACACAAGTTTTTTGCTCATACATAATTATTGAGCGTTTGGATTGGACAGCTGGCAACTATTAGTAACCGCTTCTGAATGCACTTTGTCCGCTCAATCAATCTTGTGTTTGATGATTTTAGTTTGTGGCATCGAAAAAAAAACATAATTAGTGTATACCACATAATGACATTTATTATTTGACATTTTATTATAACCAATGACCAAAGTTTATAACCTCAAATTAAATGTGAAGGAATAAATGTCATTATGTGAAAGTGGCTAAAGTAACAATCCATTCACATAGCCTACTCTAATTATGATTTTTTTCGATGTGTCTATATAAAGTGTAGTGTTTCATAGGTATTCAAGTTTCTGGAAGATTATCGTTTAGGAAACATTTACCTATGTACTATAAGCTTAAATTATTTACTTCTCTCACTTATAATTATTTATTGCATAGTTATTATTATAGTTACCTACATTTTTAGTGTAGTATTTGTAAAGATTGTAAATAACATATACAGGGTGAGGCATATCAATTTTAAAATTATTTTCGTATGTCCTGATGTTTCATATTGCCAGGGTGAACCAAACATACATTTTTTTTATATGGGATACACTATTATATATGTTATGTTATACCGAGTATTTCAGAAGTTGTGGTCAATTATGTCCTGTGCATTCCCCACGAAACAACTTGACATTCTTTTTGTACCGGAATAACCTTTTTATATTGTTACAGTTTTATAGCAAAGCGATATTTTGCTAATATTGCGAAAACTGTGTACAGGGAGATTCAAAACACAAATGCATTATTTTCTCATCTTACTTAAATGGAACACTTTGTATTTTATATTAAGAAACAGAAGGACACTGTATGCACTTTCATTTTTATTAACCACTCCCTATCGTTAATTTCTGAGATATTTAATATTTTTTAATGAAAAGTTAGCTTTTTCAAAATAATTGTCAGATGTCACATGTCATGTGATATAACGGATTTCACAATAAATATTCAAAATGTCCACCAAAAAGATCAAACAAGCAGCAAAATGCAGGAAAAAGATGTATATAAATGTCATATGTCATAAAATTTCGGATCAAACTATCGAATCCGTTAGTGTATTTGTCGTGAAGTTCCCGAGAAGGAACGGAAATTTCAAATCTAATCATAAGCAAAATAATGAAACCTTATATTGTCTAGGATTATAATTGGTATAATAGGTAGATATACCTATACAGTTTTGATACAATACTACCTATAATAGTTATAATAATTTTAAACATCCTTTACTGTTATAATATCTATAAATCAAAGAAAAATTACAATAACAATTAATAATTAGTGTTATTAGATTACGACCTCTTAGCAGCTGACCTTGTATAAAAGAAAACTTGAAGCTTGTTCTAATCACACTTCGGTAAAAAATATGTACACCACTCTAACAATCGTTGTGTTCAGTTAGCACATTGATAAGTCAGCGGTAAGTAATGATTAGTGAAGTATCGCACTGAATATCTATATGCTAATACTACAATATTTACCATGTAGGCATTCAGTTCACTACTTCACTAATCTGTATCTACCGGTGATTTACCGATATGTTAACTGAACACGACCAATGAAATGTAGGGCGAGAAACAACAGTATAACAGCGGAAGATCGCATTAGTCAGTATAATCATTATAAACAACGAAAATTAACTCAGCGCTGCTAAGCATTTTTCTTTTTAGGTATAGGCAGAGATATAGGTTGTACATTCCTAAATATGACAAATATCTAGTAGTAGTCAGAAAACCTAAACAGCATAATATATTACACACATACGCAGCCAACATGTTTCTGGGATGACATTAGGCAAACATTTCACTATGCGTTGATATAATTCGAATATGGAGGTTTTTATAAATTTTTATTATGATTTATTATTATAATAAATACTTTTGTGTTTTCTTTTTCTATTAAAACGAGAAACTTATTCATTCATCATAAAGAACACTATTTATTGTTTTTGCTCCAATTTTTACCATTTATTTTTCTCTTTGGAATTGCAACATTTGTTTTATTATTACTGAATGTGTCGGCAACATTTTCAGAAGGTTATTTTAAGGCACTCTACTAAAATCTATACATATTTAATTGTAAATAGTTGAAGAAGAATTGATTCTGTTAATTTTTTCTATGAACGTTGTGGAAATGATGCACACCAATGCACACAACATCGTTTGTATATATTTACAAAAAATCTAAAGTTGACGTAAAATTATGTATGACGTCATAGACCACTGATGCATTTCATTAGTTTTAGGTTAAATAAAAAAAATGGGTTTATAACAATTGAGTACAGAAATAAATCGCGGTTTAGTTTTAAGACTTTTATAATATACCTATAGTTTGTTTTTATGCCGTATTTATTAATAATTTTTATTGTTTATGGTTTGTTAATTATTTGCGCCATCTATTAAAAAATTTCTACACTATCCAAAACTCTTCATTTCAGCTAATTCTCGCACATCCCGGGATGCGACACTTTTAGGTGAATTGGCCAGAAGACTGATTTTTGATGCAAGATTATTGTTTATTTATAACTGATTAATGTAATTTTATTGTCGTAATCTATAGCCTTGTTACCTACCTAGTACTTAACATAAACAGTTTATGAGTCTGATTTGTAGTTTTCGTAATATAATTCATTTTCTTACGATGTACACACAAACCTAAACTTTATGATTTTTTTCTGCTAGTACTTACCACATTTTTTAAATTCAAAATATGTCATTACCTCGGTAACAGTATGCTAGTTACTCCTATAATTTTTTTTCATCAATCATAGTTGTAATTTTAAAAAAATCTTGCATCAAAATTTTACCATTGTCGTATATGGAGCACTTCTCCCGCCATTTTACTCGACCACGCAACCTTAAGGTGGGCACAATACCATAGACGATTCGTAACAGATGATCACGTAAAAAAATGGCCGATTTAAAACATCTAGCAGTATATAGAGGACTCTACTAATATCAATCTCAACAAATATATTAAATTAGCTAAAATCAGTTTCGAAATATACATCTCCGCTTCCACGGTTGCGTACCTACCTATCAGGTAATAGAAAATGTTGAGAATGTAATCGTACGATGTGTATGGCCTTCGCGTATTATAGATACCATAAACTTGTTGCAATTAATTATAAATATCTACAATATAATCGACGGTTTTAGCCGTTTCTTTGATACTGTAAATACTGTTAAACCATTTAATTTAATTAAATTAACAAAGCAAAGTATTATTTCTTTTATTTTACAATATTTGTATTTCAGATTTTCATTACATGGATCTATAACGTAAGTGTAGTATATAAACTATTCTCAAGCTGTAAGAAATGATCGGTTTTGTACTTCCAGCAAAAAAATGCAAATATCTCGTTTAGACTACGTTTTACAATAAATGTGTATTATGCATGTACTATGTATGTAAGTACATAAAGTACTACTAAATAGGTATATGGATAATTTTATATTTCACCTATGTTAAAATTTACCGAAAGTATCAAAGGAAGGAAAATACAACATTCTGTATTGTCTTTCTCTCAATGGACCTACTAAAGCAAATGTACGCGGATACGGGCAGACGGGTATGATATTCGCGATAAATACAAACTTTTTTATTAGGAACAAAATAAATAACTCTGCCAAATTAAATTTTATTTATTATTTTATATTTAAATAGCATACATTGGATATACATATGTCAGTCTGGCATACAATGACGAACACATATGTATGTAAAATAAACTTTCAACGTATTTTTCTTTGATATCTTGAGTGATGGCACAGCCCTGCTTTGAAGAGAGAGGATTACTTAACTTCCGTATGTGGACCATTGAATTGGCAATTTATATGCACTTTAACGGAATGTAGACGTTTTACTGAGTTCAATACGAACCCCTTGTTTGCGGAAATCAGTCTAAGATACCTAAAAATCTATCTAAAAAGTGCTATTTCTAGGTTTTGTTTCGCTAGTGTTTTGACATTTCTGTGAGGATTTTCAGTTGATCCAGTCAGAATTACGAAATATCGAGCGGCAATTTTAAAAAACGTCGTTGAGGAATATAAAAATAATAATCATTTTTGATTTTGCAGTATCTTTTAATACAATTAATAAGTATATTTCAGTGACTAAAAAACATTTCTTCTTTTGTGTTTTATTAAATTTAAACAGCGAAATTTGATGTTAAGGCGTAAAATTTATTTTTAAAATAATTATTTACGTGTCATATACACAATTAAATGTGTAAGTTAATATTAAGAAAAAAGTTATGAATATTTACATACTATTTTGGCTAAATTTGAAGATATTTTTAATATTAGATTTAACATTTTGTCAAATGTCTCTTAATTGTTATTAATTGCAATGCATCGATTTCATTTATAAAAAAATGTTCTTTGCTTATGCCCGGTAACCATGGTGACTGTGACTGTTATGCACCTAGATTATTTGAAGTTACAATGTTGGTAGCAGTCTGGACGCGGACGATGTGAATATCGCATGCGGTTATTGGAACTTGTCATCATCTTCGAACGTTTCTCTTATTAAAAATGTGGACGAAAGATTTGAAGAAGTTAAAAAACTTCAATTTTAACAAGTTATCAACGTATTGGGAACAACGCGGACATGGGGAACTTTCGTAGTTCATGCACTGGATAAGCCACTAAATATTTGAAAAAATGGGCGTGATTTAGTTCGCGCCGCGCATGTCGATTAGCGATTTTTTCCTAATTGCAACCTGTCCATTAAAACTAAACTAATTCTTTAGATACGTTCCTATTTTATATAATGTATTTGCACTAAATTTAATAGAATACACGAGGAGATATGTTTTTTAGTTGCTGAAATCTTTCAGTATTAAAAGATACTACAAAATATAAATGACTATTTTTTCATTCCCAAACGACGTTTTAAATTACCGCTCGATCTTTCATAATTCTGACTGGATGAGCTGAAAATCCTCGCAGAAATGTCAAAACACCAGTGAAACATAACTTAGAAATAGCACTTTTTACATCGCTTTTTCCTAGACTGATCTCCGCAAAAAAGGGGGTCATTTTGAACTCAGTAAAACGTGTACTTTCCGTTAAACTGCATATAAATTGTCAATTCAGTGGTCGACATACGGAAGTTTAGCCAAGGTAAAAAATAAATACACACGTTTTCACATATTTATTCTAAAACTGTAAAAAATCAAGGTGGATTCATGTCAAAAACCATTTTTGTAAACAAGAAATCTGGAAAGAAAGGTGACGCGTGCGCATTGAAGCCTTGGTATACTCGAAGATATAGATATGCAGCTGCATACAGTGCTATCACGGTTTGATTTCGGATATTGTGAAGATCAAGTACCCATATAATAATACAATTCTTCGGTGTAGCGGGTGTAAGGTATTTTGAACGCTACCTCACTGCTTAACATCTGCAGCATATTTCCTGGTTTCAATAAACATAATAGTGTATATCAAACTTGTCTTATTTTCCTACAAAAAAATATATTTTTCAACGAAATACACAAACATTTTAATTTCTTTGTAACGTTTGTTTTTTAAAAATGAACAAATTTTCTATTTCATCCATAATACATTTAAAAGTTTGTTGTATTTGATATTTATTTCTTACTATATGTATAATTTATGCAGAACGAAATAAATTATTTTTAGTACAGGTAAACTTTCAAATACATACATACACAACCTTGCATAAAATTATGTAAACAATTTTGGATTTAATCTTTTTGTGTTTTCTCATAAGATTTTGTTTGCACTAAATAGAAAACGTACAATTTGATAACTTGAGTTATGATTTTTTTCAACTTACCCTTATAAACTTTGTTTTTGGCAGCGATTTCTAAAATATTTTCTGTCTTATTTCTTAAATTTATCAAATTAGGCAACCTAATACGCACAATCAATTATCGACATCTTACAGACAAGTGCCAAAGTTAATTTGACAGATATTAATCATATAACTTGTTGTAGCTACTGACATAGCTTTTGCAAAAACGAATGCTTTATTTACAATTTTCGCAATTTGGCATTCATCTACGATTTTTTCCTTATATTCTAAATGCAAAATTATTTCAATTCATTGCTATTTACTCGTTGTTTGAAATAAATTTTGACGTTATTTTTACAAACAAAATAGCTTAGTCCCTCCGGAGGCATCATATCGTCATGTTTAATACAAAATATACAATTAATTCTTTCTAAATCGGCCAAAAGCTATAAAAGTTTAATTCAGTTACCGACTGAGGAATCTACTATATTTTAACCGCACCTTAAGTATTATAATCCTCCTGTTTGCCGATGACTTGAAGATTTACTATGACATTAAACCCGTTGAGGACAGCTATTATCTCCAGAGTCAAATTGATCTACTTGCTGTCGGGTGTCGTGACAACCACATGGAAATTAATATTTCTAAATATAATGTGTTAACTTATATTCGCAAAACTAATCCGATTTTGTTTATGAACACATTAAAAGATCTAGGTGTTACTTTTGGCGCTAAGTTCACTTTTTCATCTCACATTACTACTATAACCACCGCTGCTGCCAAAACACTGGAATTTTTTCTAAGATATGTGTCATTTCTCAATATTGTCCATTATACCTATACAGATCATTTAGAGGGGTTAAGGCCAGCTAGAAAAGACCTATAGATCTAGAATGGGGCGGTTGTAAAACATATACGGAATTAACGCAAGCGTGCTATTCCTCCTTCCTCGCTGTCATAAGTTTTGATCTTCCTAATAGTAGTACTTAGGCTAGTGTGGGAAGTAGATCGCTCATGCATGCGTATGCCCCCGATTGGTTTTCACAGCGAGGAAGGGGGAATAGCACGTTTGCGTTAATTCCGTATATGTTTTACAATAACCCCACTCTAAATCTATTTCTTTTCTAGTTGGCCTTAGTCCCTCTAAATGATCTGTATATTATCCGTATGTCAGATAAACTCGAGTATGCGTCAGTTATATGGTCTCCTATTTACAACGTTTACATAGATGTGTTTGAGAAAGTGCAGAAGACATTTTTAAAATAACTAATACTTTAGGTGATATGGCATATATCCTCCTCAGGGATTTGAGCATGAAGTATTACTGCATGCACTCAATTTTGAACCTTTAGAAATTCGACGAAAGAAGATTGATATAAAGGTACTCTAGAACCGACTATACTCTAACGTAGACTCCATAGAGAAATTAACAGTAAAATGAGTACCAACTCAACGTATCAAAATTCGAAGCATGGTTATAGTGCACCATTAGTAGCTTATGGTACTAACTTTGAATAGCACCATATTTGAATACTTAAATACCATACTTTCTGAATTAAAATTTAATACAATTCTTAAATAAAGATAAAAATGCAATAATTGATCATTTGAGTGACATATTTATCAACTTAATAATTACACATTTTTATCTTCTTTAACAAAACACTACTTAATGAAAGTCAACTATTTTAGAAATAAAAAGAGAAAAATTGTTATACCTGGTAGGTACGTTTTATTTAAAAAAACGGTTGATAAATAAAATTAACAAACTTAACATTGTATAAGATATACCGGTAAGATCTCTGGTAAAGCAGCGATGGAGGTGTGTCTATGTCCCCACTATAACTTCCTGCAGTCTTAACGAACTTATTTGCACAGCTTGTTTAGCTCGGCTGTTAGTAGTTAGTCAGAAACTTGTATTTATGGAAAGAATTCATTTATATAAAAAAAATGTTTCCATTGTATAAATAAAATAGTTGTTTAGTTCGATAGCCCATAGGTATTTCATTCCCTTTTCAAACTTCATACTTAACACAAGTATATGATGCCGACAAGCCTGATATTACGCTTATCAATCTATCGTTCTGGTTAACGGAGGAGAGTACATATCATATACGTAGTCATCGCATTGTGGGGACTGATACATGCGCTATACAATCGTTGCGTTTACAGAGATCCTACCGGTATATAATCCAATATGCGCAGGAAGTCAATACGCAGCTTTAGAAAGACGAGTAACATAAATATAGGTAAAGCATAAACAATTGAAAATGTGCAACATATTAATCATATTTGATGCGTAATATGTCACGACCATGATTTAACAGCATTCCTTCTTGTCTTCTAATAGATTTTTGTCGTGTTATTCTTCTGTTACAACATTTTGATGTTTTGCAGTTGTTGGCTTCTAACAGGCCTTTATGGTATTGTCACGGCCTTATAAACAATTGAAAATGTGCAACATATTAATCATATTTGATGCGTAATATGTCACGACCATGATTTAACAGCATTCCTTCTTGTCTTCTAATAGATTTTTGTCGTGTTATTCTTCTGTTACAACATTTTAATGTTTTGTAGTTGTTGGCTTCTAACAGGCCTTTATGGTATTGTCACGGCCTATGCGTGACGAGGGTTTGCTACAGAGGGAGCACTCTCTTAGCTTAATCCTAATTATAAAAATAACAAAAGTTATACCTGGCTTGTTGGCGTCTCCCTATCCTTCGAGGTCGATCAAATATAGGAAACTCAACATAATTCCGTAATACTAATCTGTATTACCTAGAACTCGCGCGTTAACTGCCTTGTGTCCACAGGCGGACTCCCCTAATCTAGATCTTATTCTTCTACATCTAGTCTAAAAAGTAGGTACTTAAGCTACGATCAGCACTTTGACGTGATTCCGGAAATCCCGGGTGAGATATATACCGATCGCCGCTGGAGACAGACAGATTCCTATCGAATACGATATGCACAGGAAGAAGCCACAATACGCTAACATTGTAGAATTGATTTGTGATAGTATTATTTTTATCATCTGCTATTGATTTCTGGGAAGCCTCATATTCCATACATTCTACAAACATAAAATATGAATTTACTAGGTACTTATTATTACATTGTTATTTATTTATCATTCTTCTGTTTTTCTTCTTTAACCTCTTAACAAAATAACACGATAAGCAATCTTAGTTCCTTTACCTTTTCTTCTTAGCTTTGGCTTTTTCAGTTTTATTTGCTTGTACCTATTTTATTACTCTACTCTTCAATATTTACATTTTCATAGGTCTTCCTTTGCGCTAAGGCTGGTAAATCCGTAAGCCTTTTTATCGCTGGATGATGGTGGTTCTTCTAACCATAGGGTTCTTTTTCGGTCTGGGTAAATTCGGAGATCTGCGACAGGGCGACCAAATCGCGGCCGGGATCTACAGTATCATCGTTAAGATTCTCCTTACAGCCACACGAGGAGGAGGTCTATCGGGATCCAGCTCCCCTAAGTGGGTTCTCCGACCGAAAGGCCCTCTGAAGGGTTCCCCTGGCCAGCGCCATCGCGTACTCGCTCAGAGGCGGAATGTTCAGATCCCTATGGATCTGAGCGTTGCTCACGAACCAAGGCGCTGCGACGATGATTCGCAGCGCTCGGTTCTGTAGAATGTTGAGCCGCTTTACTTGCGATTTACTGGCGCTGGACCAGGTTAGGGCACCATAAGTAAGAATTCGTCGGAGAAACACCACATAGATCATGAGCTTGATCTTTAAACCCAAAGAGCTCTTCCAGCACAAGAGAGGAGCCAGAGCCCCGCGTGCATGCAGAAACTTGGAGGCAATCGTGGAAAAGTGCATTTTCCAGATGTGCTAATCCTAAATAATTGCACGTTTTAAGTCGTGCCAACCATAGGTTTGTAAGAACTAAGTAGTGTCATTTATTGTAAACTTCTCGTACATTTTTCAAAGATTGCAGATTAATTTTGAATTCGATAGCAATCTCTTACTTTCTTGTTTTGGTGGTAAAAAAGGCTAGATTTTATTTAAAAATGAATTCAAGGTTTCTAATCAATCGCATAATGGTTGCCTGATATTTATCTATAGTAATCGTAGTATTTGGTATTTGTTTCAAATTTTGCTGCCTCTGTAGCATGTTAATTATAGTTGAAATACTCATCTAGCTTGCGGCTCAGAGATAAAATGGTCACTTTTGCTTTTAGTCGATATTTTTAAATGTAATGAATAAATGTAGCAATTAAATGTTGCAAGTTAGTTTTATACCTAGGTAATCTAAAGGTGCTTCCTCTCTAATTCAAACTTCAAACGTATTTTACTACTTTATTGCATTAATAATCCAACGGCCGGTAATGAGAGATGTGGAATCCATTTCTAATTCCATCTACTCGACTGCACTAAAGTATACGAAAGCAGGAATTTTGTCCGTTGAATTTATGATCCATATAATTAGATAACGTCCGGATATAAACACATAACCTATAGCCATTGGTGGCTCGCCAGCTAACTTTTTCGTAATAACAACGCCGACAATTCTCATCACATCTCATTTAATATCGCACGGGCAACTGACATCACGGCTTTTATGCCATGTCGTATTTTACCCTTTCGTCTATGCTCAGAGAGAGCGCGCGCTAAGAGTGGACGGACCATAATATTTTTAATTTGTTTTACAGCAACGGGCGCTACTGTACACTGACCAGGAAGTGGTCCTATTGTTTTGTCGATAATATTTTAGCCGCCTTCCGGATTGAACGGGCTTTCACGTTTCGCTCATCTCTGTTCAACTTCCACTATCCAACGATTCCAGTCCGGCCTTCCGTGCTCACCCCGCACCATCGGCATCGTTATGCCAACTTTTATGACACTTCCCTTGAATAAAAGCCTGGAATATAGCGGTGTCCCGTTTGTTTGTGATTTGATTTGTAGTTTTCATAATTTTATTTTTAAACGCGTCTGATTTATTATTTACTATACTAGCGCAAAGCATAGTTCTACTCCAGCGCATGTACACGGAACAACTCTTCTGACCACCCGTTTGTGCCGTACATGTTAGGTTGCCGCGTATGCATATAAATGTTTGAATGTGAAAATAAATCATTGCGGTGTTTGTTTTATGGAAGCGTATTACACGTTTTTCCTATTTTAGTGTTATCGAATTAATTTTTTTAGCAACTCAGGTTGACCAGCACTCATATGGACAGAACGAAATCACCATAACAGGAGCAATTATATGCAGAAACAAAGACGGACAATATTGAGCAGTCAATTTTCAGGATAAATTTATTGTCAGGATAGGTAAATTTGATGAGTTCGATAACTTATCGTTTAGAAAACATTAATTAATAGTAAATAAATTTCTATATAACTATTTCTTATGTAGTGTCACTTTTTTGGAAGAGCATGATTGAGACTTATATCTTGCAATAGAGGCAATGAAAAGAGTAACGTCCGGTCGAAAATCCACACCAAACGAGTATGTGAACTGGAATAGATTTCTATACAATCTCAAGGAGTCACATTCTCAGATGAGACAATTTTGCTTATAAATGGTTGCTTATAAATGTTACGTCAAAATGGAAATGGATTTGGTTATTAAATATATTTTTTTACGGAATTCATCATTGGTTATTTAAGCGGGGAAATTGAGGTAGCCATATATGAGCGCCAGTTGATTTGGAGATCTCCACAGAAACACGACACCACCCACAAATGTCTTATGTCTTATAAATTGTCCTAAGTTTACTTTAAAAGGAGTTTTATTGTGTTGATAATTATCAATAATTGGTTTGAATTGTAGGGTAATTATGAGCGCAAAACAAAACATCCGCAGGCTGCTGTGTACCGACAATGTAAATAAATTTATCGTACAATTGTTTGTTTGTTTAGTGCTTCATACATCAATCCTGTCGAAATTAAAGGAATTTCCTACATACAAAAGTATGATAATAATAATAAATAACTAATTCAAAGAATATTTTAACTAAGCAATAATTACATCAGTAGATACCGAACGATCATTCTCTCTATCTTACATTTTTACACTACGATCAATGAAAAGAATCGGGAAAAAGCAAATTTTGTTATCTCAAACACCATGAAGCCAGATCGGCAATTTTCCTGAACAGTTTAATGTGAGATAGTATTACATATTAAAGAGGCAGTTATACATTGCGAGTTTGCTGTCGCTCTGGATATCGTACTCAGGGATAGATTCATCACTGGATTAAAATCCGGTAAAATCTTTGCAGAATACCGAAAGTGTGATGTAAATACCACTAAAGAAGTAAATGGTGTTTTCATCGAATCATAGTGGGATATCATGCTTACCTAGAAAAGTCGATTCGAAGAAGGAGGCACCTGTGCAATAGAAAGGCTAGTGTATATGATCCTCAAAGCTAGGTGCTTCCGCCAGGACTAAGTCTTGTGATCATTATGGATAAGAGAAGTATTCTACGGACAAATGCAGGTACAGACAATGTCTATGAAATCGCTATCTAGAAAAACGACATCTTAAAAGTTCGTAATAGTAAATTGTAAAAATCACATTAAGTTAGTTAGCGGTAAAGGAAACAAAATTGTACCAATAGAAAAAATTTCAGTTCAAGGCACTTACACACATAAAAATCTGGAGATAATTCTAACACTTTTTCGATGTTCCCTCGCGTCCATCCTCTTCTGGTGTTAAAATTACTGGAGTTAGAATAAAAAGTGCTAGTTTTATATTCAGAAGTGATAATAACATTGTCTCTGCGTTAGTTGCTTATATCTTTTAAAGTGTCAATCTCATCTCGGAAAGGACAAATACTTAATCTCGATATAGGAACTGTTATCCCGAAAAGAGTTGGAGTTATCTTTAAAAGTGTTAGAATTATCTCGAAAAGGATATAAGCTTAAATTCTGAGGTAGTTACTGTACTCCGAACAGAGTTACGGTTATACTCGGAAGTGTTAGTATAATCTCGAAAAGGAGAAATACTTAACTTCCGAGGGAGTGGCTGTTACCCAGAAAAGAGTTAGGGTTATCCTGAGAAGTGTTAGTATTATATTGAAAATGAGAACTACCAATCTTTCGACGTAGTAACTGTTACCCCGAAAGGAGTTACAGTTATTCTTAGAAGTTTTAGTTTTATCTCGAAAAGAATAAATTCTTCAGGAATGCATTCGGACTTTTACACCGAGCCCTCCGACACCATGCTGCCAGCTACTATAAAAACCGTCACAAATGCAGAATATCCTAAAAAGAAAGGAATATATGTTGGTATTTATTACAGTCTGTGAGATGAATGTGTCTGGTTTACCTATAATACATAATTATACCAGGTACTTACTTTTATCATCTATGATCTCTTTTGTCAGTAAAAGTCACTATTCATTTTTACCCACTTCTTATGACTCCTATATTTGGTGCGTAAATAAAATTCATCCATTTTCGTTAACCAAAGTATGCAGAATGGTCGTTATTCGTGTTAGAACAAGAATGCTACCCTCTCTCTAACAAAATCTAACTCTTTTAGGATAACATTTTAATTTTTCCGGATTAACTTCGGTGTTGAGTTTCTCCAAAGCAGATAAAATGTTTTACATTTGGATCTAATCTATCTCCTCATCTATCAATTATGCAGTAATAGATAACTTGTTGTCTTTATGGTGTTAAATCAGTGTTTAACTTATCTTTATTAGACAACAATTCTATCACCTTATTTTTAACTGCGGGATTTAGATGTAATTTAATCGGGAAAAGAAAACAAATACATTCAATTTGATTAGAACTATCACCTTTTCGGGTAATTACTAATCTATATTTTAACACCAACTGAAAGGATAAGAATTTATCCCAGAAATTTTTATGTGTGTATGACGACAAAGAAAAGCACTTAAACTATATATCATTAAAAATGGGGAAACTTGCTTAATTGGTCGCAGTTTTTAACATCCGCTTAATTTTAGTTTTTCTAATTTAAATTTTATCGTTACTGAAATTGAACTATTTTGCTAGAAATATAGAAATGTCTTTTCTACAAATATAGGTACATGTAATAAAAGTAAGTTAGAAAGTGGACTTAATGAAACTATACAACCTAAATGTTACAAGTCAAGGTACAACCAATGGTGACTAATGATGTTGGCTAAACTGGACATTGGAGACTAAAATTAATACTCCTTCATTTGAGACTCCTAATGGTATTTACAATAACACGACGTTAGGTCTTTCAAAGGGTAAGTGGCGGGAAAAGGTTTTCACGTTCACACACAAGGATGGTTCGTCGTGGAAAGTTAGAATAGTGCTAAAGATACATAGAAATAAAACCGAAGGCATAAAGCTAGCATAGACACCTGGTGGCGTAACATACACTGCTTAGAAGGTTGTACTTCTGACCAACAATCTATAATTTGTTCACGACTCTCTCACTCTGATGAAGATCTAGTCGATGAAGACTCCAAAATTTACGATAATCTAAGAGCTTTCCCAGAAGCAGAAGGAGACGTCTTTTTCATCTACTTATTCTGACAAAATTAATTTTTTCATGAAATCCTTCAAATTTGTAAAGTTCAAGGTTCGACTTTGTTTCTAAAACTGCATTGAAGAAACACATTGTGAACGCGATTCTAAGTTTATGCTGCTTTCAAAATCTCTGCAGGCGATCCATCATAGAGTGCGTTCGAAATGAGGCTCAATAGAGCGAGCAGAGCACGAATAGAGTTTATGAAGTCACGCAGAGAGTACAAGTGGTAGCTCGAACGTAAAGATGTCTGCGACAAAGTAAAAAAAAAGGTTAATAACTCTTCTCGATTCTTATTAATAGTAACGTTCCTTTGGCCTTCCATTGTCCACAGTCTAGAAAACAACTCGTGATATATTTACCTTTTTTTATTTTTAATCAAACAGACCTTCATTATTTCTATTTACTTCTAGTTATTCCATTTTGTTCAAGAACATTAGACAAGTAAATATCAGACACAGGTGACACATGTACAGTTTTTATCTAAACAAAAACAAAAGTGCGCGTGCGGATCACGAGCATCACTCTCGAATTCGGAGTAGACAGTGCACGCTCTTAGTAAACTCGGTGTTTCAAGAAAAACGCAAGGATGCTTACACCACACACATAGCATCTATTTTAAAGCTAGGAAAAGATTCACCCTTCCCCCAAAACTTCAGAACAATTTCTTTAATTTAATCATCATCATGATCATCTCAAGGAAACTTAAGAAGGAAATATTTGTTCACTCCTCACCTTTATTATTGTCAAACGAAAGCCGGTAGCAAGGCGCTTGATAGGAGGAACATCGTAGGCTCGATTTTCCTAGACATTGCATGACCATTTGTCACTGTGTGACATCATGGTTTGACCTTTACAGTGTCATCTCTTCGAATTTGGTGCGAGAGATTTCATCTTGTCTCTGTGATAGGGGCTTCTCTTCTCGTCTTCACACCAATCGCTCCGGCGTCTTTGTTAGCTCGTAGCCCGTCTTAAATTTGTATGTTAAATCTTTCACAAATTCTATTGAATGGATTTTGTAATCTACCCCTAATCTATGCCTATGTTATATTTTCTGCAGATGAAAATCAGCTATGTTGCAGACTCCAATTATCTTTTTATGAAATTGGCTTGGGCCTCATGATGGCGCCTGAAAATCAACAACTGAATATGTGTGGCGATTTGATTTGCTGAGCCTGAGCCAAAGCATATAAAAAACCATTGTTAAGTTTAACAGCTAGAAGTTGCTTGTACCCAACTATTGTATCTTTTTTCAACAAATATTATATACCACTGCCGTGGTTCACCTTATCTCAGATCAGACTATAGGCATACGTTAATTCCACAAAAGAAGGACCTAAAAATTGTTAAGATATAATTGTCCCAACACATGTGTACCGAATTTCTCATAAGAAATATTTAAAGAGTGGTACAGAATGAGAGGAGAAATCCTGAAAGAACATCAGATACAAGGTGTTTGATTTTAAATAACTAATTAGGTAGCATTAAAAATGAACATCCAACAATCATTTAGTATTTACAGTTATTTAGTAAAACTTTCAGGTGACTACTACTATATTTACCACTTATGGTATGTATATATTTTTACTTCATGAGCTTACCAGATAATGTAAGATCCCTTTGGTTTTCACTACTCCTAAATGAGTTATATACAATTTATTACAAAATGTTTCCTGAAAGAAAAGGGTATAATTATTCTGTGCCACCAAAAAAGATAACTATTTTGAATTTAAAATACCTAACGTTTAAAATAATATAATAACCAATACAACTATATTATTATTCAATTAAACATTCCAAAACAGTAAGTTAATTTTTATACCAGGATTACTTGCAAAAACAACAATCGGAGTTCATATTTTGAATAACTAATATGACTAATATTAAACGACAAACAAACTCTCTGTATTTGTTAGATTAAGTACCTATATTTAATTTCATATTGATAACTCCCTAAAATGAACAATAAACTTCGCATAAAATTACAGTGTGCTCTTATTTGTCTAAAGATTAACAAACAAGGTCTAAGATCGGTGACATTACCTGAATGCATGATATATTGAATATGAAAGTGATACTTAAGGAAAAAACACTTCACTGCAACCTGGATGGAAAATCAAATAAATAGATAAAAACAAAAGATAATTGTCTAATACTGATCTAAAACGTTCATCTTAATGACTACTACTATAATGTGAAGGAAAACATTAATTCCCCACTAATGTAAATTTCCATACAGCTCCTTGTTTGGCTGCCTTTGGCAAGGACGATCTAAAAGAAAATACACTTTTTTAAAGTAATGGTTAAGATACTTCTGGTAGGTCTTGGACAATTCGGATATATTTCTCTGCTTATACTAGGCCGTTTCTGTCCATTATCCAATATATTCACCGAAGGTTATTATTAGATTTCAGAAATATTCGTACTAAACCCATATCGCAACACATCTAGGTTTTTAATGCAAAAAAACTTTGAATAACCACGACTTTTGCTAGCTGGAGATTCATTCACGATGGGACTTGCAATGGAAATGCCAATCAACTAACATAGTGCCGTGTTGCGCTGCTCCCACCCGCCAAGGGTCGCTAGATTGTAGCTACAATAAAAATTTTGTTTTGACTTATTTACAACTTTCCTAAACTATGTGATTTTAAAATGTTTTAGATTTTTCAAAATAACTCTAAAACTATAATATAATAACTATAATTTAAAACGGGTCGATGGCCGCAGTGGTTAGGCGGCTGACTATCGTTGTGACAGGACGATAGGTGCCGGGGTTCAATTCTCTGGAGGGACGGTGACATTTTTTAATCCCGGATCGACTTGCCATTCGCTGTTGGGAGTAAAGTGATTAACAGCGCGGCATCATAAAAGGCGATATGATGCTGTCACAAAGCCAATTGAACACAACATACACACACAAAACTACACCGCGGGAGTTGCAGTGATAGCCAGACAAGCGATACAGCTTACGGAGTCACTGCAACTAAGCACCCACCACATTAAAAAAAACATACCGTTATAGAAAAGAAAATACATACCGCTACTAATTTTGAACGTACTATGCAATAAAACTAAAAAATAAATGTAGGTACGTTTGTGGATTAAGTAATGTCTTTCCCCTTGAAGCACTTATCAAAATTTCTTCCGCTCATGCCCGTTCGGTCGTTTTCGAAAATGCCCTTGAGATGTATAGCTAGGGTATTCAGAATAGCTCAACCGAATGAAAGCGACCGAATCAGCGTGAGGGAAAGAAGGTTTGATAAATGCTTCAAATGGGGAAGCCATTACTTAATCCACAAACTGAACATAAGTTGCTATTTGAAAATAATAAGATGTATGTACATATTTCTTTTTTTTTCAAAAACTGAAATAATTCAAAAAGGGTTCATATTAAAGGCAAGATTCATTAGACAAGCTAGTCTCACAATTATATCGACACTATAATCAATAATGAAAATTATGTAATTCTAGTTGAAACAAAGAAGTTAATACGCATTTTCGGTGTAACGGGTAGAACCAGAAATCTAAAATTATTTTCAATCGTACGTAATCCAAAAGTATTACCTGCAAAATTTCAAACCGCAATTCTTATTACCTTTTATATTCTTCTACCTAATCAAATCATATCTTGATATACCCTAGTAGGTAAACTGTATGCCTACGGGCTCAGTCACTCGACGTGGACACGCTGTATAAGCTGTATTTTGACAGCTAAAATCTGTCAAATTGTCATAATTATGACAATTTACTGGTTTTACACAGTGCACTCGACGTGGACACGCTGTATAAGCTGTATTAAAAAATAAATTGTCATTATTATGACAATTTACTGGTTTTACACAGGTTTTAGCTGTCAAAATACAGCTTATACAGCATGTCCACGTCGAGCGACTGAACCCGTAGGCATACAGTCACGGGCTCAGTCACTCGACGTGGACAGGCTATATAAGCTGTAAGGTTTTAGCTGTCAAAATACAGCTTATAGGCGAAAATCAGTAAAGTGGCAACCCTCTGTCGGCCGCTTTACTAACTACTGAAATAGGGAAAATATTCGGTTTGCCATTGGAACGTGTGGGATAGGTGTAGTACTAATAAGTTGAAATTAGAGATAATTCAATCAAACCCATTATTTAATTATGGCTAGCATCTCAAAACGCTATTGTTCGGTGCCTCAATGCAATAGTTATGTAAGTAAAGACATTTCTTTGCATTATTTTCCCCGTAATAGCGAGAAGTTGTGCAAAGAATGGCAACAGATTTTGAGGAGCGGAAAACCTATTTCTAAATATATGAACGTGTGCAGTAAACATTTTGTGGCCAGTTATTTTATGCCATCAGGTAATCTGTTTAAACTTTTTATTATTATGCATTTAATGTTGATTCGTTATAGTAAAAGGGAATAATCTCAAAATTAGAAGATTAAAACCAACAGCTGTTCCCTCAGAAAATTTGCCAATACGAAGTCATGAAAAGCCCGTAAATTCTCGACAAACCAAGAATAGGTAATACTAATTTTAAATAAATTATTAAAGTTTACCAAATCTGATGCAATAATTTTTTTTTAGTTTACCGAAATTATCTTTATCCCGATGCAAGGAACAAGCAGATGAGCAAGTAATGGCCTTTGCCAAAGGGAACATATTGAATCAAATGAAGCTGGCGGAAAGGGACGTTGACCTACCTCTAATCTCGATAAGGTCAGATGTTCCCGAACCAGCAGTAGCACTTCGAGACATCATGAATACTGAGCATACAGTTCCAGTTGGCACAAAAAAGATATTTGTAGATAGGAGCACACAAACTGCTGACCCTTGTGAATCTTACAACTTGCAATTAGTTTTAAACACATATGATAAATTAAAAACATTTACAAATGTTGATTTTTCTATTCTTCAAACATTATGTGATTGTGCAAAAGATATGGCAACTTACAATAATAAGAAAGTAACTGATTTTACCCTTAAAATCATGCTAGTTCTTATTAAAATTCGTCTAAACATTCCTTTTACATGTTTAGCAATTCTTTTCAATTTGTCTGCATCATCAGTTAGAAGATATTTTCACTCAACACTTTCGCTTTTATCCTTATCTGTAAAACCCATTATATACTGGCATGTGAAGGAAGAAATTTTAGCAAATATGCCTAAGTGCTTTCAAAAATATCAAAACACAAGAGTTGTTTTTGATTGTACTGAAATTCAAGTCGATCGGTGGAAATGCTTAAACTGCAGGATATTAACATATCCCCATTACAAAGGGAGACATACTGTAAAGTATCTCATAGGAATAACTCCATCAGGAACAATTTCATTTGTGAGTTCTGGATATGGAGGACGCACAAGTGATAAAGCAATTTTCAATCGGGAAAACATTGTTGAAAAGTTCGATCCTCAAGATGGGATAATGGTAGATAAAGGTATATTAATAGAAAAAGAATGTGAGGCACATTTATTAAAATTAATAAGGCCTCCATTCCTAAAGAAAAAAAAAATTTCCAAAGCTGATGCAGAAGAGACTGCAAATATAGCTAGAGCCCGTGTTCATGTTGAACGTGCAATTGAAAGAATAAAAACGTACAGCATTTTACAAGGCCAAATTCCATGGTACATGGTACCTTATACAAACGATATAATGACAGTGGTGGCGGCCCTAGTAAATATATCTCGCCCAATTTTAGCAGACGATAAATTTCTACATCATGTCGATGTGATGATCTTAATATTTAAAATAAAATTTTGTTTTTCTGTTTATTGCTTTATTTATTTCTACAAAACACATGTAACATTTTACTTAAATATTTGTGTGAAACAGTTTCAATTAATGATTTAGAAAAATCTTCATCAAAATTAACGTCAACTTGCACAAAAGACTGAATAAATAACTAAATGCGTTTGACGCAAATTCAACAATGCCATACCAAATTGTATTTGTCCAAAAATTCTGTGTTTCTTTTTTAAAATGATCTGATTATCATTGGTCGTCAAATAATCACATGTATTAATAAATTCACTTGCTGGAACATTATTACCTAAAAGAAGTTATTTTAAATTATAGTTATCTTTTAAAATAAAATCCTTAGGTGCCTGAGTAAGGGCATTTTATTTGTAATAAGACATGTCCATTGTCAATCTTAACAATCCCATCTGGCGAATATGCAAGCCAAGGAAAACGTTTACAGATTATTAAACCTGTTGTTATAATTTCACATTGGTTCCTCACTTGATAACAATTTAAAGCTTCTGCCTCATACATTGTCCCATGAGCAGTATATTTTGAGCTGAACTCTGTGGGAAAATAATAACTAAGAGACCTTTTTTCCCATTCATCTTTGGAGAAGGTGAATATCGAATAGCATCTTGAACCTAGAACATGCAAGACACATATTAATAAATAATTTTAGAAAAAATTGTTGTTTAACCTGTTATTCTTAATTGTCGTTCCTCCTTCCAGGTGTCTGATTTTTGGCTGTATGCACTAGCAACTTTAAGCTGATCGATATTTGATAAGTGAGCTATAAGTTTTTTACAGCAATCTTCTAAATTAAAAGTAGACAAATCTACAACAATACTGTGTAGAAATGAAGAACAGTTGGCTTTATCTACAATTTCCACTAATTCCTCCATAATATTTGGTGATGTAACCCTAAAACAAACCACACAGTTGAAAATGAAAAACTTAAACGTCAAATAAATAATAAAAATAGGTAGTCATAAAATTGCAAAACATGAAATAATTTTGTTCAGATACACCTAAGCATATTTGTCGACAAATTATCAATCAAACTCTTTCTCTCCATAAATTTGTGAGCAGCTGAGGATGTGTTGCCTGAAAATTAAATAGCTTTATTTAGATAATGTTCAGACTTTTCGATGATGAGTCCGATAGAAGAACCGGATATAGAAGAAGAGAGATAATTGAGGAAGAAACAGAAATGAGTTATTGCAGACGACATCACATCATTTATCATTTTCTACTTACAAAGTAATAATCTGTCAAAGTTACGCTGGTCTACTGTTTTGTGAGATAGTAAGTCTTCTTTTTTAGGTTTATGACACCAAAATTCCTCTATCCTACTATTTTCATAAATCTTGGCTATTCCTTTTTTTTTCTTTTCCCTGTGGTCCCTGTGGTCTGGTCTGTGGAACTAAGTACATCCAATTCCTCATGTCTGCAATTAAAACAGAATTATACATATATTTTGTTATTAGACTTCTGGACTTGCAAGTACATAAAACTTGTCTCGAAGGCTACATACCTATTTATATACAGTAAAGTTGCAATAACATGCTTACAAAAGCCAGATTGTCCGGCTTTGCAGCTACACACACAACGCCAGTCCTTTATTTCTTCAGCCAAAGTGATTTGAAGTTCATGAGGTGGTGATTGCAGTGCACTTGTTTGTAAACACAAACTCATTATAGTTTTCGAGTCACTCACTTTCACACCACGTTGTTTTTTAATTAAAGGAAAAATATTTTTTTATTTTCACAGGAAAGTTAATAAAGCTCTTCAGAGATAAATGTATTTTTATTTAAAAAGAAAACAAAACGAAACGCAATTTTCAAACATACAAAATTATATGGCCTGCTTTAAATACGGCCTCACCTTCTTTAATTGATCTGTCCAGGCTACCAACATACTTTATAATATCTAAAATTGATATTTCGATTTTTAGCATGTTTAATAATGAACTTGGGAACTGATGTTTACGAATGTAGTGCAAGAAGTAAACAGACAGAATGACAGAACAGAATTGTTTTCCCGATTTAGTTGATATTTGAGAGCCATCTAGCGGCCACTGATTTTCTCCTATACAGCGTGTCCACGTCGAGTGATTGAACCCGTAGGCACACAGTTTACCTACTTACATATCCTGTATACAGTATACATATACTTATACATATACAGTCGAATTTTTGGATCTTGTCCGTTACGTCATGCGTAATGTCAGTATGAATCGACTCATATGTCATGTTGACATTTCTCTCTAATGTACGTTAAATGTCGGTGATGAATATTTTACGTATGTCTGTTTTTAATTACGCTGTTAATGACGTAACGGGCAAGATCCAAAAATTCGACAGTATGTGTATATGTATGTACATCTGTATTAGCGAATTAAATTTGCAATGATATATTATTCTTTTAACAAATTTACAAAACATCAGTAAAACTGAGTAACAGTATTACATTTCCTCATTTCAATAAAGGTTTTCGATTTAATTGCCGCAAACGGGATGTAAAATTCGAGGACTTTGTGTGGCGTTTCTACTTTTAATTATTTAATTAAAACTTCTGTCGAGCGCACTTTTGATGTCCGTTTCTTTGGTATAGCCTTTTTAAAGATCCAGCGACAGTAAACGCGTTTAATTAAATCTATTGTCAATTTTGCAATAATTAAACAATTATTGGGTTTAATTTGCGTTTATCAAATGGTACAATGCACAACGCTGTTTGTAATTGAACGTTTCGACTGCTGCTCTTGTGCCCTCTCTTTCAATTTTGGTGCCTCTACTAGTGCTATTATTGCTGCATTGGTGGCACGGCATAACGTAAAATGAACTTTGTGTGCAATTTAATCATTCGAAACGAACAATTTGCAATTATAACGATTAATCTGCGCGTAAACTCTAATTTATTCATTCTTGATCCGAACTTTGCTGCTCCATAACATTCATATCTCTATGTTATTGGTTTTTGTAAAATGCTGCGCCACAAGAGGTGCTATTACTATGCTAATTGGCGTTGTATTGCAGAGGCATCGGACAATTATACATATAATGATGAATAGCGGTACCGAAAAGCCTGTGAAAAACAAAGGTATTAAATGAATATTAATAAAGTTGCCATCTATTACTTGTTAAGTGAACGGATTAAATTTGAATAACGATTATTAGAGAACTGGGCACTTAAAGCCAAATATACTATTATTCGTACGATTATCATTAATTTTGTGTTGATTGTAAAAAAATATAAAAAATAAAATAAAAAAAATTGTTTATACATTATAGAAATGTTTTACGGTTGTTATTACAACACATTTTTGTTTCATTTAAAGTAATGCTAATATATTCAATTTAATGTATTAGCTTAAATTATGTTTGAAGTAGATTTTTTATCAACATTTGAGTACGATGATGTATAACATGCAGATCATTTTGGTCTTCTTCTTATAAATTTTAATTATCTCGTTAGTGTATGTAGGTGTATAGATTTTTATTTAGTACTCATTGTAAATGTAGTTGTTATAGGTCTCCACAGTTATAACATTTAAGTATGTGGTTACTAATGAATCTTTTGCAAAGTTGGGTAACCAAACTTTTGGTTACACACCTAATATTTGTGAATTGCTTTTACCATGATTTTAATTCCTGAAAATGACGACGTAGTCTAGTTTAAACGGTTGTTTGAGTATAACAGTTTAAATTGAGATGTCAAGTGTATAGTTCAAAGCTATATTATATCATATGTCAAGAGCTTTATATCAATAAGGTGATTCATTATCTTCAATACTTTTCAATGTGACTATACGATACAACATAAGGGAAGTAAGCGGTAACACAATAAGATGGATAACCGATCAGTTCGCGGCAACTGTAGCTTACTGCTGATTATTGAAAGAAGGAATCTAACGACTAACATATTAGAGAAAATTACGAAGGAACGAAGATAGAAACGTTAGTTATGCTTGTATTACTATTATACATAATTCTGCATTTTTTGTAAAACATCTTTTTGTATATTTGCCTCAAACGTTATGCTATGTGGCGCATAGCAGGGTAGCAAGGGATGTTTAGATTATATAGAACATGTAAAAGAAAAGTAGTGATGTTATAGTAGCACTACTTAAATACAGAGGGCATGTACAGACTAAATTGTTATTGTTAAACTGAATTTCGGGAATTTAAAACAGGTAATATTGAATTTATACTTTTCTTTTAGCTTATTCAGATGTGTATAATACATTATTGTTCAATAATTTGTGCGGGATAAATATTTTTAGGAGAGCATTGTGCTACCCAAATAACAGATTTTTATTTCAGTTGCTGATAGGAAATTTGTAAAACGCAGTTTTTGTTTGTAATGTTTGTTAAGAATAATTGACAAACAGGATATAATAAATGTAATATGAGAATGCAATTACATATCATCGTACAAAAAATCAGTGACTTCAGCAACGTGTTTAATGTAAAAATGATATGTCCTTCTTGAAACACGCTCTATAATAATTTATTATAAAATTATGCATCTAATTTACTTTCTTTTTTACCATATATTAGGTTTATTCCCGTACAACCTTTGTGGACAAATCAATTAAGAACTTTGGAAGTATTTTATTTTCAACAATACAATAAATATTTTGTTGAAGTCAGTTCGTTTTCATCCACTAATCTATAATTGTTCACAACACGCTTTCTTGTTTATCGTTTTTGACAAAAATCGTTTTATTTCAAATATCCCACCAAAAAGAATTGGAATCATTGGAAAAGATATATGTATGTCCAATTATACGAGTATTTTGTCAAGCAATATAACTGTTATAGTTACAAAAATACCATAAATTTTCGAAAATCAATTTTTTTACGAGACCTATACCTTGAATTTGACCATTTTATCGTAATCCATGTATGACAGTAACTGGTAAATACGAACAACTTGCAAGCGATGCATATAGCTTGGTGTGAAATAAATATAAATATATATTATAGGATTTATTTTAGTGGCAGTAAATAAGTACTTAAATAAAGCAATAAAGCATGGAATTAGTTCGGCAGGTAAATAAAACTGATCAATAAAGACCGCAAGAATTGGTCTGGTTCCAGCGGCAGTATCTCGGGAGCGACCTTAACGGCGCGGCGCGCGCCTATCGTACGAGTATGTACCTACAGTCGAATTTTTGGATCTTGTCCGTTACGTCATTAACTGCGTAATTAAACAAAGATATACGTAAAATATTCACCATCGACATTAACGTACATTAGAGAGAAATGTCAATATGACATATGAGTCGATTCATACCAATTCATACTGGCATTACTCATGACGTAACGGACAAGATCCAAAAATTCGACTATATGTAGTAACGTATGTAGTTTGTAGGCATCGTACGGTATTGTTGCATGATCATGCATTGCAAGTACGCGTACCTATAATTCGGTTGTATCACATTTAAAATGTCAAAAGTTCGTGAAAATGCTTCAACGTGTTTGTTTTGCTAATATGGTAAACAAATTTTGGGTAAGTTGTTTTGCATATTATGTCTCTGTTTTCATTAATTTAGTATAAAGTTTATCTAAATAACGCCCATTTTTATTTCGGTTAAGCCGATGCAGTTACGCCTCTGCTACCGGACCACACTTGCGCTCTTTACTGATCAAAGATAATATCAATATCAAACGTAGGTATTTATGTGAGTATCCGTATTAAAGTTTTATATCATCAAAAACAAAAACAAGAAATTGATATTAAATAAATATAATATAGGGATAATATTGATGTGTTACGTTATATTTAACTAACTATGAGAAAAAAAATAGCTAAGTAGCTTTTGTTTAGAAAAAGTCGGTAATATGCCTATTTACTGAGCACATATATCATTCATTTTGAATAGCTCCTACACCATAAAATTAAAATTTTTAAATTTACGATTTATCTAAAAATACTTAAAAGTTAAACGGAGTGATTTTGTTGGTGGAAAGATATTTCGAAATCTACTCAAAGAAGTTTGCAGCAAACGGTAGATTTTAATTTTATGAATATAAATTGTGTCTACGGGATTCCATTTACGTTCGGCTTTTCCATTGCTGCGTTGGCCTAATTCCTCACGAACCATACGCACTAAAGTTAAACCATCTTCTCCCATTGGGTTTATTGCGCGCCAGCATCAAACGAAATTTTATTTCGGTGACGCGGTGATGTGTGTGTATATAGAGGTACGATGAAAATATATTACAATAATACAGCGAGTTATCAATTTTATTACATCGTGGAAGCAATCGAATCTAATTTTATTGTTGATGTTGGATGCCTGCGCTTCGATCTTCGATACGCTGAATTTTTTATAAGGGCTTCCCTCGACGTTTCCGCGAGGAACATAAAGAAACCAGTGATCGGAACCGGTAATTCATTAGGTATAGTGATCAATATTGAGGTTAACGCCAATGTAAATGCTACGTTTTCGTTTAATATTTTCGTTCCGTTTATTGATAAGATAAATACGGAAGTTAAGACTCGAATGCGTAAAGAAGTTACCTTCAGCACAGCGTGGTGTCAATAACGAACGCATATTTATATAATAATACGGCTCGGTAAAATTTTATAGAAAATAAATGGTAAAAGAAAGCATTTTTGCACGAATATATCCTGAACCATCAATAGCGTTGAAAAAGATTATTAGTTCGTTAGAACTTTACAGCACATAGAAAATGTTTTGGTTACATTGACAAATTTTAATTAGATGCCTTAATTACCTCTGCATATAGAACACCGTTAGATGTAAGTAAACATTTATGTACGTAAAAGATCAGTTTTAACTTCTCTTTTGAATTGTCTAATATTTTTGATGTACATTGCTAAGTCTGGTGAGACTGACTGTATGTATAATATTGCGTATACTTCAATTCAAATATACGCGCATAAGAAAAATACATTCAAAGCAAAAATAGCAATTTGTTTAGGAACATAATTTCAATTTGAATAACGATTGCTTATTTCAAGAGTCACATGGCAATATTTTTATTAAAAATACTATACAGGGTGCGGCTAAAGTATTGCACCACGTGAAATAACATGCAAACGCTTAGAAATTTAGATTTGATATTTGGTAGCGTTAAACTGTATATTATAGCCAAGATTTTGATATAAATTTCACTTGTTTTGTGCAATTGATGTAGGCAGCACGACGCCATCTTGCTTTTTTAACATAGGAACAAGGGTTTAACTTTAAAGATACTTACTTCAAAAATAGAAAGACATACGTTATAAAGTTGTTTATTCAGAGGTAATTTAAAAAAAAACGTGAAAAATTAATAATGAAATAAAACTATAGATACATAAACAAATTCATAATAAATCTTCAAAATGCTGCCCGTTCACTTCTTGATACAAATAAAGTCGCCTTACAAAAGCGTCTAATGAATGATGCAGCTGTTCTGCGGGAATATTTGCTGTCAAAAACGACATCAGTAGACGTCATATGAATCCCACTTGACAGAAAAAGATTTTTGCTTAAGGTGGCAATTAAATAATAATTTAATAAGTGACAATTTTGAATTTGTAACACTCATTAAAATGAATTTAACTGAAATTGAACGTATTGAATTACTAATTATTCTTGGTTTCGGTGACCGCAAAAGAACTCATTCGGAGGCCTGTCGTGTATTTAATGACATTCATCCAAACCGATCTCCCGATTAGTAGATCGACAGTATCTAGAACAGTCCAACGATTTGTAAAGTTGAAAACCGTAAAGAATCGCCCAAATGCTGGAAAAGCAAAGACAGCAACTAACGAAGAAAATTCATTAGACGTTTTACTTGATGTTTATGATAAACCACAAACATCCACCAGACAACTTGCTGCTGATCATCATATTTCAGAAAAATCAGTACGAAAAATACTAAAGCGGTCAAAACGGTACCCCTACAAACCACATTTAGCGCAGGAACTATCAGAAGATAACTTTGACCGCAGAGTGGAATTTTCGGAAATAATGACTGGCATAATTGAAAGAAATCAGAGTTTTGTTAATAACATTGCTTTTTCGGATGAAGCTACGTTTATGTTAAACGGTTATGTAAATAGGCATAATTGTAGATATTGGCACGCTAATAATACACATGTAAGCCTCGAAGTTCATACACAACATCCAAAAAAGATTAATGTTTGGTGTGGTATATTAAATGGAAACATCATTGGCCAATCTTTTTACGTGGAACTCTAACATCAATTATCTACTTGGAACTACTACAAAATCAAATTGTACCACGAATACAGGAAATTAAACCTAATCCAGTGAATCCAGCACTTGTGCATTCAGACATCTGGTTTCAACAAGACGGCGCCTCACCTCATTTTGGCCAGTAAGTCTGTGATACCTTGAACCAGACCTTTCCCGAAAAATGGATTGGCAGAAGAGGTCAGATTGAATGGCCTCCTCGATCGGTAGACTCCAATGGACTTTTTCTTCTGGGGACACTGAAAAAGTTTGGTGTATGTTAATAAACCAACATCATTAAATAATTTAGAAGGCCGAATTAGAAATGTGACAGCAAATATACCCGCAGAACACCTGCATCATTCATTTGACGCTTTTGTAAGACGACTTTATTTGTGTCACGAAGTGAACGGGCAGCATTTTGAACATTTATTATGAGTTTGTTTATCTATACTTCTATTTCATTATTAATTTTTCACGATTTTTTAAAATTACTTCTCAATAAACAACTTTATTATGCATGTCTTTGTATTTTGGGAGTAAGTAGCTCTCAAATTCTCAAAAGTTAAACCCTTGTTCCTATTTTAAAAAGCAAGATGGCGTCATACTGCCCACATCAATTATACAAAACAAGTGAAATTTATGTCAAAATCTTAACTATAATATACAGTTTAACCCTACCAAATATCAAATCTAAATTTCTAAGCGTTTGCCTGTTATTCCGCTTAATGCAATACTTTGGCCGCATCCTGTATATTCTAAAGGTATGAATAGAATAAAACCATATCACTTCAATGAAATACTGGTATTCTCAGATTACAATTGTCAACTTGTTTTATGTCTATTGTTTTAAGAGACAGACTCGATCTTTATTGACTCTTATGGAAATGTGCAATAATATGCATGGTGTTACATTGTGATAACTTTGACGCATAACTTTATTTTGGGCTTTCTTGTATATTTCAAAATAATTTTAGAACGTTCTTCCAATGGACTTCACAAATTTCAATAAAAAGGTTTTCAAAATATTGTGATGAGTCTACGCCACGCGTGATTATGACGTCACCTACTGTGACCGGTGACCGATGAGTTATCCCCGAGATTGTCCAGGTCGATATAGAATGATCGAGAAATAATCACCTAGCCATATATATATGGGCCATCTAGGAGAGGAAGTCAGTCTTGATAGAAGAGCGTGCGCGTCGCGAAGACTTAAATAAATATTTATAAATCGGAAATATAAATAATCTGTACATACAAAGTTAGTTAAGTATTATTCGTGTTATTTGATTTTATAGTTAGTATTAAGTGTTTATTTAATTAATATATCGTTTTAAACCGAATATCGTTTGCTTTGAACCCGATGACATTACAATATGCTATTGCTTTTCTTATATCAATCGAGGCGAATGCGGTGGAACACTGTACATATAAATCATAATTCAAATGTTAATATCTCTTTCCACTCAAAGTGCATGTAATCTTTTACTATATACCTGTATTGTTCGCATTAGATTGCAGTGTACCTTTTGCACTGTTAGGTCATTAAAATCATGTATACAATCTCTTGGTTCGAATTTAAAATGTTTCAAATCATTTGCTGGCGCATACATTATTATATTTTTAATAACTACTCATAAAAAAGTGCAACGGTACTAAATCAAGACCTATCGAAAATGTCTCAGGATTTCCTGCGTAGGAGACACATGCATAAGTGAGACGATTATCCGTCAAAAGCTATTCTGATGCCTTATGACACGAAAACTTGAACTACATTGCTCACAGTTTAATCTCTTTTTTGGAAAATATTATGTTATTTATACATCTCGTTAATTTGGCACTCGTCAATATTTTTACAATTTTTATTAAGAAAATATTTACCTAACAAAAAACTTGAAATGTAAAGAAATTCTTTTTGGTTGTATTTATTAGTGACGATTATGAAATATAAAACAAATGAGGTATGCAGTTTGGTTAACTAGACGCATGCACTAATGCGGTAATTAATCCGATGGGGTCTGGACTTAATTGCAGTCATAATTGTTCCATAACAGAACTATGTTTAGAAAATCCCTCAAATAAAGTTACCTACTTAAACTTGTTTACATTTAACAATATTTATTTAAGATTTCCCGAAGAAAATATATAGAAATTGGGAAACTTCCAAACTCCCGTCAGAAAGAGGTCATTGATTATCACTGGGCAACAGGATTTTTTTCTTACACTCTGATACGTGTACGTTATGGACTTTTTCATTGTAATTCTGAAAATATTTTCAAAAATTGGCTATCACTTCAGGTTTCTGAGAAATGTTTTTTTTATACATATATGTATGTATTAAATGTACTGTATGTCTAAAGATATTTTTTATGAGTAAGTTAAGAGAAACTATCAAGTTATTATCATGCTAACGGGCATGTCTGAACAGGATTTAACATCTTTGGGCTTCATTTGTACGTCATAGTCGTTAAACCGCTCTCTTTTTTGTCTAGAGCCAATCAAATCAAGGAATTAACAATCCTAACAGTTTTTATGTATGTAGAGAATTGACTGTTCAACAGCATAGACACAGTTAATAGAAAAATCGTATAACCTTTATTTTAAGATAAAAATTACAAATCAAGACAACTTGTGGACTCCTCACAATGTCTGTGCACGATGTGCTGTTACTTTGAGGAGCTGGATAAAAGGTAAGGGCATAGCTATGCCATTTGGTAGACCTATGATTTGGCGAGAATAAAAGGATCATTCGACAGACTGCTACTTTTACTGTACAAAGACTATAGGGTTTTCCAGTAAAAATAAGGATAAAATTACCCATCCAAATTTACCTTCTGCCATTCGCCCAGTTCCTCATTCGGAAGCTTTGCCTTTGAAACCGAGACAGAAGAGTTGTTGGACACAAATGAAGAATATTTGCCATCTCAAGAAGACACGCCTCATTTAATCAATTGGAATTAAATGACCTAGCTCGAGATCTCAATTTATCAAAAACTCAGGCAGAAATATTAGGATCAAGACTGCAAGAGTAGAAGTTGTTAGCTCCGGGTACGCGTATTTCTGTATATCGAAATCGCCGGAAAGAACTGTCACAGTACTTTTCAAGTGAAGAAGGTCTCTCATTTTGCAAAAATGTTGGCGATTTAATGCGAGAATTAGGTTACAAACACAAACCGGAAGAATGGCGTCTTTCTAGAGATACTTCTAAATTGAGTTTGAAAGCAGTCCTTCCACATTTAGGAAACATCTGCCCCTCCATTCCTGTTGGTTATGGCGTGCACATGAAGGAAACATGATAATAGGACACGCCTTGATTTTATAAAGGATAAAATCAATTACAAAACCTATAAATGGTACATCAGTGCTGATCTGAAAGTAGTTGCAATTCTGCTTGGTCTACAACTTGGATTCACAAAGTATTACTGTTTTCTTTGTGAATAGGATAGTCGAGCGACAAATTTGAACTATACTGTTAAGCAATGGCCAACCAAAATACAATATACTCCCGGAGAGAAGAACGTAGTCCCTAATTCGTTGGTGGAGCCTCATAAAATACTTTTATCGCCATTACACATAAAATTACATCTGATGAAGAATTTCGTCAAAGCATTGGACAAAGACAGTAGGTAAACTATGGGCGTATCACCGCAACCAGTCTTCGTGGACACGCTGTATAAGCCGTATTTTGACAGCTGAAACCTGTGTAAAACCACAAAATTGTCATAATTATGACAGTTTGACAGGCTTTAGCTCGCAAAATACTGCACCTGGTTGCGATGATATGCCCATAGTTTACCTACTAAAGAGGGACCAGGATTTCGATACCTTAAACAAAAATTTCCTAATATATCTGAGACAAAACTTAAAGATGGGATTTTTATAGGACCCCAGGTTAATCTGTTACAACAGGATCAAGAATTTGACGTACTCTTGAGCGTTTTAGAACGGACTGCTTAGGATGCATTTAAAAGTGTGACAAGGAATTTCTTAGGAAATAAAAAATCTGAAGATTACGAGGTAATTGTTAGTGAAATTATTAGAGGTTACCATGCATTAGGCTGTAATATGAATCTTAAAATACATTTCTTACATTCGCATCTGAACTTCTTTCCCCCGAATCTTGATGATGTTAGTGACGAGCATGGGGAAAGATTTCATCAGGATATTTCCACTATTGAAAAACGCTATCAGGGCAAGTGGAATAGCGAGATGCTTGCTGACTACTGTTAGACTTTAATTTCGGAATGTTCTTCATCCCAATATAAAAGGAAAGTGAAAAGAAATACTTTCTAAATACGTCCTAGGATAGCATGTACATCGCGAGCATTTTAAACAACTCAAACTGCCATAAAACGTATCTATTGTAGGCTTTCCTTACTTAGAGCAATATTCAGGTAAATATAACTGGGCAACTGTAATAAGCCGTATAGCCGCAGGCCGGAGGGTAGACATTATTTAAGAGAAATCTAAGCGAAAAGAATTATGAATATATCTGACATGAATATGATGTACTGCGCGAAAAGGTAGACCGTACTTAAGTTAATTGAATAAGAGAAAATGTCATCATTTTTCTCAGGGAAAATATTGATCTAACAACAATTATTGAAAAAATTATAAACTTACAGATTACGACACGTAATTATGGAAGTAATTTAATATTATTTTATTAGTATGTGGTCAATGTTTTAATTAAAACAGCCGATAAGAGATAACGTATAAAAATATTATGTGATTAACGTCTTTTTACAAGAAGTCTCAAATTAAACAAGGTATGCTTCTCATACTAAAATATCTATTATTTCTTAGCCTTTTGTGAAATTTTATTTAATATGTCGGTTTTAATTGAAATCGTACTTATAATTTACTGACATTAACAATACAAAATTTGATGAAGAAATATAGTTGTTTATAGATGCACGTTATGGTTATATAAAAGAAGATTAATGATAATATTTGTCGGTGTTTGTTTTACCGGATTCTTAAGAACTTTAAACGTTTGTATAAATACGATAGTTATATTAATTTAATAAGAATTTAAAGCTAATAACAGTAGTTCTTAGAACAATTTGCTGTACTGAAGTAAATTCAATATAATTTCTTAATGTAGAACTAGTTGTCAACCGTTAACTACCTGAAAAATGTTTAATTTATAAAGACCAGTCAGGTGCCGTGCATTACGATTTCAATTGTCTCGTCCAATAAAATGTTCCTAAATCAACTGATAATTACCTTAGATATATTTCGCCCTATTAAAAATTTAATATATATTCAGAAATAAATATTTCTTTAAATTGATATTTAATTTTTATCATTTCTTAATGTTTTGCAAACATTGTTTTTCCTTCATCAGATTTCCTATAAACACAATAGTAATATTATATATAAAAATATATTTTAAACTTGCACTGCGTATGAATTTTCTAGACATAATATCAAACAGAGCGAATTTTGTCAATAAATACGAATCATATGTAGGATGTATTACAATCATCATAGGATATATAATTTATTGCGAATCTTTCTACCTGCTTGTTACCGACCCCTAATTACAGTCGCCCAGTGCTACTTCTCAAATGTTTCGAGTAGCTGTATACGGCCATAACGCTTGAAGTGTGAGTCGTTTAAAATGCTCACGATAGTACATAGTTACATAGTTAGCGTTAGTATTGTATGATCAATATGAATTTCACTTGTTTATAATACCAGACGTGATAGAAGATATTTGTTTTTATAATAATTATTAGGAATATAAACCAAAATAAGTTTGTATATAATTCATAAAGAAAAATAAAAAAAAAGAAAATTTGTTGTTCTGTGTTATTTGTCACTATGTTAATTAAAATACATTGCAAGTCATGAGTTATCTATTACGTAATTTCATTAATTGTATAGTGCTCTTCAATAAAGCTATACGTATTTCTTTTAGAAGTGTTCGTCGTTGTGAATTCTAAATCTCTTAATTGACACTGATAATAAAGATAATACATAAAATGGTATTGGAATGAAGTACCTGCACATACATTCGTAGTCAAGCTACGTTTTTGGTTTCCCAAAGGCATTGTTACTTCGCCTCGAGTTTCTTCCTCAGTTTGTCGTGAAATATATTAAAAATTCCTCGTGGTAGTCGCATTCAAAACCCAGTTACGTATTACACGTAAGTGTATACGTTGAGCGTATGTAATGAAATGTATTTTTACAAGGCTGTAATGTATGCACCGTGATTGTATATTCCAAGCATGTTCGAAATCCCCGCGTGGCAATCTGTGGACCGATGAAAGAGAACCGCCGCGCACTGCAGGAAGAAGATACCGTAAATAAAAGAAACGGGAACGGTGAGAAAGGAAGAAAAAGTCTTCGGTCTCGTCCCGAGGGCCGTGCTACTTTTTTAACATATGCTTATGCATTCATCTACTCTAAAACACCAACACATAATGTGTCTATATGTATCCATACATACATATATGTAAACATCTCACATAAAATAATCATGAAGCATTGCAAAAAGGAAGCAAAGGAATTTTTTTTTTTTTTTTTGTATGTATTTGTGGGATTTGTGGGAATAAAAATAAATGACATCGAAATAGATAAAGTAGATCATATTAAATACTTGGGTGTGATAATAGACAACCATTTAGAATTTAAGGAACATGTAAAATATATAACTAACAAAATGACTAAAAAAGTAAATTTTCTTTATAGAATAGGAAGACAAATGTCAGTATATATTAAGCTTAGATTATATAAGGCATTGATTGTTCCACACCTACAATTTTGTTCAACTGTCTTGTAGATGCTAAATAAAGGTGACTGACAACAATTACAAAAAATCCAAAATAGAGCTATGCGGGTAATATTAAAATGTAGTAGATATATACACTAATAAACACCATGTTGAATACGTTAAATATTGTGAATGTTAACCAGAAAGTACCTAACTGATAGGACATTAATTTTTATTAATAAAAATAAGCTGGGTAGTATACCTGAGTATTTAGGAAATAGGATACAATACGTTAGTGAAATTCACAACCACTACACGAGGAATACAAAAAACTTTTTCATACAACCATACAATAAGGAAAAAACAACTAAAAGTATTTTTGTTGGTGGTATCGCATTATACAATGAATTACCGGACTATATAAAAGACAGTAAAAATCTAAATGAATTTAAGAGATTAGTTATTAAGTATGTTTTAGATAAGTATTAATGTAAATCAAATGTAACAATATTAGCTATTGCTAAATAAATTTCCATTATTATTATTATTATAACGGGTCGATGGCCGAGTGGTTAGGCGGCTGACTATTGTTGTGAGAGAACGATAGGTGCCGGGGTTCAATTCTCTGGAGGGACGGTGACATTTTTTCAGAGAGTTTAATCCCGGATCGACTTGCCATTCGCTGTTGGGAGCAAAGTGATTAACAGCGCGGCATCATAAAAGGCGATATGATGCTGTCACAAAGCCATTTAAAACACAACTTACACACACTAAAACTACACCGCAAGAGTTGCAGTGATAGCCAGACAAGTAATACAGCTTACGGAGTCACTGCAACTAAGCACCCACCACACATTAAAAAAAAAAAAAAAAAATTATTATATAATTGATGGTGAATTGATTCCTCGGGTATGCGGTCAAAAGATAGAGAGGTCAAACTATTAACTTATTTATTAATTTCTCAATATTTCGCAGAATATTCCTGCTTCATCAGGAGAACTACAACGTTAAAAAACAACAGTGAATTATCAAAATAGAATAATAAACAATTGTATTTACTTGATACAAAGTGTAAGTTAAAACGGCAACGGTATGTAATAACTAGCAATACATTAACTACATTGTCTAAATGTTTTTGGGTGTTGTCAATCAATTTTGAAATTTTAAAGTTTTCCGTTTGATTTTTCTTGTAGTTAATGTATTGCTAGTTATTACATACCGTTGCCGTTTTAACTTACACTTTGTATTAAGTAAGTACAATTGTTTATTATTCTATTTTGTTAATTCACTGTTGTTTTTTAACGTTGTAGTTCTCCTGCTGAAGCAGGAATATTCTGCGAAATATTGAGAAATTAATAAATAAGTTAATAGTTTGACCTCTCTATCTTTTGACCGCATACCCGAGGAATTAATTCACCATCAATTATATTATCATTATGTTAAACGGTGGAGTATTTCTTTCAATTATTATTATTATTATTATTTGTTCGATATTTTTATCGCAGGAAGGCAGTGTATTACGGGAGTCTATATAAGACAGATTTAATTGACATTTGGTTGGTATGAAGAAGTTAATGAGCGAAATCTTTAATTTCATTTTATGTGATGTATGATTGTGGAATTGCTCGCCAATTTTACATCATCTCTGCAGAATAATTGAATGTGCTATCATTTGCTAATCAGTAGAAAAGTTTTCTCTGCTTGAGTTTACCGATAGTACAATTTTTATATTCATATTATACAGTGAGGCTCAAAAATGTCTTTCCCCACTACTAACTTTTGATCGGTTTATAGAGAGGTTCTAGTTTTGGGTAAATTATATGAAATATTATATACTACATTCTTGAAGTAAAATTTCTATTTAGTTTCAAAGATTGACGACAACGGGCGGTACAGTATCAAAATTTTAAATGGAATGGTGGGTCGAGTGATACCTCATTCTAAAGGAGTTATTTAATCATACCAAAATTTCATAACATTTTGTCCACTCATATGAACATAGTAATAGAACAAAGTTTTATTTTATTATACATTTTGTTTTATGCAGTCAACTTCTTAACATAAATTCCAAAAAATCTTAGGTGGTTATGAATTCTAAAACGTGTGCCTCTTATTAGGTGTATACTTACCTTATAAATGTCATAAAATAGAATTTTATTGAAACAATTTTAGTGCCATAATCAACAGTAATAAATGTTAACTTTCTTTGACGCATTAAAATGAGGGTGGGAGGGAGAGGCAGGAGGAGAGGGAAGGAGTGAAGACACTTTAGAACCGCACTGTAATGCAATTTGTTTTAATGATAAATAAAAATCGTTATTATAAACTTGAAAATTCAAAATTATATGTATATACTTAGTCGATTATGTTCTCTTCAATGAAAGTATTGTTAGATTTCTAGCGCTTCCGGTTATACCGGAAGTCGCCATCTACTTTGTTTTGGATTTACCTATTTTTAAGCTTTATAAATAGCTTTAGGTTTTTTAATTTGATTCTGACGGTTTGTAGTTATTCGATTTTTTCTAAAAACATGCTATAGCAGACATTTATTCAAAAAATCAGAGAATATGTACTCGATTTTTCTGATATCAATTTATTTTACCGTCGAGGACGGCTATTTACATTGCGTGGTTACTTTAGTATGGCAGGTTAACTCTTCGAACTTTTGAAGAACCATAACTTAATTTTTTCAAATGACATCCTCCAGTAGTAGGAGTATAAAATGATGTTTCTAAAATTTTTACGTGCCCACATTTTTTAATTTGTAATTTCGAAAATTATAAAAGTTCTTTAATTACTTGCACGGTAAGCTTTAATCCATTCTAACTTTATTGTGTTTTTATTTAAAACTTGTTATTTAATTAAAAACTAGAAAAGGTTAGGATAATATGAAAATTTTAAAAATATACAGTTACTCACGGAAATATTCGTCCAGTTAAAAAAAATCGCTTGTTTTACAAATAGAAGAAGAAAAACGATTTCTTTCGCCACAAATCGATCATTAACTACAAGAACAGCTTAAATGTGGAGTATTTCTCTAATAAGTTAATTATGAACAAAGTTACAAGCATCGACAAATTCACTTCTTCTTTGTGGTGAAAGACGAATTAAATTTATATCACTCAAAGAAAGATTATGATTTGATAATCCAAAATTCAAAATTTCAATTGATTATCTGCAATGGTTTCAAAGTTATGAATTTTTTACTCTACGACATAGATTTGAAAATTGCGGGCGAATCCTCTGTTTGCAACAATATTCTTATATGTTAACTACTTTGCTTGGCTGCATTGCAGTTTTTAAACTGATGTTATGTATAAAAAATCGATATAAACAACTTCACTTTCTAAGAATTTGGAGCGATGAATTTAGTTCTTTTTCAAGTAAAGCCACGTAGAAATCATAGTGTCTTGGGATGTAACATCGGTTATGATTTAGGCTTCTCTCTAGTACATGAGTTTAGAAATCGGTGATTTAAGTGAGAAAATCATTGTTTGTTAGTTTATTCATTCCTTGTTATAATAATTATTTACTGACATGAAGATCAATAGATATTTCTAACAGAATTTCATTTATCTGTTTAAATATTATGGTTTCTGTGTAAGGATACTTTAATTCGCTAGCACACAAAGCAAATCGCTTCCGACAAGCTTACGTTATACTACACTTAGCAACCTGTACTTGCATGTACTTTAGATGACTTTATAATAGTAATGTAAATAGTTATTGTTATTGTTGTTGTAATCTATGTTCACGTCATCAGTGTCGTCGTAACGGATCACGCGTAGACAAAGACAGAAAGAAGCGAGAAAGGCCTAAGCACAGTATCAAAGCAATCTTTGTTACACTCGAACTCACCCTTTGATATTGCCTTTACACTTAATTAACTACCGCAAACATACACATAAGCGCTCACCCTATCTATTTATATGGAAACATAGGATCTTGCAAATGGTCAGCGGTCGACGTCCAGCAAAGAATTTAGTTTCCCAGTCGATGTTTTTGAACGTAGTAGTAACAGTACAGACAAATATGGAAGCATGTATTTACGAAGTTGTGTTTTGTAACAAAGATGTAATTACTTATTGTTTGGAGCGGCCCCACTTCACGCCCATATGAAGTTGTGGAAGGAGTATCAGTAAGAGTCGCAGCAAACATTTATCTTCAAAAACTACAGATAGTATCATATCTAAATACTGCGTATGTTTTGTTCTTTAATGTAGTTTACGCTACCTTGCTTTTTTAAAATAATAATAGAATATTGATATTATATAAAATTAGCTTTTATTATCCTTCTCATATAGTATACACAAGGTGCTAAAGAAGTGTAATAAATTTTTAGAGAGGATAGAATACCATATAATATGCAGAAAAGTATTAATGAATAACTTAGATAACATTGTATATTAATGAACTTTGTTGAGTTTTAAATGTGCAGGAATATTGTTTATAATACCTACGAAAAATTTAGCAACATCGTAATTACTAATTGTTTTCGTTACACTGTCGTAGTAGTTTTAAGATTTTACGAGATTTGCAATAACAACTTGAAATGAGTAATTATATTACATATATTCGACTATTGTTCCTGTAGCTTTGGAAGTTTTATATTTCTAGAATGTTACAGACTTCTTTCATTTAATGTAAATAAATAAAAACTAATGCTGCATTTGAAAAGGCCATCAATAAATAAGGACCAAGAATACAATGACCTAGTAGACCAGTGCACATCGTGACTCAATCAATGTTGTGTTTCAATAAATATTTCTCTTTTTCTTAGTTTCCTAACCTGTTTGAAGTATTGAAATCCTTTCTTATAGGATTTGTATGCAGGCTTACTAACGATTAATATGTGAACTTTCTGAGCATAAAGAAACGTCGGAATTTCTTTGTGCTCCACTGATGCTTCACGATCCGACATAAATCATGTATTATCATAAAGAATACGCCTTTGAAATGATCTACATAATTTTTTTTAATGCATGGTGGGTGCTTAGTTGCAGTGACTCCGTAAGTTGTATTACTTGTCTGGCAATCATGCAACTCTCGCGGTGTAGTTTTATGTGTGTAAATTGTGTTCAAATGGTTTTGTGACAGCATCATATCGCCTTTTATAATGCCGTGTTGTTAATCACGTTGCTCCCAACTGCGAATGGTAAGTCGATCCGGATTTCAACCCTCTCAAAAAATGTCACCGTCCCTCGAGAGAATCGAAACCCGGCTCCTATCGTCCTGCCACAACGACAGTCAGCCGCTTAACCACTGCGGCTATCGACCCGTTTTATAATAATTACTAATTATACGAAATTTCTTGTTATCAACTAGAATAAGAAAAGTAAGAAACTTTTCAATAATAGGATAATTTTGCTAATAAATTTACATTTGCTATATGATGTTAATGAGATTCGGTCATTGTTGGATAAAGAGAACAAATGATAATCTCGGAACTCAGAAATTGAAATATACCCAAAATCAAAAATTTCACAAATAATGACAATTGTACAGAACATTTTGTATAGTTACCAAAATTGAATCTAAAAACGTGCTAATAGAACTTTCGGGATTGTGAATCTTGTCAGGTGGGCTAAAAGAAGCCCGTGCAATGTTTTAGACCAAAAGTTATAATTTTTTCAGCTATTGTTTTACAATTTCTTGCAAGTTTATTTGAATCACTCAGATATACTTGGAATAACCAGATATCCGATCTGGATATCTGGTTCTTCAAGTAAAATATTTCAATGTGTACGTGTTTTAAGTATTTTATGTGCCGGAATGATGTATTATTACTAAAGATATCAAATTCACTACATATGCCAGCAATATGTATGCATGCAACTTTGCATTTAACTTAAATTATAAGAAAAAGAAATTAACCAGAATCAGATATCCGTCCAGTGAATTTCTTGGTTGTTAAGGTGGTTCTAGAACCGGAAGCGATTTCAGAATTGGCTACCTGAAAATGGTACTGGGATGGATATATCCGAAACCGGTTTGGGAATCATGTTAAATTCAAAATTTCTAAAACAGGTTTGATAATCGCATTCAAAGTAGTTGAACATTTATGCGATTTATAGTAAGTTAGCGTATGCACGGTATAGATTATTTTGATTCGTTGCAACAGTTTTTGGTTTCTTGTATTTTTTTCTAGAAATAATAGTTTGTTTGGTTGGTGATTTAGTAAAGTAATTGTGGTAAAGGATTTGTTGGCAATTTAGTTTACTTTTAATCCGTAGTCAAAAATATACGTTTCCATTTAATATTTTCGATAAAAAAATCAAACAGCGCCCTGTATAGCCTGCAGGAGGAGTAATGCAGTTTTCAACGAGAATAAGTTTGCAAAATTCTGTTCCACAGAACCAGAGTTATAAGCGTTCCTTCAGAACAAAGTTTCCCCTCCTCCCCTCCTCATTCGACAAAATACAAAAAATTTGTTCAGTGAAAAAGTTTGCGGAATTTTCAGCAAATTTCGATTTTCATATTTGTGATAGACCTTCAGCTGGCAAATTTTGTATAAAATAAGAATTTGAATTTTAATCTAATGTAGGGGTTATCCTAAATAATTTCCAGATGTTTCGCGGGGCTACTTTAGTCAGTGATATTTTTTTCCGAACCTGTAATGTAAAGCGTTCCTGAGATATCGCAGTGGGCAACAAAGAATAGCGCTCTTTGTTGCCCACTCGATACACTTCACTTTGCTAGAGTTAATAATAAATTTATGTATTTAAATTATTAATTTGCTTCATTATTTCAATAAAATCGTTTGCATTAGTAGGTGGCATTAATAGTGTGGCCAAGGACTATATTTTCAAATTTAGATCTATATATATATAAAGTGCTATTTGTTAAGGATCATATTTATGTAATTTCTTGTTTTTTGTATATTGTTCATCTATAACGATTTTAAGACAGAGTTTTTGAATTTCCCGCCATTCCAATAGAAAGAGACTGATTGTATAGTCAACCTTCCTTTAAAATAATATTATAACATATTTCTAGATTAAATTTTACACAGATATTAAAATTTTATACCACCAATTTATTTCCAAATTTCTTTAAAATGTACAATAGTCTTTTGTTTAATTACGGTCTTTCAAATATATTTTTGTATATGTAAACTGGTCACTGGTTTACATTATTTTTCCAATAGTCATGTCGCATGTGCAATAGTTTTAACCAATGAATATTGTAGTTTACTTGCGTTATTAAAATAACGTTTTTAGAATTAGTATAAGTGTATCCTTCGTAAAACTAAGGTTAAAATGTCATTCTAGAGCTAGCAAAAATAGTTACTTCATTTAATATGCTTATATTCCAAGTTTAATAATTCGTGTTGAGAGTTAACTTGTATAAGTAATGCGTTTAAGGTGAAACTTTGTAAATATATAGATTGTTAATAGTGTAACGACGAGTTTTATTTTACAAAGTGCTACGCAGACAATTCCTTCAAAACAGGAGGAGTTCAAACACTATTTCTTTTGAAATGATATATGTACTTTCATTGCTAATCTGTTATTACGAATTTGTAGATGTAGTGCTTTGTATTTTTCCTTGTCTTTTATTTGGATTTTCATACTTTGGTCAATTAATTGTACTATTTCTTTATATATCAATACTTATAACTGCTATTTTCATTCAATCAACGTTTCAGATTGCGGTGCCTACAAAATCAAAAATCAAATCGCAAACGATTGAACCCAAGTAATATATGTAATATGTACATATTTATTTGATAAAATACAACTCAATTAACATCTTCCGAAAGTATAGGTCATACATTTATCATAATTTTTTAAATATTAAAGTTAATAATACAGTCACATATGTGATATTAATAAGATTAGAAGTAATGCTGAGAGCAAATTTCAAGAGTAAAGAACATTTCTGCAGGTTAGTAGTTATAAATCTATAATCGGCCAACTATAAATTATTTTTAGTAAATAGTTGTACATCTGTTGCAGTAAGTTTCTATTGTTAGCTTTAAAGTTTTCTTTAGTATGTCAATATTATCTACAATAATCTTCATCCATTCTTCAAGATTAATTATAAACATGCGTTGGTAGTTTTTAAATTATGTTAACTATATACATTTTCCAGTTAGTACTCCAATTGGAAGTTGATATTCTTACTGTAAAGTGAAAAAAACAAATAATGTCTATATGCAATCTGTAAAAGATTCCGTTAATAGGAATGGATGAGGACGAAAAGAGTACGAAGGTGCCTTTTGAAACGACTGCTTCGTCAAACTTTTCCAACACACCACAGAGCATTATTCCGGAAAGTTTTGTGAATCTTAAAATTTTTCGCTTCTATACCATTTCGTCCTCTTCTATCCTCCTTCCATCCAACATCCTCATCCCCTTTCAGCCGCGCATAATTCATTCCGGGCGAGAACCCAGTCGCCGCCGTCGAGATCTGTTTCTTTTCGCGCGGACCCATTTTATATTCAAAATTGGTGAAACGAGTCCGCGAACGAGAGTTCTCTTAATTAATAAACAGGAAGACACCTGCGGTTTGTAAACCACAGTTGCTTGATTAATAAGACTGCTTTTCAATTGTCTGCCGCTATCTCGCTGCTCCTACTACCCCTTTCCATCCCCACCATGCTATAGTTCTTCTTTTCCCTTCACGGAACACGTTGTTGTTGTCTTTCAAAAACAAAACGGATCACTTAGATTAATGTTGTCTGCGATGGCGAGGCGGATCCATTTCCTTATATTGTTTTGTGCGGTTGTCTGACTGGCCTTGTCTTAATGAGCGAGATTTATATCGAGCTGAGAACCACCGCGTACTGCTTCGATGTTGGCTCTACTTTCTCCTTCATGGATTAAAATTGTATAAATCACCGGTTTCAGAACTAGATACCTAACCATTAAGGAAACAATAACGATAGTAGAAGTTGCGGTAGCTTTAGGTCGTTCAATGTACTCTTCCTTAGATGGTATTTTGAACCGGGAGAAATAAATCTGGGGAAGGCAAGTGATCTCATAATTTGTTTAAATAGAACAGGGCATTTGTGGCGAGATATAATCCACGGTATTTAAATGAAGAGTTGATTTATGTACTCTAGCTGATAGAGAGAAACTTACAGGTACTATTAGATATTTAGACAGTTATTTAATTATTTAATAGGACCATTTTTAAAAGACTTAGACTCCATTTAATTGCTAACATAAGTACATGTAATAATACTGTTGGTAAAGCTTGATGTATATTTCGATATACGAAATAAAGAATTGACACACTTTCTTTAAAAAATCGTGTGATTGGTTATAAATTTGGATAGATAATTAGTGTCTCTATGATTTGAATGTTTTTGAACTTATTTATGTTTGTGCATGTTTACGGCAGTATGGTAAATGACAAACTTAGGCTCCGTGCAAGCCAGGAACATGGCCACAAGAAAATCATTAAGAGTTAGCAAAACTAAAGTTTGGCAATTCAAATATACTTATCCCACTCTACCAGACATACATACTTCAGCTTTGACAGAACCGTTCATACCTTCATCGTCATTCACCTACATCGCAGTATTGAATCACTACGTGGATTATTTATATCTCGCATAATATTAAGATATTACTTTGTTATAAAAGTTTCAAACTTACGATATGATTTTGTGGTGTATATTCTTGTAGTAGTACTGCAATACAAGTATTTGTGGCTTATTAAGGCCCGGTTCTGCACTCCTGGTATATAGTATGGAATTACTATATCAAGAATAAAATGAATCTAACAATGATTCAGGGTATACAAATGGTAGCCTTTTACAAGTCACTTACCATTCCTGTGTAGTAATACTGGTATAAACCGTGTAGAGTCTAAGAATAATCGGTATGGGCATGCGTCGAATTATGCAAATATAAAATACAATGCGTAAAAATCCTGTGTTTCTGCCAGTGAGGTAACCTTTTTAAAGTAAGTGCATTACATAAAATTAGATGAGTTTTTGTTAGTAGGCCTAATAGAGCAATATAAAAATAAAATCGGTAAGTACAAGTTAATACTTTATACGTAACCTATAATATCACTAATTAATATTGATGTTTGTAGAATGTAAATTAACAGATCCTGTGTTGTGTAGGTGTTTCTAAAATATACTAGTCTTCAAAGCAAAGTGAGGTAATACATAGTCTATATGCCAAAAATTATTGAGATCTGCTATATGCGTGAAAAAGATAACATATGTTTATACAATATTCCAGCCTCCATTTATCCAAGAAGTACATACGTCTTTAGTAGGAATTTTATATGGTATAATATTAGTGGTAAATACAACAAACACACTGAGACTATTTCTTATCTTTTTTGACACCGAAGTGTATTATTTTCTTGGCGTATGTAAATACAATAATGCAATTTTTCCCAAACGCCAATTATTTAAACATATTATTATATAAAAATATGCCGTCCCGAAGTGGAGTCGAACCACCATGTAGGGGCTCTACCGCAAACCGTTCGACCACCGGGGGCTCGACTACACAAGTAAGCTTCACAAATATATGCGAACGAGATGTTATAATGACCTAGGATAGGCAACATTTTTGACACCGAAGTGTATTATTTTCTTGGCGTATGTAAATACAATAATGAAATTTTTCAAACGCCAATTATTTAAACATATTATTATATAAAAATACAAGTAAACTTCACAAATATATACACAAGTAAACTTCACAAATATATGCGAACGAGATGTTATAATGACCTAGGATAAGCAACATTTTTGACACCGAAGTGTATAATTGCCTATCCTAGGTCATTATAACATCTCGTTCGCATATATTTGTGAAGTTTACTTGTGTAGTCGAAGCCCCCGGTGGTCGCAACGGTTTGGGGTAGAGCCGCGATAGCCCTACATGGTGGTTCGACTCCACTTCGGGACGGCATATTTTTATATAATAATATGTTTAAATAATTGGCGTTTGGGAAAAATTGCATTATTGTATTTCTTATCTTGATCTTTATATCTGTCTGTGTTCATAATCTGATAAATGCCTAATATAGTATATAATTTATTTGTAGACTACAGTAGAAAGTAGGAAAAGTTTGCAGTATTCTTTGCAAAGATAAGATCCTGTCACAATAAAAGGAGCAATACCTTCAACTGCGGAGAAATAGTAGAGGAACCCCTTGTTTGCATTTATAAGACGAGGGAATGAAGCAAACTAAGCATATACCGGTAGGATCTCTGTAAAAGCAACGATTGTATAGCGCATATACCAGTCCCCACAATGCGATGACTACGTATAAGTACTCTCCTCCGTTAACCAGAGCGATAGATTGATAAGCGTAATATCAGGCTTGCCGGCATCATATACTTGTGTTAAGAACGAAGTGTGAAAAGGGAATGCAATGCCTATGGGCTATCGAACTAAACAACTATTTTATTTATACACTGAAAACATATATTTTTTTTAATATAAATGAATTCTTTTCATAAATATGAGTTGTTTTATGTCTGACTAACTACTAATAGCCGAGCTAAACAAGCTGTGCAAATAAGTTCGCTAAGACTACAGGGAGTTATAGTGGGGACATAGACACGCCTCCATCGTTGCTTTAGCAGCGATCTTTCCGGTATACATATATTTATTTCACAAATATCAGGAAATGTAGGGTATATTATCTAAGTATAAAACAATATTCTTTGTTGCTTGAGTTTTTATATTTATCTCAGTACTCTTGAAACTGCCCTGACTCATTGTACATCAAATATAAATTTATACTTGCAACACTTATGAATAGGTTATAAACAATTTTAGATACAAAACACTTTGGAATTATATTTTAATATTAGTTTCCCTAAAATAAAAACCTGTTAACATCGCTCAGAAGATTTGTTTGTGGACTTTGTGGTAATACGGTTTCTTGCCGGCCTTATTCGTGCTAAAATGTGTTTAAAATCTTGGGCGCCATGGTATGTGTACAAATCCCCTCGTGAGCCCAGGGTGACGAACTTTATGCGATACCGTAATATAGAAATTTTTCTCCTGGCTATCAAGATGTTGGCAACAATGACTCTTAACGTAATGAAGAAAACCTGCACTTACTTTACAATTCCTTACTAATTTTTTCTTCATACGTTCGCAGGACGTGCGGTTAATGGAGATTTTTAATATTTTAACAATAAATAGTAACGCAATAAACACAAATCTATATGTGAATAAATTAATAAACAAATGCAACAAGTTACTGAATAACAAATATATAAAATCATGTTGGTACATTGGAGTTTTGAGTCAATTAAGCGGCGATTCCAATAAGCGGTGGTTGTATGGAAACCATCTAAATGCTTTCATAGGCTTTATAAAGATAGTCTAATTAAAATTTATTTGTGATAACGCATTGTACTTTTTCAACATTTCACATTTCTCACGAAGATCTAAATTTGGACGCTGCGTTCCTTTAGGCATTTTGAACTTATATTGTACGCACGAAAGAAAAAGTGAAACTGAAGAATATACGGCACGAACGTCATAGCTTTCAAACTTCTGGGATTGTCGGGACGAATAAAAGACTTATTCGTTACATCAGCATAACTTATACACGGGATTCCCAGATCGAATAACAAGGTTAGGGGATTGACACGCACATACATACGTATATGTATGTATGATGATTCAAAAAACCAAAAACAAAAAAAAATTACACTAGTCATCATACAAATGGTTTTGGCATTCATACTTTGAGTCAAATACGCGGCTGATTTAAATAACCAGTGATTCATATAAGCGGAATCCACTGTATATATAAACACAACTTATAAATACGGGACAAAACCTTATAAACTAAATGCACCTTTAGATATTTTTGATAGTGAATGCATCTTTAGATATTGAACAACGGAAAACGGAAATAAAATTTAAACAATACACAAACTTATTTACTATTTAAAACTTTCTAATTTTATATTTTCAATGGTTAATTTATTTAGTTTTTACGAGCTCGGATATTTGCATAGTTGAAATATCATTTGACACTATACACTGAAGTGTTTATCAAACTCTATGGCATCGCAATCTGTCTTAGCTACTTTAGTAGACTTTAGCGTAGCGTCATCGACCATTATTATACAGCGTGTCCATGAACAACCCCTAAAGAATGAAACGGGTGATTGGACATACAAAAGTATAAAAAAGTTTTTATGAACTTGGTCCTGGAAATACTTCTTAAAGGAGCTACCGGACTTTAGAAACAACGTTATAAAAATATTTTTTTTGTCAGTAGTTTACTTTTAATTTGCTATTCAAATTTGGTACTTGATTTAAAAATGATAATTTATAGTTTTTATATTTATTGGCCAGTGACCATTGCACACAGGGTTGGAGAAGTGTCAGAGGCCCTACATTCTCTAAAGTGCGGTACCTCTCTTAAGAAACATTTCCGGACCTAAGTTCATACAAACTTTTTTCATGTATGTACAATCACCTCTTTCATTCTTTAGGGGTTGTTGTACGTAGACACATTGTATATTGTCACGCTTCATTCAGTTGATTGCGCCATGTGTAGAGAAAATAAAATATTTTTCAGCTTATAATTTGGTATTACATCATTGTAAGGCATTAGTAAGTAAGATGGGATTTAAATATGTTCCATTTGTAAGGAATTTATATGTACGGGAATAGATTGTATTTTTAATCTAATAACTTTTACTTAATTTATTCTCCATTTCGTGGCGCTTTGTTTTTTTTTTAATATCTACTGTACTGTTGTCTATATTTTTTGTTAGATTTGTCAAAATTACTTTGTATGAGTTTCTTTTCGTTCTTTTTATGGTCTCTTTATTTTATCGATATTGAACCTACTTATGATATGTATCATATTTTTCAAATTAAATGCGAATTGTTTACCAAAAAATTTCCATTTAGTAAATAAGAGCTTTGCTTTAAAGCGAGTTTAATTACTCTGCAGAAGTTCATCCAAGCAGTTATCTTTATTGGAGAAGTGAAATTCGCTTTAGGGCAAAGTCTTTATTTGCTAAAAGGAAATTCCCAGGTAAATAATTCGCATTTCATTTGGAAAACGCAGTCCATATATACGGTGTAAAAAAGTAAACAGCTGGATATCTTTTGTACGGATGTAGATAGTAAAATAAAAGATGGCTTGTTACCCAAAAAAGGTATTTATTGAGAGGTATTTATTGTGCAGCTCCAGTCGAAGAGCTCCAGTCTTCCCAATTCAAACTTTTCAAACAGTAACCTCTACTATGTAATAAACGTTCGGTAAGTGTACGAACCATTGCTGATTTCAATGAAAAAAAGCAAAAACCTTCGTTTCCGAGTCGTATTTATCAATAATTAGGAAACGTAGATAAGATGATCGTAGAATTAGTAGGATTAGCAGCCAATGGAAAAAAATCTTTTAAAAGGAAATAAGACTCATTTATCTTAACCTTAAGCTTTCGAATTTAATAAAATTCGAACACTAATTCTACAATCATCTTATCTACGTTTAGTTAACGTTGTGACAGCCGTTACTTCGCCTGTATTTATCAATGATAATCATTGAATATTTTTAGTTACTAATACATTTCTTTTTTTGGTAAAAAGAATTTAAATCAAAAAGAATGTATTAGTGGATTCATGATTATGATGTAAAATTTATTTTAAGATGCATATCTGTTCGACCTCCTTCTAGATCTACAGTTCTAAAAACAGGTCGTCGTTTCGAAGAACTTGGTTTGAACCGTGTGTTAAGGGTACACTATGTTCAGGGCGACAAAAAACGGCAGCTAACGAGGAAAATGCATTGAAGCAAGAAATAAACAATAGGGTGATTTAATTAGTTATTGCATGTAGGATTTAGTTAACAATTCCCTAATCTCGCTCTCTCTTTCTCTCTCTCTTCGGTTCTCTCTCTCTCTCTTTCTAATTATTAGCTAGTTAATCTAGATATTCTTAAAAAGTCTTATAACATTTAAGTTATGTATAAACATAAGTAGTAGAGCTATGGGTGCATCATCGCAGTCACTCGACGTGGACACGCTGTATAAGCTGTAGTTTTGACAGCTAAAACCTGTCAAACTGTCATAATTATGACAATTTGCTGGTTTTACACAGGTTTTAGCTATCAAAACTACAGCTTATACAGCGTGTCCACGTCGAGTGACTGCGCTGATGCGCCCATAGCCACTACTAACATATTCCAGTTGATTGTGATAGAAGAATTGAATATAACGGTTTTTCTTAGTTAAATAATCGAATCTAGATAAGTTGATGGTTTTCGTTATTGAGACAAAAGATAAGAATTTGATCGACAGAAAGTTCTGATCAGGTTGTGGAGAAACCACTACCTTTTTAGAAAATTAGTGGTTGGTTAGCAATGTTAAGGAGGCAATTCAATTAATTAGTTTTTTAGCGAAACAATAACCGTTTTTGCTAATCTGAATGAATGGACAAAATTAAATTTTATAGAGATGGACCAATTAATGTAACACTAAAGTAAATTCTGAATTGGTAATGAGCTGTAGGAAAAAAAAGTAATACTGTTCTTTAACGTTTGTATACTTCAACAAAATAATAGAAATTCAGAAGTGAATAACACCCACCAATAATTATGAAAGTTTTATGTGATTGCTAGTTAATATTTTTCGTTGCCGACTTTTTGAAAAATTGTGTCCTTCTTGCATTTGTGGATATACAGATTTCAACTTTCCAGATAAGTTAAGATGATACTGTTTCGTTCGCTCTTTTCTATGAGACAGTAAAAAATTTCTAAACAAAAGCTCATAAAACACTTTAAGGGATATCAGAAGCTTTTTATTTTCATGGTGACTAAAATATATGAATGCACATAAGAGATTGGTGACTAAACCGCTACTGCGAACGTAACTGCGGTGCAGCGATAAACCACCGAGACATCGTGACGAAATGATGATATATTCCGTCAAACAGATCTGGAATTCTACAGTGTTCCCTTAAAGATCGCCAACCGAAAATGGGATCACGACGAGCTTTACTGATGTGTTTGTTCTTCGAAGATATACAACAAACATATATTTTACGAAAAGGGAGGCTATACGAAAAACTAGTGAAAATATCAGGTTTAAAAAATGATAAACTTTGAAGTTTAATATTTTAAATTTGTTGTATGTCTGTAACAAATGTAGAGCACATTTGAAAATGATCATGTATAATAATTGTGTAATAATAATATTGAGTGTATGAATCATTTTCTGCAGGGTGGGCCACTAATAGAGGTAAGCGACTGTATCTCGGAAAGTATTTGTCCTAGGTTTTGCGGGAAAAAATTTTGATAGTAAAAGTGGCAAGAGAAATTTCTGGAAATTATTTTCAAGTTCCAGATTTTACCGCTAGGGGGTGTAACTGCTATGTTCAAATCCAAAATTACTATTATCTCAGAAAATCGCGGAATAGGCTATAACTTTGATATCATCCATTGAAAGCCCATTTAATACCAGATAATTTTCTTTTGTGACATTTTTTCGTATCTGTCATAATAACAGAGGGTGTAGTCCATCTATTCGTCAATGTTGTTAAAGATTAATAGTTTCGTCACTATTCAACCTATCGGAATAATCTTGGACTTGTTTGAAAGGGAATTGTGTGGACTTTAAACAGTGTTTATATGCTATATCCATTAGTTTCTAACTAATAAACTAGGGAGTCGCTTTCTGGAGCGGTAACCTATTACTACGATTTTCTTAAAAAAATTAAATTGAACGATACTCTTGCGTAAATAGGTTCGTATAACTGGATTTTAATTACATACGTTTTACCGAAAACCGCATTTCGATATCTCTATTTGTTCCCAAGTTATCGCAAAAACTACGAGTATAAAGATCCAAACGAGTCAGGCAATAATAACTTAAAAAATAAGTTGGATTTGGAAAACATTGCATATCTCTAATGACAGTATTATGACGTCAAATTATTTATTTTTTCTTCTGTTGATGTTGGTTTTGACCATTCAAAATCCTTGTTACGAACTTTGAGGCCGTCGATATGATATGCAGTTTACTTCGAGTGTTTGCAGAATGCAGCAATAGCTCAAAGAGAGTTCTAAAATAAACCGTAACAATTTTTTGAAATATATCGTGGCATTTGGGAAGAGTATTGGTAGAGTTAATATTTATAAATGCCGAAGTTAAACATTTCAGTGATACTTTTTTGTGCTGCATGTAATTTCCGGTTCAATTCTAAGACATATGAATTTGATTCTTCTTGTTCTTTATCTAATACATTTGAATCCTCCACTATGTTTGCCGGTGAGGCTTCAACTTCTGAATCTGTTGACAAATTTACATTATTGTAAAAAGTAGATACAGTACTCAAATTACATACTTTCCGTTTCTCTGCTGCATCTTGCATGTGGTGGTTTTCTATGTTTTGGAACCTTTTTATGAGAAAATATTGTTGGGATGGCACTCCAACGCAATGGTTTCTTTTTATCCACTTGATTATTTTTGAATTGAGCAATTTCAAAATGCTTCTACAATACAAATTGAACTGTTTCATTCTTATTAAAAGTAAATAACTAAAGGAAAAGCTAGCCAAAATAAAATTCTAATCTCACAAACGTAAGCACTGTCGGGAAGACGATCTTTCCGATTCATATTGTTTATCCATTGCTTTCTTCTCATTTGATTTTTTGCCTCTGAGGCAGTAAAAATAGCCTTGTAACTTTTTCCGAACTTTCGGAACAATTAACAGCACAGCAACACGGCATTTTATAAAAAATTGGACTTCCTTTCGTACTACGCGCATGGAGTGGCATGACTGGTATGGAATAAACATGGCCGGCACGGCGGCCTTTGTCATGTCAAAAGAGTGCGCTACTCTGTAAATACACTGATTTGAACATAGCAGTTACGCCCGCTATCGGTAAAACCAAAAACTTGAAAATAATTTCCAGAAATTTCTCTTGGCCACTTTTACTATCAATTTTTTTTCCCGCAGAATCTAGGACAAACACCTTCCCAGATACAGCCGCTTATACCTGTCTTACTGGCCCACCCTGTACATAATTAGGTATTTATATATGAGGGAGGTACAGTATCCATTGTTCCTATAATAAACCGTTGAAATTCGCAATTACATAGTTTATTGACCCGTAGTGAATGTAAAATATTATATCTCTAGCTGCCCCGCTTCCCCGCCCCCAAAGCTGAGACTATCGAAGAAAATATTGATTTAGATCGTGACATGGTACTAAATGATAAAAAGAATTACCATTAGGTTTATAGGGGACACATGTGGTTTTCCAGTAGTGTTGAAACAATGCTGTACGACGAATTGGATGTCAAAAATTAACATCATTTTAACTTAAAGTCAGAACGGCTGGAATGGCGGCATAAAACCACCCTTTCACTTCAGAAAGTTTGTGTCAGTTTATGTGTTGAAAAGATTATGGCCACAGTTTTTTGTGATTTTGAGGAGGTTATTTTTATTGATTTCTTTAGTACGTGGCCGTACTGTAACAGATGTATATAACACAAACTTGTTTGGGAGGTCATCAAAGGAATACGAAGAGAAAAATTGAGATGAGGTGTGTTGTTATATATTTTAATGATTGCCAGTCAATATTTTTGAACAACCGCTCCATTGTTCCAACTTGGGCTTTTTATTGATTACCATTTATTTCCAATATTGAACGAATATCTGCCGGAAATCCATTTTTTTCATTTTTCGGAGATGACAAAGTGATGACGGTGGTAAATGGGTAGCTAATCGAATAAGATATAGAACTGTTTCTAAAGGTATTTTGCCACTATTTCTTTTTATAGGTGTTTATAGATGCAGCAAGCTTAGCTGTAGAATTCTTGATATACGTAATCAATAAATTATGCTGTTTCGTGAAAATATTATCTGATAAATTTGAGATTAAATTTGTTTATCATAGCCAATTGACAACAAATGCCATTATAAACCCGATTAAAAATGACGACTGACTTATAATAGAAAACTATTGATTAAGAAATATAATTGAAAACTCTGTGTAGATACGTACAGTGGCCAGCTTTTAAATCGACACCACCGCAAGCTAACGTCGACCTTATCTACTAATAATAATATCTACTATAAATCCTAACTGAAGGTCGCACAACGTAACCCCCTCTACATTGCTATTAAGGTTTAGGAAATTCCGTAACGGTATCGATTATGCTGCTGTCCACTGTACATATCTGTTACATCTAATGTACTGGACAAATTCATATCGGTGTTATAATTGTTGGAGAAATTCAATAAACCTCTTGGCACTAGGCATATTTATTCGGGAGCTATACTGATTTGTAAAACAAATTAAAGTACTGCGAGAAGTATGAATCAGATTCTTAATTGATTGTTAATACTTCTAAGGTTTTCTAAGACACACATAAAAGTTAGTTGATGAGACTGTAATTTCTTTTTTAAACTATACTCGTACAAAGTGGATGTCTAAAACTCGAAGTCCAACTTTTAGATATTCGATATATCCATCAATTGCTATAAAATATACCTACAAATTTATTTTAAATGCAATACAGTTTGTGGCCCAAGAAATAAAACGCTCGTTGGAAATACTAGCTCTATGATACCATATTCGTGGACAGCACGGTAAATGTGTATAATAGAAATTACAAATATAAAAAACGAGTTTTGTTCTGTTCCATTAAAACAATGTTGTAAAGTTTTAAACGCTAGTATTGTTTTCATTTTTAATTTAAGTCCGTTAACGAAACGACATTTTTACATTTTAAATCGTATTACGCTTTACTATGTAATTTTTAAACGGCTGAAATAAAGCTGCAATAAAAATAATTTAATGCCGCATATATTAACAAGCATATAAATTACGGAGGTACAAACGGGTAGACACGCACATACATAAAACATCTCTTCCAGTTGGTTCTTTTTTGTGACACATTAAAGCTCAAGTTCTTAACTCGGTCCATATATATCTCGGAGCTCCACAATCTGACAAATAGTATGATTGCGTATATGGTGCTTACCTCCCGGTCTGGTTGGGCTAGGGCAGAAGCGGCAGGGCTAGCTTAGGCCAGGCAGAGGATATGTGTTGTGTTTGAAGCAAGGACGTGATCCGCAGCACTTCCCGGCGCATATAGTTGTCCTTCCGGTTATATTGTCCTGGATTTATGTTCTGGTGGTGGTAAGCATTGTCCTGTCGACTGTCTGTCTACTACCATACACAATGCCTGCAATGCAGTCGCTTCACTTGTACGACCTCTTGCCCTAACTACAATACATTATTCAAGGACATGGTAGAGAGCACCGGTTACTTTCGTGTCGCTGGTGCTTAACTAATTCCATTTGTTTATCTGTTTGGCAAACATGGTACATCACTTAACGGGAATGGTGGTATATCTATAATGAGGATAACGCATATGCTGAAATGAAATCAATTTAAGGTTATATGTTTGTGTAGTTAGTATAATATGAACTTAATTTTCTAAATCTCGATGAAAGTAATGCTAATAGCTAATTTACCAGGCGTTTTATAAACAAATATATATTAAGGCAATTTTCAACTGATTTATTGCGTGGGTATAACGTTGTGTTGATAGAATTGTAGATAAATATCTCCAAAAGTATAATAAATAGGTATTTAGTGATTCAATTAAAATTAGGTTACTTTTTCACGTTCAATACAACTTTGTAAAAATACAGAGTTATATAGTTATACAGTTGTAACAGTACAGTACAGTACAGTTGTATATAGTAATATAGTGTTGAGCCAACATCCATCATCTCAGGAGCATTCTCTGTACATTTATAAAAATTTCTGAAATTCTTCTAATTAAGCGTTTCTATTGTTGTTGGACTTCAAAGGCACATTAAATCTCTTAAATATGCATCTTGGGAGCAAAGGGGTAACATCGGTTGGTGTCTAAAAATCTATAATGATTCACCATCATCGGCAATTAACATTTGGAAACCTTCCATTATGTATATAAATTATTATTACAAAGGTATTTCTTAGTTTCGATAGCAATTGTGGTAAGGGTAAATGGCAGTATTAGTTGAGACGTTTTTTTATTGCAAAATTGTGTTGAGTGATGAGTAAACATGGCATATGTGCGATAGATATTTTGAGCGGTACTGGGTTTGCGATCGACTAGCTAGCCGTGCGTATGATACTAACCTTGAATTTCAAATTAGTATGCAGTCGTGTCGTGTATAAATATGCCACGGTTGGTGAGCTTGCTTAATCGTCTCATGTGGATTTTTTTTCTTATAATTTAAATTAAATGCAAAATTGCATGCGCACGCTGTTGAAATGTGTATCGAATTTGCCATGTTTAGTGATGGAGGTCATGTTCGACTTCATGGGTGCGTTAATACGGGATATTGCCTTGGATTAAGACTAATCCAGAATAGAAAGTTCATTACATGACAAACATATCAGTTTCATCGGAACTTATTTCTTTAAAAATGAAATTAGAAAACACGAAAATAAATATTTCATTATTTTCTGGTTTGTGAATTACAATTGACCTTCTTCTTTCTATTTAAAAGTTTCATACTACTACTTTCATTGTACTATAACCTTTTCTAATTGATAATAAATGTAGAAACTAGTTACATCTCATTACTTTTAATTTTGAAACGCAACTGTAATATTTTAGCAAAGTTATGGACTTTATAAACGAGTTGAATTTTAAAAATTTTCTAGTATACCGGAGAGAAATGATTTAGTTCTCAACATCTGTGTCTTACAGATAAAAAAATACTCGCAAGAATTCATGGCTTTCATTTTAAATTTAATAAAAAAGGTTACAAATAACACGTGAACGTTAAAGAACTCTATTTTATGTAATGTTAGAAATATGATCTATTTCATAACTTTAATAAGAACAGTTGCTACAGATGACTATAATTACTAATATCAACAAACCGACAAGCCGACGTGAACATTTGAATAAAGTTTAGAATTGCGCGTGTAACTGGAAAGTAATTCAGTTAATAAACAGACGGGGATAGGTATGAAACGTTCCTTGTGTTAGTCGTAAGAGAAATCTAAATTAAGTTTATCGATTAATTTATTTATTGACTAAACCACATAGGCTCTTCGGAAACTTTGCAAACTATGGATGCAATCTACAATGTAAATCTCCGAATCTATCGTTTCTATATTGCTGTTTTCATTTGCTTTGGTTTTTACTTTTAGTACAAAACAATTAAAATGAAACATTGCATCAGAGATAATTAATACTAATCTGAAATCAGTTTGGATAATAGTTTCAGCTGTTATTATAGAAGATGATCCATAATAAAAGCAAACAACTTTATTTTAGTATTTCTTAATGGAATGTTTTTGTATAAAAGTACTAGGTCCAATTTATACTGGATTCACTTTTTTGGAATAATATCCACATAAGCGTACCATTTTCTATTCACTCTTTGTTGGTAAACTGTGTATAATCAGTTTCAGCAGCATCAAAAAAACATTCATGCAAATAGTTGAGAACATTTGTGTTATTATATCAGTTGTTTTGAAAATAACATTCATTTGTTTTTTCGCATATCAAGGGTCTAAATTCTATCCTTGAGTTAGCTTCTATCCTACTAGCCTTGGAAAACAACGGCGATGTAAAGCTATGCGGGTGTGTGATTTTGGCTGATTTTTTTTAGATAGATTAAAAATATACATGGTGCCACGACAGTAGCTATTTAAGCTAATATAATAAAAACATTTACTTGAGAATATTATTTATTTATTTTATAACTGTATTTTTAAATGGCACTTTACATCATCAATAATTAATAGAAATAACATCGAAATAGAATTAACTTTTGAACATTTTACTTATTAATAATTGGACAATTTGTAGTCGGTTAGGATAATGCTTCTCAATTGCTCAATCTCTAACTTTATTGAAAATAGAATCGATGATTAGGGCACTATTAAGGCCAATTTGATGTTCCTGCAGATATTTACTATTGTTTTAGAATTGAAACTAAAGTTCTCGTTTTTTCCTAAAGCTGGATGACACACCCTTAAGCCTTTTAATCGCTGTAGAATCGGTTTGTCTAACCGTGAGGGGCTGTGAAGATGTTAGGTAGTCCTCAGGAGAGAGGAGATCCAACGACTCTAACTGCCCAAGGTATTGCATGAGTGGATTCTTAGATAGAGATGCTCTCTCTAGGACGTCTCCGGCCAGCGCCGTCGCATGATCGCTTCGATGTCTCGATGAATATGTCTAATGACATTCATAAATCTTCATTTATGCTTTTGGGTTTTTCTTCTTTCACCCATTGCGATCGTGTATTGGTTATTTTCGTTCATTCTTTTTCTTTGTTGCCATTCTTGCCTTATGCATTGCTATTTGCTATTGAAAGCCCATTTAATACCAGATAATTTTCATTTTTTATCTGTAAGGAAGGAGACAGGGGGAGGAAGGGAGGGACAATGTTTAAAGTTTTAATTTTACTATTGTTTTTTTTTATGGTTAGTACAGCTGCAGCGTATTGCTTGCCGAGACTATCCATTGCAGTTCTTGCTATGTAAATTGTGTGGGTAAATGTGTTTCCATGCCTTTGTTATGACATTACCTCGCCGTATACAGGGTGGTTCAGCGAAACCGTTTATTAGAAGTTTATGGGGTTCTGGCCAAAATATAAATTTGAAAGTTCAGAATTATATATACATAGTCTATTATATTTTCGTCAATTAAAATATTTTTAGATTTATAGCACTTCCGATTATACCCGAAGTCGCCCTCTACTTTGTTATTTTTAATGGAATGCCCTATATATTTTAATATATTTGGATTTACGTATTTTTAAGCTTTATCAACAGCTTTAGTTTATTTTAATTTGATTCGGGAGTTTTGTAGTTATTCGATTTTTTCTATAAAAATTGCTAGTGTATCGATCGCGTAGAAAATCAGAAACAAATTTAAAATACAGTAGAACCTCGATTAGCTGGTCGGGACTGAATATACGAAATTAGAAAAGCACGATTAATCCGCACCTACTTATTTTAGTCAAAAAAGTAGGTTTACAAATTATTATGACTACTTACGTAAATTAATACGAGTCGATCGGAATGCTTCTTCAACTTTAATTGATAATTGAATCGAAGAAATTTTAGATTTCGAAAAACTTCCAGCGACAAATTTGAAGATAGAGAACTACAGAAGTTTTTGATGAAAAAATTATTTAGAAAAAGTTAAAATTGTAGGAGGTATTGCAAAACGATTCAAGACGTTAACGTGGAAAGCAGTATAAGTTGTACGATGTATACGATGATGGTACGGCGAATTGACGTGTACCGTTTGTACTAATTCGCATTCTGCACGGATAATTGAAACCCGGATAATCAAAGCTGTTTGCTAACACGGTTAATCCGCAGCACGGTTAATCCGCACACGGATAATCGAGGTTCTACTGTACTTGAATATTATTTCACAATTGCAATCCAAGTTGAACCAGGTGCTTGTGTATAATACAAAACTACAAAAAAGCTATGAGCACTAAGGAAACAAGCTCGGGGCTCACAAAATACAACTAACCTTAAAGAAGATACTACTAAAAAATACGATATCACGAGTAAATGTAAGAAATCATTGAAACCGAAAATTTTAATTCTGGGTGACAGTCATGCAAGACAGGATGGTATACTAATGAACAAGAAAGTTGTTGATTTTGATACGTCATGTATCTTGAAACCAAAGAAAATACATACAGATATACGGTATAACCTTTATGAACCGGGTGATTCAGTAAGGGTGGCGATCGGCTTTATCTCGGAAAGTATTTGTCCTAGGTTCTGCGGGAAAAATTTTGATAGTAAAAGTGGCCAAGAGAAATTTCTGGAAATTATTTTCAAGTTTACCGCTAGGAGGCGTAACTGCTATGTTCAAATCTAAAATTCCTACTATCTCAGAAAATCGCAGAATAAGCTATAACTTTGATATCATCAATTGAAAGCCCATTTAATACCAGATAATTTTCTTTCGTGACATTTTTTCGTATCTGTCATAATAAGGAAGGAGACAGGGGGAGGGAGAGGGAGGGGATCAATGTTTAAAGTTTAATATTTCCGTTACTATTCAACCTATCCGAATAATCTTGCACTCGTTTGAAAGAGAATTGTGTGTACTTTAAACAGCGTTTATACGCTATATCAATTAGTTTCAAAGTGATAAACTAGAGGTCGCTTTCTGGAGCAGTAACTTATTTTTACGATTTTCTTTAAAAAATTAAATGGAATGATACTATTGCGTTAATAGGTTCGTAAGCGGATTTAAATTACACATATTTTACTGAAAACTGCATCTCGATATCTCTATTTTATCTCAAGTTATTGCAAAAAAAGAAACTAGCCAGTATACAAATACAAAAGAGTCAGGCAATAATAACTTCAAAAATAAGTTGGCTTTGGAAAACTTTGCATATCTCTAATGACAGTATTATAACGTCAAATTATTTTTTTTTCTGTTGATGTTGGTTTTGACCATTCAAAATGCTTGTTACGAAAGTTGAGGCCGTCGATATGATAGCAGTTTACTTTGAGTGTTTGCAGAATGCAGCAATAGCTCAAAGAGAGTATTTACGCGTTGCTGTATTCACATCGTCATCATTTCGGAAAAAACAGTTTTTCAGAGTGTGGTTCAACGATTACGTGCCACTCGAAGTTTTCGTCGACCTATGTTTCAAAGGCGCCGTAACAGCAGAACCGAAGAAAATATTATCAACGTTTTGGCATACAAGAGTTTAATCCTCACATTAGTACTAGAACTTTATCGTTAGAGCTAGGAATACCACGGACTGGCGTCCGATAGTATCGTTCCGTTTAATTTTTTTAAGAAAATCGTAAAAATAAGTTACCGCTCCAGAAAGTGACTTCTAGTTTATCAGTTTGAAACTAATTGATATAGCGTATAAACGCTGTTTAAAGTCCACACAATTCCCTTTCAAACAAATCCAAGATTATTCGGGTAGGTTGAATAGTGACGGAAATATTGAATGGTGTTATGCAACAGGGAACCAACTTTATATGTTTTTAGTGATGGCTGGTTCCCTGTTGCATAACACCATTCTATTAATCTTTAAACATTGACGAATAGATGGACTACCCCCTCTGTTATTATGACAGATACGAAAAATGTCACGAAAGAAAATTATCTGGTATTAAATGGGCTTTCAATTGATGATATCAAAGTTATAGCTTATTCCGCGATTTTCTGAGATAACAGTAATTGGATATATGTGTATTTAAATAATATTTTAGACAGTATAAAGTTTCGTAATTAGTATTTTGGGACCAGATAAAGTTCGAGGTTAGCGCCTGGAGGTGTTATATCTTTTCTAGAACATTTGAGTGTAATTGAAAATGTATGTATGTACATACATAAATACATATTTACATGAGCGGCGTTACTGGGATTTCTAAGAGGGGGCAAAAAAAACTTGACTACTAACTTACGTATAATAGTTTAAGTACAATCACATGTTAGGTACATAGTTTCAGTCGTATATAGCATTTGGAATAAATACATTCATTTACAAGGAAAGCGTTAAAAATTCTCTGAATTGATTTATTGTTTGCGATTATGTTCGGTGTGTTTTGTTTTTAGGCAAGAGCCAGAGGGGCAAATGCTCCCTTTTGCCCCTGGTAAACGACGCTCTTGCATATTTATACATTACGGTTACTGCGAAAAACTTGTTCGCACGAAATAAGCTTCAACAGTTGTCTAATGATTGTTAATTGTGACATAGTTAATTATGTATGTATGTACAGGCTGCGAGGTATGAAGTGTTTCCAACGTCACACCACTATAATTGCCAAATTGTTTAATGTGTTTTATTCAATGCGAACATCACGTTAGTTCACTTCGAATTCAGGTATTGTTAAAGAGCACCAGCATTTGAAAAAGAATCGAAAGTTCGTATCTCGAATTGCTACTAAAATCGCTAAGGAAATGCACATACTTGACTGGCGGACGGGTGGTTGAAAAAGTATCTTCATGTCTAATCTTATAAGATACAAAAAGTGAATTGGCTAAACGCTGCCCACATAAAGGTACGATTGACAAAAAAGCGAAACAGTTGAAACGCTTGCACATAACCGGTGAGATTCTCTATATAATCTCTTGAGTTGAGGACACTTTATCTCGTATCTAAATTTGTTTTAAGTTTGTTGTTATATCTTATGTTTTGACATATAATTTTTGTATTTCGGTGTGGTAAAGTGTATTTTACTGCACTGTCATTTTCTGATCAATTAAAAAATTAAATTTTCTGTTTCCGAATCAAGCATGTTAATTTTACGCCTTTTAGAACATTTAAAATCACTCTAAAAAATAGTAAAATTGTTTTTTTGTACAGAATGTTTAGAGAAGGGAAAGCAAAATTACAAATCCAGATTGAGAAAAATGTCTTTTTTTTAAATGGAACGCGCGAGTGTTTTTTCGAATTATTTTGCTGATAAGATACGGTACATTATTTTTACTTAAGTATGTCACATACTTATTTGCAACAGATTTCGAAATTTCAACACGTACTAAACTTATGCATTTGCTAAGCCAAGATATGTTTACAAACTAAAATTTACCATTTGTACATTGTAAACGATACCAAAAAGTTGTGAATGTTATTTTTAATATATTTTTCTTTTAAAACCAAGTTTGACGGCTTTACTTCGTTTTTAATTATTTTAATCTAATTTTTTTTGTTCCTTCATCTCGATGGAATTATCATTTTAGTTCCTTGATTAGTATGTTCTAAATACATGTCCATTTAAAAACCAATCATGTATTTTCTTGTCTACATAGTAACTTTGACATATATTCTAGGTACCATCGCACGCAAATTTAACTGCACTAAATAAAATTGCGAATCCATGGATACAGCTCCCTTAAAGTTCACTTTCACAATTCGGACCGTACAGAGGTTGAAATTTTGTTTTACATTGTAATTTACATTAAAAAGTGCTAAATAGAAGAATGCCTTATGTACCAGTGCTTTCACATCTACCCTTGGTTAGTCGCTGGCTGGACTTAGTATTTATATAAAATATAACCCTACCCCTAATATAGTACCTATATATATATTGTGAAAATTTCGCCCTATTTATAACAATCGAAAATTAAGAAAAATTAGTACAGTTAACAACACCATCTATTGAGTAAACGCGGAACTACCATTAAGGACCCCTGTACAGTAGCTAATATCGTTACAAATATACGTCAATGATAACTTTTTAAAAATTTTGATGTTAGCTGATTTATTAAAAGTTACAAACATTCTTGATAAAAGAAAATTACAGCAGCAACTATCATGATGTTGCCGAGATAGGTAAGTATAAAAACAATATTTTAAGTTCAGCATTGATGCAAATTTTAACCTTAAGATTTTTTTCTACTACTTTTTATTAGAAATATGTCAATAACTCGTTAACAAGATGCCAGTTGCTATTGTAATTTTCTATGATTACTTATATTTGTAATTAAAAAAAAATGTATCGAAATTTCAATAAAATGTACCATTATCATATATGGAGAACATTTTCCGCCAGTTCCAGTTTTAGCCGCGCACCGTTAATTGAACTCTATATATTGGCTGTTTATAATAGGTAATATTTCTACATAATCGAAAACATTTATTTTAACTTTATTTGTATGTATTGTATTATACTGTAGTATGTATACCATAAAGAAATAAAAATTTTTCTAGCTAACATTTATTGTCCACATTAACCAAATATGTGTAAATATAAAATAATATGCATGATTGTCATCAATTTATGTTATGCATATGTATACTATTGTGATCAAACGTTGCATCTGTATAACATACCGTATCGTGGTGTATTGTACTTTGATCAGTAATTCATATGTAGCAATAAATAACGTGTTCAGTTGCCTGGCATGAGTACAAGTCATCTAGTATACGTATTTCGATTAATATTTTCGGAAGCAAGCATTTATCAAACGCTGGGAAAAATGATTCATACACGTCTGCATTAATTACAAGCTGGTGCAGTTATTAATACGTTTCCTCGTTATTACCTAGCGGCTGAAACTGATTCGGGTTTCCTTCTATTCGTTGCTTTTTCTGCGATGTATGATTTATACCTTTTCGTGAAAACTGGCATTGCTGTCTGTGATGTAATTAGATAGTAATGAGTGTATTAGTTACATGAAAAATTGTATTCTAAACTTATTAGCTACAAAAATAATAACTTGAATACATACGCGACTACACGAAGCGAAAAACTATCTCTTAAAGATCGAATTAATATTGCTAATAATTAATTTTGCAAATGTATTGAAAATGAAGAATTCCAAGATAGCTAAAACTCGCATGAAAATTCTTCGTATGTCAGTCAGCATAATCATTAAGATCTATCTGACAATCTGTATTTTAAGTAACACTTAGATTAAATAAAATGAAGGAATTTGACTAAGACATTTACCTATATTAAAACTAATTTAATAAAGTTAAGATGTTAATTTAGAACTTTATGTAATAATGGAGTGCAATATGATTTCAACATAGAGGAATCCTTGACTGCAAGAGAGCAGGTAATGTCTACATTCTAGCATAGAAAACTAAAATTAATGCGAATGTATTAGAGATAACAGTCAATAACATCTAAAAACGTTTATTTATTCAAATATTAATCAGTAAGTAAATGCAAAAGGTGAGACAGATAACTTTGAAAGTGAATAACTTCGGAGGTACCTCGGTTCCATACTAAAAATTGTTAAAGTATCAAAATGGGGAAACTGAAACACGCTTTACCAAATGCAAAACGGAATAGAAGAAAAATTTCGCCAAATACGATGACACGAAATAAAAGCTATACATACTACAGTTGAGACGACTATTATAGCTCTTGTGGCTCGCCACTCGGGCAGTAATAGTAACCTCCTCAACGTTGGTATGTAACATACTATTAGTAAACCATTGGGTAGACAAGTGGTGTTGAAAACGTGTTTTAGGTGTTTAGCTGCAGTGCCAAATAAAGGTTTTACAGTTACAACTAAAAAAAAGGCAATCTTAATCGTGGCCTATACATTGTCAGCTTATGTCAGTTTTATTCAGACGTTACTATTGATCCAATTAAATTATTTTGATTAATCACACAGATGACAATGTCTGATAATTCTCACCTCTTTGAAAAGAAAACCATAATTAAACAGATTAAAATTAGTATTTTATTTTATACGGCGGGCAAGTGATGCATTTCATGGCCCGTTCGTGATTAGCAGCCTAATGAATTGAGGCTGTTAATAGAGAGCAAACCATCAACTTTTCCTCCAAACAAAATATGCTTTTTCCTTCAAATGTTGACGAATTTATGCAAGAATATCTATTTTCCATTGAAGTAAGCGGGTTTGCAAGGAGGTTTGGACGTTTAGATCGATGATTAGGTATGAGCTGTTTCTATAGTAACTCTTCATAAACCTGTCAAGTGGACACTGTCAACATTGAAATTATGTGTTTGTATGTTGCTATAATAACACTTTTCCCTCCGGCGGCAGAAAAGTGAAAAGTAAACCTCCGGCGGAGGAAAAGTGAAACTTTGCGGCCGACTCGACTACTCACTCGCATGTTATTTCTCACACATCCATTTGCCCTGCGGATTCGTAGCAAACACAAAATTTAGTAAGTTTATCCCATAAGGAGAGTAGTAAATGAATCGAACTGTATACACTAATCTCTTTTTCTCAAAAAATAGTTTAAAGTAGACATTTCTGAACTCTATTTTTTTACGTACTGACAATTATACTTGATCTACATTAACGTCTTGAATTGTGTATAATGCATCTATCAAGTTATCGTATGGAGAGTATCTTCATGTATAACGTAATTTTTTTGCTGTATACCTACACACAAAAAAAATTTCTGGGATAAATTCTTAATCTTTCAGTTGGTGTTAAAATATAGATAAGTAATTACCCGAAAAAGTGACAGTTCTAATCAAATTGAATGTATTTGTTTTCTTTTCCCGATTAAATTACATCTGAAACCAGGAGTTAAGTGATAAAATTGTTGTCTAAGACAAACACCAACGTAACACTAGAAAGACAATGAATTATCCAATACTGCATAATTCGTAGATCAGGAGATAGAATACTCAAAAAAAAATGAAAATGTTATCCTAAATGAGTTAGATTTGGTTAGATTGCACTTGCTTAATTCCCGCATAACCATTTTGTTAGAGAAGGGGTAGCGTTCTTGTTCTAACACGAATAACAACTGTTTGTTGTTGTTTGTAATTGAATAAACTTAAACACTGTTTTTTACTTATTTTATTTCCTTCGATTTTCTACATGCCTGGTTCGTACATTTTGTTTTTACTCTCTGTCTTATATGCTACATATATTTCAGAAACATATTACATTGCGCGCGAAATTTAAATTTCAAATTCAAACTTAAACATCTTCCCCTCTTTTGAAAGGGATATGCTTTCAAACGATACAGTTTCTTAATAAACATTTAACATAAGGTAAGTATGTATAATACATGTCACAAATTGTGTTTCTAATGATCATTTTCAGGAATTGGTAAAACACACAATTTGGATACAGCTCTCTTCAACACATTTGTACCAGTAGTAACTGATACAACACGGACGACTCCATCAGCTCCAGGATGAACTTCAGTAATACGGGCCATCTTCCATCTCAACGGGGGTAAGTTTTCATCCTTTAGTAGCACTAGTTGGGACGGTTGTAGATTTTTGTTATGCTTCAACCACTTCGTACGAGTTTGCAGCTCCGAGATATATTCTGATGACCAGCGCTTCCAAAAATGCTGTTTCATTTTCTGAATTTGTTCATATTGTTTCAGTCGATTCGTAGGAGTAGCTGTCCAATCTGGATCTGGTAACGATGTTGCACTGCGGCCAATGAGGAAATGGGACGGAGTTAAGACTTCGTAGTCGTCAGGAGATGTACTTAACGGACACAGAGGTCTGGAGTTTAAAATGGATTCAATTTCGGTCAGGAAAGTTAAAAAAATTTCAAACGTTATTAATGAGGTGCCTATCGTTCGTCGTAAATGATGCTTTACAGATTTAATTCCGGCTTCCCATAACCCCCCAAAGTGCGGACTTTGCGCAGGATTGAAGTGCCAAGTTACATTGTCCTGACTTACAATGGAAGTTAGTTTGTTATTGTTTTTTGTTAAAAATTTGCCCAAATCTCTTAATTTTGAGGATGCTCCCAAGAAATTCGTGCCATTATCGGAATATACATCTTTGGGCTTTCCACGCCTAGCGATAAATCGTTTAAATGTAGACATAAAGGCTTCAGTGGTAAGCTCGGTGACAGGTTCTATGTGAATAGCTTTCGTTGACAAACAGATGAATAGACACAGGTAACATTTGTATATCTTATTACTCCTTCCCTTGTGTTGTTTAATTTGGAATGGTCCTGCATAATCAACGCCTGTTGCCATGAATGGGTAGGTGAGAGTTAAACGATCCTTTGGTAAGTCTCCCATGAATTGATTATATGGTTTTGGTTTGGCCTTAAAACATTTTATACAGTTATGTACAATTTTCTTCGCTAAATTTCTTCCTCCTGTAGGCCAATAATTAGATCTTATAGACGCTAACATCAACTGAGGACCGCCATGTAGAAGTTTCAAATGTTCACCTTCCATGATGAGTTTGGTCAATGGATGTTTTCCACATAATAATAATGGATGTTTTTTGCCAATTTCAAAATTTGAGTGCTTCAATCTACCTCCAACTCGTAATAAATTCTCTTCGTCCAAAAAAGGAGATAAATATCGAAAATTCAGTTTCGGTGCCACGTTAGTTTTATTTTTCAAATAACGGATCTCTTCAGTAAAACTTTCTGATTGAGATAAACCTATCAGTCGTTTCATCGCTTCATTTAACTCTGAGACTGTTAAAGTGCCCTTGTTTCGAATTTCATTCGCGACTTTACTTTAGAGAAGGGAAAGCAATTTCGTATAAACCGTAGACAATAGGCTACTATCCGTTTCAATTTATCAAATGATGCGTAACGATCAATTAGATAATTCGATTCTCTGATAGAAGTTGATAAGGTATTGCATGTATTTTTTAATTCTGGCAATTCACAATTCATTTCAGGTGATTCAACTGGCCAATTTGATTGAGATAGATTTAACCACGAAGGACCATGATACCAGTCTGAATTGGACAAATGTGTAATTGCCGTTCCTCGTGATATGACATCTGCAGGATTGTTTTTTGATCGGACATAATACCAGTCACAAATATTCGTTAACTTCTGTATTTCCGAGACTCTGTTCGAAACAAAAATTTTTAAATCATTTGGTGTTAGTCGTAGCCAATGCAAAACAATAGTTGAGTCGCACCATAAATACGTTTTAACAAATTCTATAGGTAGAGCCTTTTGCACCATATTTACTAGTTTTGCAGCTAACAGTGCAGCACATAATTCCAGTTTTGGTATAGTTAACCTTTTTAAAGGTGTCACGCGTGATTTTGCACATAATAAATGTACTTGAATGTCATTTGTTTCACTTACAGTCCGTATATAAAGACATGCCCCATAGGCTGAAATTGAAGCATCTGAAAAGGAATGCAATTCTATCACCTTTGCATTTGTGTTAACTATATATCTGGGTATTTGAAGTGCAATTAATTCTGAAAGTTGTGCTTTCAACATCTTCCATTTCTTGCTAATATGGTCTGGTAATACAGTATCCCATTCTAAATTCTCCATCCATATTTGTTGAAGTAAAATTTTCGCATTTATAATGAACGGTCCTAGAAGGCCCAATGGATCAAATATTCTAGAAATTTGAGAAAGAACCGTTCTTTTTGTATCTTGACTATCTATGAGATCATTGCCTATTTCATAATGTAAAGTATCAGTCACAGGACGCCAAACTAGTCCTAATGTGCGTTTACTTTCTGTAGAATTAAAATTCAAAACATCGTGAGGTTTTACAGTATTTGAATTTATTATATTTGATATTTCGCTGTCATTTGTAACCCATTTTCTTAACTGAAAACCAGCTGTGTTTAAAATGGAGTTTAATTCGTTATAAATAGTTATTGCATCATCTATTGTATTGGTACCAGTTAATAAGTCGTCAACGTAGAAGTCTTTTAAAATAATACTGCTCGACCGTGGATATTGTGTTGTATAAATATGTGCCAGTTCTTGGAGAGAACGAATTGCTAAGTACGGTGCTGATTTAGTTCCGTAAGTTACTGTATTGAGCCTATAATGTTTAAGGTTTGCGTTGGGAGTTTCACGCCACAGTATTCTTTGATAGTCTCTTTCCTTTTCGGAAATTAATATTTGCCTATACATTTTCTCTATATCGGCAGATAATATATATTTATAAACACGAAATCTTAATAAAATGTGCCAAAAAAATGCTATATAATCTTCCTTTAATTGTATATTGTTTTCTAATTTTTTCTCTAGGTTATTGAATCTTTTCAAAGCGGTTTCATAGGAATTACCCAATGCTGGCGTTGGTTGCTTGAATGGAATGTTAACTATAAATCTCCCAGTTTCATCTCTAATGGTTGTCTTTTTGAAGAATGTGTCGCAAAATGAATCATCCACACTGGTTGCGCCATCGCATTCCTCAATTTCCCAAAATGCCTTTAAATCGTCTTGTATTTCGAAATTTTTAACAAAATTGCATACAGAGAATTGTTCTTTATTATTGCAAGGAATAGGCCCCTGACATAATCCATCCCAAAACAGTTTTTTGTAATGTAGGTTGATTTTTACCTAGTTTTACTTGTTGTGGTCGTAATAAATCCCAAAAAATATTGGCACCTAATAATATGTCAACTTTACTTGATTTATTAAAATTTGGATCACAAATTTCAATATTCTCTGGAATTTTCAGCATACTAATGTTGTAATTAGAATTCGGGATATTGTCCGTAATTTTATCTATGATTAAACATGAGATCTTCCTTGTAAAATTGTTGTATATTGAACATAGTGTTAATTCTGTTCTGTATTTTATTGCCGATTTCACTTGATTGATTCCTATTACTGTTAAATCTATCGCTGTCTTTGGTAAATTTAATTTCTCGAATAATTCCCACGTTACAAAATTTTGTTCAGATCCGCAATCTAAAAGTGCCCTACATTTTACAAATTCACCACTTTGATGTGAAATATGGACTTCAGCTGTTGATAGTAGAACATTTGAATGAATTGTGTTGCAACTGACAATTGTCGTATTTGGTTGTGTTTGGCTTGCGGTTAATTCCTCCTTGTTTGTGTCAAGATGGAGCAAAGTATTATGCTTTTTACTGCATTTTTTACAATTGCCGGCCTTACATTCGACACTTGTATGATTGTACTTCAAACAATTAAAACAAAGCCGCTTTTGTTTTACTGTTTTTATTCTATCATTGATATTTAAATTCAAAAATTCAGTACAAGCGTGAATGTTGTGATTTTCTTTTTTGCAAATACCACAAGTCCTTTGAGACTTTACGGCTAACAATGAAGTTGACGGTCTTGATAGATTTACATTTCGTTTCTGATTGTCTAAGGATTCTAAAACATTGCATCTGCCCTTGAGGAACAACTTGATGTCTTCGATATTCGTTTCAGTTTTGTTTGATTGTGATATTTCCCACTCACGTTTCGTCACAGTATCTAACTTATTGGTTAAAATATATAATAGTAATGGATCCCAATTATCAACCTTTTGCTCTAAAGCCTTTAATGCCAATAAATGCTTTGAAAACTCATCAACAAGTTTTCGAAGTTCTGATGCTACCTCATTTCTTACTACCGGTAAATTGAATAGTGCTTTGATATGATTGTTTACCAAGAGTTTTTTGTTATCATAACGATCACATAATATTTGCCATGCAACATTGTAATTGACATCAGTTATTTCCAGCGATATGATTAATTGTGCAGCCTGTCCTGACAAACTTGATTTTAAATACTGTAATTTTTCAATATTGCTAATTTTTGAATTTCTATCAATTAACGATAAGAACATGTCTTTAAATTCAACCCAATGCTCGTAATTTCCGGAAAACGTTGGTAATTTTATAGTTGGTAACTTAACCTGTGTGCGTGAATTAGTTTCCAAAGATGTGTTTGTATCTAATGCCGTAATTATGTTAACCTGTGCTGAATCTGGTTGTGTGTCATTATTTTTAACATAATCTTTAGCAACTGCAAGTAACTTATAATACTCTGTTGAGAATTGATCACGTTCATTATGTTCAGTTTTTGTAATACATCATCCTCACATAATTCCTCAATATTATCTTGTATTTCGCAAAACTCTTTGAAAATGACTTCAATGTTTTTAATTCTGTCCTTCAACTCTATTACATCTGTACTTGTAAATGTATAACCTGTCGTGAATTTGTCTAAATATGTTTTGAAATTCGTCAATGAACATTTTTTACCACCTCTTTTTCTATGTAAAGGGTTTAACTGTGGCATTATTATGCCTTTATTTGTTTTAGGATAGAAAATAATAGGAAAGTAATTTGGAAATGAATTTCACCGACCTTTGATTATGACGTAGAGATGTGATTATGATGCTTCATCCGTTGCGATGGATTACGTTGTTTTCTAACCTTCGTACTTCAAATGGAACGTTTTTTCTGCCTGCCGACCTGTTTTCGGGGCAATACTTCACTATTTTTGAATCCGGCTCGTTTCGACCAAAATGTTTGTTGTTGTTTGTAATTGAATAAACTTAAACACTGTTTTTTACTTATTTTATTTCCTTCGATTTTCTACATGCCTGGTTCGTACATTTTGTTTTTACTCTCTGTCTTATATGCTACATATATTTCAGAAACATATTACATTGCGCGCGAAATTTAAATTTCAAATTCAAACTTAAACAACAACTATTCTGTATAGTTTGGTTAACGAAAATGGATGCTGCATTTTATTTACGTTTCAAATATAGGAATTATAAGTGGGTAAAAATAAATAGTGACTTACTGATAAAAGAGGTCATAGATGATAAAAGTATATAAGTACAGTCTCTTTCTAAAGTAATGTCTCCCCCTGCTGATGGATTCATATCAATAATACTTTCCGCTTAGCGTATTATATTCATCGGACATCTTCGGCAAGAAAGAAGCCGCAGGGGATACAATACAGATCGAACGTGTATATAACCTGTGTAATTATAATTTTAAATATCGATATGTGTATTTACCTGCATTTCGTGAAAATATTTTTGTATAAAAATATTGAATTTGAATTCCTGTTAACCGGAAGTGGGCATCAACTTCGATATTTTAAATAGCATGCTATAAATTTAATTACAAATTCAGCTTCTAAGATACATTTTACACATATTTCATGTATACTATGCTATACCTAAATATGATACCATTCCTTTTGAGTTATTCGCAATTAAAGAAAAAAGTAACAGATGCCGATCTTACTTTATAGTGATATTACGTCATGTAGGAGGATATTACGTAGGAGCAGAAGAGACAAATGAAATTTTGCATACACACAGCTGAGATCGTGTAGTTATACAGAGTTTGAAGTTCTTCTCTGCAATATTATACAGGGTGTTTAAAAACAGTTACAAAAAACTTCAAAATTCGGAAAGTCGCCTTTTTTTTAATGCTTAGATATTCTGATTTTACAAAGGATTATTTTTCATCTATATTAGGTGTTCCTATATCTAAAATGGAAGGTGAATAAATTCTAACGATTTAATTAGCCTCCGTACTTAAAATGCTCAGATACGTCAATTTACGGAAGCAAGACTGCTTAGCTTATTTGTTTTACATACTTACTTACTACTTATTTTGACGTCTGCCATATTGGTTAGTCGTTCTCGCATAACAGAGAAATATATCTGCACCGGTATAATAATTATCATGCCCAATACGAGAATGTATTTTACAACAATAAGAATATTATATTAAAGTATGAGTGGACAATAGGGTCGTTAAAACACGCGATTTTTGAAGCACGACAGTGAAGCCGGAGTGCTTGAAATATAGCAAGTGCAGATTGGTGTATCTGATTTTAAAAACCGAAGATTTAATCTTTCATAAAATATCAATTGCACATTTCACATTCCTTTAAAGTAAGAGTTTTTTCGATAAAATTATTATAAAATATCTCATTGCAGTTTTTAACACATTTATTAATAACTTTGTGCTTGTAAAAGGTTGTTTTGTCAGATCAATTAGTTGACATTTATACCTCACCTATTTTTGAATTGTTGACGTTGCCCCTAGTAACTTTAAAACACGCGCGTGTTTTAATGATCGATTTACTCACGCGTTTTTAAACAAGCAAAATGGTTTACCAATAAAAAAAATTATTGTATTTGTTACAAAACATATTATAATCTTAGTATTTTTTGTAATTTTTATTTTACCTGTAGTAATATACAGATTGTTGTAGCTTCTGTACAATACGTTTCTCTCAGTGTAAAAAATTTAGATTATCTAAGAATTTTCCCAAAAAATTAATAATACAAATATAGCAATATACAGAGTTCATGATATTTTTGCAATAATTTTGCCCACGAAGATTTTCTCAAACATTATAAACAGCCTCTTGATGATTGGCGAGCGCTGATATATTTGCCGAGTCTACAAGATTTTTCTAATAATTAATATATGTATCTAAAAGAAAGTGTTATTTTGTCTATTGTATTATGTTTCCCTACTATAATCAACAGTAAATTCAATTGTTTATTAAAATCTCACCACCTTAAACAGAGAAGAAACCGATTTGATCCGATTTATTTAATCCACTTATAATTAAACACAGAAAATGTTTCAAAATTTAAATTAACCAATATGTAATTCTAAGATTTAGGTATCTATTCAATGATTTTAAAGATTAAGCACTATTATGTTATAAAATTATATTTTATAATGACAACTACACAACTAGGCATTAATGTAAGCAGGTTTATTGTCTAACTGCGTTATCATCTATCTACTCTATTTAAACCCATGATTACAAAATATTGCAGTTTGTAATTACAAATAGATTAGCGATGTACCGGACTCTTCGAAACGACACTATTAAAGGGATAATAATGGATTTGCAATATATGAGTTATTTGTTTTTCTATAAAAAAAAAATCTTTGTTGTGACTGATTTCTTGTAAGATTTATCAATAAAGGTGTATACCTCAATAAAATGAATATTATTTTAATATTCAAGTAAGTATGTTGTTATAATATACATTAAAAATTTTCTCTAATAAAAGTCTGAAAAACTAACAACTAAAAGTATGCGTTATATATTACATATTTAGGAAAACTGACCATCACAGGTGGCAGCAGGGTGTCGGAGGTCTCACTCAGGTGCAAAAGTCCAAATGCATTCCTGAACTGCAATTCCCAAAAGCTAATTTGGGGCGCCTGATTTCGGATATCACGGCGCGGTTGCACCGACCTAGTCTCTAGTGGCTGGTACTGACGTCAGTAAGACGGCGCGGCACGAACTCTTCTCGGGGTAACAGTTACCACCTCAGAAGTTAAGAATTTATTCCTTTCAATATAAAACTAACACTTCTAAGAATAACTGTAACTCCTTTGGGGTTACTACATCGAAAGATTGCTAGTTCTCCTTTTCAATATAATACTAACACTTCTCAGGATAACCCTAACTCTTTTCTGGGTAACAGCCACTACCTTGGAAGTTAAGTATTTCTCCTTTTCGAGATAACTCTAACTCTTTTCGGGATAACAGTTACTATATCGAGGTGAAGTATTTTTTCTTTTCGAGATAAGACTAGCACTTTAAAAGATATAAGCAACTACCGCAGGGACAATGTTGTTGTCACTTCTGAATATAACACTAGGACTTTTTATTCTAACTCCATTAACTTTAACACCAGAAGCGGATGAACGCGACGGAACACCGAAAAAGTATTAAAAAAGTGTTAGAATTAACTCCAGATTTTTATGTGTGTAGTGTTATGTATCGCCATTTTATGTAGCTTAGAAACTCTCTTAACGTGGTTGATATTGGCATTATAGCCCAAATAATAATTTTACTCATTTTCTATTGTACACTTTCTTTTGGTAATAAACCCATTTGATCTCAGTTTGCAACGTGGATATTAAATCTATCTATCTATCAAATACTATCTTTCTGTATTAACATAATTATTGGATGTTTTTTAGATGTAAGGAAGTATTATAATTATTTGTAGAATCATTTTTTTGTATGATTCTAGAGATTCATCAGTGGATGTCTGTTAGTATGTACTACATTTAATTCACAATTCATTTTTCTCACAGCTTAGGTAACTTCATATTACCAATGTACCTTTCGTTATGCCTATGCCTTGGCATTTTGCCGTATGTATTCTCGATGTTATACGTAAAATTTTTCGGATTTTTACGTCTTGGTTTTTCTTAGATATAGCTACAGTATTTTAACATATCAGATCTCTATAACAAGTATTATAAACGCTTCACATACGTTGTTTTTAATTTGTTTGTAAATGTACCAATTTTAAAATTTTTGATTTTAATAGTATTTTTTTTCACTTTGAAATGTATATAATAATTAAATTTTAAACAAAATACTGCAGATGTTCTCGTACATAATTTGGGCATGAATATTAAGTTTGTTAATTTCACATCAGCTATGTAAATAGTTTTTGTTTGGCTATTTGTAATTTAATCAATACTAATTATATTAATATTGTTAATAGGTTGTTCTGAAGAAGGGTGAAACATGAAATCCGAAACGTTAACAAAAGCTAAACCTTAATGCAGTATTTATACTTAATATACAGATGATCTTATATGTATAAAGCTTTTAAAACTTGATCAGTTCTGACACTGACAGTTGTATACCTTTTTTTTTTAAAAAAGAAACCCATATTCTGCGTTAGTTGCAGTAATTTCAAGTTTTAAATGATCTTATATGTATATGTATATGTGTGTCATGATTACAACTTGATTAAATTTACAGTAACACAAACTACATACAAAGTGTTATTTAAAAGTGGATTTCTTTTTAAACGTAAATTTGGCGATGTAATGAGGAGGAGGTGCTTCCGCGGTAAAATAAAAGTCTTCCGCCTCGCGCCTCTGCTAAACTTATACACCAGATAAATTGTCTCGACTGCTTTGCTCTACCATAATCCGACCTTCGAATCTTGTTAATCCTTGCGATAAGTCACGCCGCCCCGCATCTAGAAGGCCGTCTCTCGGACCCGTATCCTTTTTATAAATGACTGTAGCAGGCTGTGACGTTTAATATCCATACATTACGCAAACCTAAACCATTTCCACCCCTCGCAGTTTTGCCATCAAAAAATCATGCACCCGGTTACTCTCTAAATAGCTACATAGCTACAGACGACTAGAACACATGCGTTAGCTATTTCGCTTCCTCTTTCGTTTACAATCATATGTAAGTACAGTTTCTGTAGTAATAGATCGACTATGTAATAATAGGAAGTAGCGAATGATGTATATTATGTTTAATATTAATCTGTTTTAGTAGTTGGTTTGTGACTCAATTTATGTTTTTCTCATACAAATTATCCATTAACTAGTATTGAAACAGCTGGAAATATAAACACAAACGACGTAACTAAATATGTCTCTGTTATGTATCTCCAGAATGTTGAATAAACTGGCATGCAGCAAACGGCTGCAGTGGACTGCTTGCAATTTCAAATTTCAATTTTTCAGAGCAATAAATATATATTATCGCACCGGCGTTCATTGCATTCACTTGAAAGAAAATTGGACGTATTTTTACGTAATATACTTTATTCTAAAATAGGAACGAACAAGTCGCGTATAACTATATTGACATACATACCTATGTAAAAAAAACTTATTATTATAATAAAAATTAAAAATTGTTTAGCAACCAATAAAAAGGCACATTGTGGTTGCTAACAGTCCCTATTTGACATACTGATGACAAAATTAATAATTGTGGACCTTTTCCTTACGGATATAGTAAAGAAAAATTTCAAATTAATTTAAAAATTAAGTCTGAGCTAGAAAAGCAAAAAAGAAAAAGATTGATTCATATTAGAATGCTTATTGTTTTTATATTTTCCTGACAATTATCTTAAACAATTATTGTGATAGTAACACAAATTATTACGACTTTAGGATGCCGGGTTACCAAAAAAAAAATTATGAAAACAAAAGGCAGACCTGCTGATGTTAAAGGGAACTAAGTACACTTTTATGGTACAGAATTTATAGTTTATCTGGCTCAACTTATTTTTAGAAGCGAATTGTCAAATGAAATATACAATTAAACGCGTTGGAAATGACCTGTGCTGAAAACTGAATGCTTAGAAGTGATATATATTCTAACATCTGTGTTCAAACTGGCACTACGCGGCGAACAAACTAATTGCTGACGCTAAATGACACTGAACTACAAGTAAAATACTAAATTTAAGCAAAATGTCAACTTTACGTAATACAAAGTAAGTGATATTGATTTACTAAAACAAATATATTATAAATCGAGAACTGTAGATTACACTCTAAGTTTAACTGTTACCGTCCTGAAATAAAACTTGTCGCAACAAGATTCAATAAATTTATTAAAAGATAATCGAAGAGGAATATGTGCCAGCTTATCGAGAAGAACCTCACATCTTAATCAAACATAATCTTGGCCTACAAAGAGCTGTCAAGTAACTGGGATGAAATTTAAGATGGTACATAGAGTTAAATCTATACTTAAATAAATCCAAACCAAGTTAGAGTCTCTCCTCTCGAATACTTAAAAATGCATTTGTATTAAATGCTATTAGTATAAGAACGAAACGAAGATAAAAATAACAGAATTCTGGGCAGTAATTGATTATGTTGAAAATGAGCAACAATAATTTTATGGTCTTTTTGTGATAGGTGCATACAGCTATAACGGCTTCCTGAGCTCTACTGCTTGCAATTTAGTGTTCGATTGCGTCATTGGAACCTATGTCGTTGTAAGTAAAGTTGCACTATTAATTGTATATATTGAGTATATGACTAACAATAGCATTAATATAGTTAACGAAGAAAATGAATCTACTTTTATGAATGTAAATCGGCAAGAGGTATTAAACTTAACCTTGGCAGTACATACATAAGCACACAAATCAATAATTGATATGTGTCAAGCGAGCCCTAACTATCTGACTACAACCATATTAGGTTCGAAATAGGGGCGAAACTAACACACCAACATCACCTCGAAATTCGTCTGGGAATGTCTTAATAGATTAAACAACCTAGGCACGAAAAATAGAGTTGCATTATACTGGGTACCAGCACATACTCGAATCAGATGCAAAGAAGAAGCTAATTCACTAGCAAGGAAGGCGGCCACATCTCCGGACTAGAACCGTTGTGTGGTATAGGGGCGAGCACCTACAAAAAAGAACTTAAAGGCCTAGAAGAGAGGCTCAAAGCATCCCTCTGGGAGAATCTTCCTGATCTGAGACACTTCAAGATCTTCCTTGGAAGCTACAATAAGCATAGAGCAAAAACTCTGCTAGAATTTAGCAGGAATAGACTACGCATCCTCACAGGGTTTTTTTACAGGGCACTGTCACCTTGGTGAACACATGACAAGGATAGGTCTAAAACAGAATAGCGACTGCAGGTTTTTCGGGGCTGAGGATGAAAATCCGGAACACCTGACATCTTACTGCACCGCCAACACGGAAACCCGAGTCAACCATCTCGGCAAAGACATGATAGACGAACCTTCTCTGAAACCATCACAGCTAATGCAATTTATTAAAGCTCTTAGACTGGATGGGGAGCTTTGAGGGCGGGCATACCCCAGCCGCTTACAGCTAATGCAAGGGGGCACAATATAACAATAGGTCGCAGCGCAATATCACCCTTATTTTAAATCTAAATCTAACACACCAACAGAATAGAGTATCGCAGTTGACAAACTTATTAACGTAGGTACAGGAAAGAACTAAAAATACAGCTGATTGATCTTCCCTATCTAATAGAAAGGCAAGATGAATTTGAAATAACAGCTAAGTGCATAAGCCAGAAAACGACAATACTAGAGACTGGAACTGCTGCAGAGGTACAAGGAACATGGGCTTTGAATCTTAGATCATCAGATGCTTAAAAAACCGGATCACATCTGTGAATACAGAGAGACTCCGCCGCAAAAGTTATAACCATTAGGAGAAGTATCTACGGATCTATCTCTCACTTTCATTGCGGTCACTGATTGTAAACAAAATCCTGGATAGACTATTAAGCTTTGGTTTTATGGTACAACTATACGCCGATGACTTAGTGATCATTGTAAGGGGCAAACATGATGGTGAAGTATCAGCTACTATGTAACCGTATGTAGTCTGTCCTGAATCAAGTGAGATTCTGATGCTTGTAAAAGGAACTGGACATCAATCCATGCAAAGTGGCTGTGATACTATTTACAAAATGAGGGAAGCTATCTCTAGTGGCACCGATGGGAGGCAGTTTGACTTCTCTAGTAAAGTAAAATAGATACGGGTATTTCCTTAGATGAGAGACTTACTTGGAAAATTCTGCAAAAACCGTTGGAGGAGACTAGATGAGTGTTATGATATTGCCATTCCCTCTGGCGGTTGAAATTTATGGCGATCTTCTGGATTTACTAGGCTATAGTTAGACCAATAGTATATACGTATCGCTAGTATAGTGGCCAAAAACTAACCAAAAGCAAGTACAAATTTTGCTATAAAAATGCAATGGTTTGCTTACGTGGGCATTGCAGGTGCAATTTGAATCTGTCCAACCACTGCGATAGGGATCTACTAGATCTCATTACCTTGTACTTATAGGTAAATGTAATAGTAGCAAGATTGTGCACTGAAATGGTACATTTTATGGGCCACGTCAAGTAAAAAGGAAGTATTATATCTGTAGGAACATTGGTTCGTCGATCGTATATAATAATATAAATACATAACACATGCCTTCTTTAATGTGACATAACATACAAAGAAATGAATAGTCGAATCTTGAAACTATTCGACGAACTATTTAAATAGTCGGTTTTGTAATCTTTTTTTAATGTCTGTAGTTGCGGTGTAGTTTGGTGTGTGTAAGTTGTGTTCAAATGGCTTTGTGACAGCATCATATCGCCTTTTATGATGCCGCGCTGTTAATCACTTTGCTCCCAACAGCGAATGGCAAGTCGATCCGGGATTAAACTCTCTGAAAAAATGCCACCGTCCCTCCAGAGAATTGAACACCGGCACCTATCGCCCTCTCACAACGATAGTCAGCCGCCTAACCACTACGGCCATCGACCCGTTAAATATAATAGTTTGAATAATTAGAATGTTTGATTGTTTAATCAATATTCGACTGCCAGCGCTAGTACTAGATAACTGGGGATGGTGATAACTGGGGATGGTGGTGCACATGGAACCGGCTGATGTTAGAACAATATCCCCAAGAAGATAAACTTCTTTAGAAACAGAGAGATTAATTGGGGCTAAAAGATTAAGGGTACTCAAATAGATGCAAGGCGTAATGGGAAACGTATTCTAATTGAAGGATTGGATGACTTTGCTGATTTTGCCTGAAGTCACAAACAATGTCTACGGAATAATTAAGTATCTTTATTCATCTTTATTAATATTTATAATTATTTAGTACATTTGTATTTTTTTTTCTTTCGTTTACTAAAGAAGTATACTATATTTTTGCATAAGTCTATAGCAGAAGTACGCGTTTCTTTTATTTGTAATAATAATTACGTATTACATTTTTCTTTTTTTTCTTTTTTAAATAGTATTCTATTCTTTTCATTTAATTAATTTCGCTTCTAATTTTACGCTCGTATATGTATATATTGCAGTCTGCGAGTTTACTTATTTAGTTAAGAATTATTCTGTATTTTTTCCATTAAACTATTACCTCTTTAAATTAATATTCTTCTTATATCACTCATTACATATATTTGAACATTGGTTTTATTTCTAAGATTAAGCTCATATATAACATTACGTTTTTCTTGTTTACTTGGTGAATCATTGTGTTGCTAATCAGTCTAGATACTCATTTTTCAATTATTACTCCACTTTTCTTTACTTAATATCATTCTACTGTTAATATAAAATTTTTAGTGCGTGTATATACTTTTAATTGATACAATATTTTGTTTTTCTTTAATTATAAACCACTATTGAATTATAGTATATAATTATATTTTCCGTTTGTGTATTTTTGGTCTTTTACTTTAAAATGCTTTTGGATGTAGTGCTTGCCCATTTAAATGTTCGATCTCTTACCACTAATTTTCAAGATGTAAAGCAGGCTTTGTTAACTGGCAACTTTACTGCTTTGGCTGTGACTGAAACCTGGCTTTCTGACGGAACTGATTCTAGACTTGTTGCCATGCCTGGATATTCATTTGTAAGAAATGACAGACCAACTCGGGGTGGAGGTACAGGTTTGTACATTTCAAACTCTGTGTCACACAAGTTAATAACGTGCGGTACATCAATCGAGCAAACATGGATTTCAGTTAAAATATCAGGGCGTTGTTTTGCTTTGGGCTCTGTTTACCGCAGCCCTACGTGTGATATTAATTACTTTATTACTGCCTTAGAAACAACTATTGCTGAGATTTTTCTGACTTGTGATGAAATTATTTTTCTAGGGGATCTGAATGTAGACTTGTTTAAACCTGACGCGCTCAACACGGTAAAATTTAATTCCTTTCTTAAATCTCTTGGATTTAAGCAACTTGTAACTAAACCAACTCGTGTTACCGATCGTACGTCTACCCTTCTTGATGTGATTGTAACATCCAGTATCGACCAAGCTGTATGCGACGTTTTGGACGCCGGCGGTAGCTTCGACCACCTACTAGTTTATTATAAAATGCAACTGCTCCAACCAAGCTGTTATCCTTTCTTTAGGACTCACCGATGTTTTGATAGTTTTGATTACAATAAATTCTTAATTGATCTCAGAGCAGTTTCATGGACAAATATGGTTTACATGAATAATATTAATGTTAAGCTTGATTTTTTTAATTCTCATCTCTTACATTTGTTCGATAAGCATGTACCAGAAAAATGTATTAAAATTACCCGTCCAAAGGCACCATGGCTTACTGATACTTTAAAACAGATGATTCAGTTGCGTAATGCAGCCTTAAAAACATTCCATAAAACTCGGAATGATCACAACTGGCAATATTACAAAACGCTTAGGAATTACATTAACTCGGCAGTGAAAAGGGAAAAGAAAGTTTATTTTAATCGCCTTTTCTCTAACAATAACAACAAACAACTTTGGAAGTCGTTAAGAAGTGTTTCACTCCCAAATAGAAAACAACGTAATTCCATTCCTGAGTGTTTATCTAACCCTGACGATATTAATAATCACTTTGTTCAAAGTGTACCAAAAAACTCGCCCGATCCAGAATACTTATCTTATTATGCATCTAATAGATTTGATGGTTTTTCTTACGAATTTTCACTTCATGATGTATCCCTGGAAGAAATTCAGAACATAATTACTGGTATAACCTCCAATGCCGTTGGAAATGACGGCTTAAGTATTGCTTTTATCAAATTGTGCTGTCCATTCATATTACCTTTTATCGCTCATATCATTAATTTTTGCTTAACCGAATGTGTGTTTCCCGATGCCTGGAAGGAGGCTATTGTCATACCAATCCCTAAGGTTAGTAACCCAACTGAGTATAAGGATCTGAGACCCATCAGCATCCTTCCGGTCCTCTCTAAAATTCTTGAGAAAATAATTGAAAGACAACTTCGGCAGTTTTTAGATGATAATGCATTGCTTCCAGAAAACCAATCAGGGTTTCGCCCTGGTCATGGTTGTACTACCACACTGTTGGACGTCAGCGATGACATACTCCGGGCGACTAATGGTGGTTTCTTAACTTTTCTCATCTTGCTCGACTACACCAAGGCATTTGATACCTTGAACCGTGATCTTCTATTAGCTATTTTACATTATCTTGGTTTTAGTCAAAACACACTTACATTTTTCTCCAGTTATTTAACAGGTCGCAATCAGGTAGTCAATATTAACAACAACGTTTCCACTAAACTTCAAGTGAATACAGGTGTGGCTCAAGGAAGCATCTGTGGGCCTTTGCTCTTCATACTCTACACTTCTACCTTTGCTAAACATTTAAATCACTGTAAAAGCCATTTTTATGCTGATGACAGTCAGCTATATCTCTCCTGTTTGCCATCAGAGGTTGGAACTGCATGCTCTCTAATCAATAAAGATCTCGCTATTCTCGCCGAAGTGTCGCAAAAACACTTATATTGAATCCAAGTAAGTCAGTCGCACTTATTTTTGGTAGTGGTAAGAGAACTCAGGATGTGACTGGTTCTTGTTTGTTTTGTGTTGATCGGTGACGAACCAAACTTCTGTTTTTGGGGACTGCTCTGGATATCAAACATAGTGCACGCAATCTCGGGCTGATATTTGATGTTGATATGAAGTTCAGGACTCACGTTAACAATAAAATTCGAACTGCTTACGGGCTACTGAGGACTATTTACGGTATTAGATCAATGCTTTCAATAGAATTTCGTAGACTCTTGTGCAATAACCTAGTTTTGTCGCTATTCGATTTTGCTGATGTGGTTTATGATCGTTGCCTGGATTATGAAACATCGAGACGAATACAGGTTGTTCAGAACGCTTGTCTTAGGCTGATTTATGGGGGCGTAGGCATGACAGAATATCTTATAGGCTCAATGATGCCCGTTGGCTGAACATGTCAAATCGCAGGCGGCTGCATGAACAGGTGTGATGTACTTTAAGATCTTAAAGTTCAAATCTCCTCCTTATCTTTACAACAAAATTCGATATCGTACCGACGTGCATAATTTAAATTTGAGGCACAAGAACCTTCTAACTGTACCTCCACATACCACTGCTGGTTTTGAGAAAAGTTACTCCTATGGCATGGCAACCTTTTGGAACTGTCTTCCCGATAGAATGAGAAATGTCGATCTAAGCGTATCGCAGTTTAGAGCATGCTTGAGATCTATGCTTTCGGATGGGCTGGCACGCAGTATTGCATAATATAGAGCTTTGCTGTTACTTGCTTCTGTATATGTACTTGGTGTTTGTTATTCGTGCTTTTAATTAATCAATTTTCTCCAAAAATTTTGTGATTTGTTTGTTTATTTTTTGTAGTTCGGATGGAAGATCAGACACTCCCTTCGGGATCGTCTGAATCCGCACTATTTGTAGTTCTAGTTCCCTTATAATATGGTATAGTAGTGTGATTTTTTATGTTCTCTGTATATTGGTAAACTACAATAAAGGCGTATTATTATTATTATTATTATTATTATTATATACGTAGATCGCAGTGAAGAGAGGCATTGTTGAATGCCTAATAGACGCAGACATAATCTAATCTAATTTAATCCATCAGTGGTCACACGAAACGGCAGTAAAAACTTTTGATTTCTTTGGGCGTTGTTTTTTAAAAAGATATTTTTTATGGAATTTCGTGTTTTTTCAACCTTTATATACTTTACGTATATTTACTTAGTATATGTATACGGTGGTAAATTTGTGTAAAATTAGTACAATTCTAAAACTGTAACAGGAGAGTACCAACTTTTTTTTCTAGAAAATTTCATGTCCTCTATAAAAAGTCTTACACATTTTTTTACATCTTGCCCCGATAAACGTACGTTCGCGAAAAAGCATGTTAAGCAAATCGGGCTAATTTTTGTGACATTTTCCCTTTTTTCGCGAACGCAGGCTTAACGGTATGAGCTGCTTATGGAATTTATTTCAACCTTTATACGCTATACGTTTATATGTACGATATGTGTATGTACAGTCGCTGACAGAAGTAATGTCTCTCCCCAAGTAGCGCTGTGTATCAAAACTGTATTCCATCGGGTATGTTCGTCGTTGCAAATTATTTTCACATATTGTAGTATGTATTCACATAAGTCGAAATCCTGTTTTTGCTGTTATAAAAACTGTTGTAGGTATTAACACCAATATATTTGTGAAATTTAGATTTAAGTTAGATTCATTTTTTTTTATTTGACACAGGTTCGGAAGTATGTTTGATATCCAAGAGGGTAATAGATCAGAATGATGGATATTTTAATAAGAAAATTCTTCGGACGAACGTCACTGAAATTCGAAGTTCAAATGGTAAAATTTTCTCTAAGAGTGATTCTTGTATTTGTGACTGTATTTATTTGAATGATACGGCCTATGATTGCAAGTTTTTGGTAATGAATGGTTTGAAGTATGAGTTTATTATCGGCTCCGATTTCTTTCATAGGTACAATGTTGTTTTCGATTACGACTCCCATCGGATAGGAATTGGTAGTAATAGGGTTTCTTTTGATAAAGGTATTTCTCAGGTAGCAGAGAGTTCTAGGCAGATTCTTTTAAACGGTGTAGGTATAAATGATGAATGTTTCGATGTCAAAATAAATAGAGAAAATGGTAAAGATTGCGATTAGTGAGCGAATGATAGTAATTCAAAAGAATGTATAGGCTTGGACCTCGGCAAAGCGCCGCATTCAATTTTGTTAGATATGAGTACGAATGTATGTGATGGTAATTATAAAGATTTTGTGTCATCATTGTTAGAAAGAAATATCCGTTTAATCGACGAAAACGCGAGTGTTGCATCTTCTATGTACGAACATAAGTTAGAGGTTGATGAATTATTACCCTTCAAAGCAAAATTATATCCTATTGCACAGGCATATCGAGAACAGGTGAATTCGGAAATTCAAAAGATGGTTAAGGATTCCATCATCGAACGAGCCGTCACATCATTTTTGAATCCTTTGGTTATAGTCAAAAAGAAATCCGGAGACATTCGTATTTGCTTGGATGCACGAGTTCTTAATCAGCGTATTAAAAAACAGTATGAATTGCCGTGTAATATTGACACTATACTTAGTAATTGTCATGGTAAGTCCATCTTCACAAAGCTCGATCTCAAGAATAGCTTACGGCTTATCCGGCTGCATAAAGATAGTAGGAAGTACACCGGATTTTCGATTGAAAGCGTCAGCTACTGTTTTTCTGTCGTTCCGTTCGGAATCAGTACGGCCAGTAGTGCTCTGGCCTATGCACTTGAAGGTATCCTTCGTCCATACCAGAAATTCTCTTCTTATTATGTTGATGACGTAATCATATATTCTGAAACAGTAGTTAATCACTTTGAGACGATCATTTCTGTATTGCCTGAGGCAGGTTTGAAATTATCATTATCGAAATGTCAATTTTTTAAGAAATCAGAGGTTTTTCTAGGTTACATCATCGATAATTTTGGTATATCTCTTGAGACTAGTAGGTTGGACGACATCAAGAATTTTCAACGTCCTAATAGTGTGAAAAAGGTTCAAAGTTTTCTAGGTTTGTTAAATTATTACAAGAAATTCATTCCTAACATGGCTAATATCTGTTTACCACTTTATCGTCTTTTAAAGAAGGGTACAAAATTCAAATGGACTTCAGTAGAAGATACGGCTTTCAATAATATTAAATCCTATTTTTACGAAAATTTATCTTTAATTCATCCCGATTTTAGTCGTAATTTCATCATTAGAACAGACGCGAGTCATTCCGCGATATCTGGCGTCTTATTACAATTTTACGATGGTATTGAATATCCTATACCTTTTGTATCTAAGAAATTATCTCATACTGAACAGCAGAGGACTATCGCAGAAAAGGAAATGCAGGCTATCGTTCATTGCATCAAGAAATTTAGATATTATTTACTAGGTCGAAAATTCATCATACAAACTGATAACAAGGCATTAACTTCTATGTTAACTACTAGGATCTTAAATAGTCGTATTTACAGGTACTATCTTTTGATACAAAATTTCAATTTCGACATTGAATTCATCAATAGCAGGATAATTTGGTTGCGGATGTATTTTCGAGAATGTATGCGGATAACAAATTTAAGAATTATTACCGTGTGAACTTTCCTATTAAATCACGTTTCAGATCCTCATTATTCGAAAGCCACCATCTCAATGGAGCAACGCTTTCTGGGATGTGCAACGCTTAAGTTCCCGGCAGTTAAAATTGTGAAATGTCGATTTTATTTAAGGATAATTATATTCAACGTAATGATGAGCTGTGTGATAATTTTTAGTGTAATGCTATATTTTTAAATATTTATTAATTTAAGAGACGATTTGTTTCGTATATCTGTTTATTACTGTCTGCTCTTTCTTTATAATTCTTGTATATATTTATCTTATGTATAGCTATTGACTATACACGCATATATAGATCGCTTAAATCCATAGAGTTAATTTAACATCGCACTAATATAATTGTAGTACTATAACTAGCCCACCACCTTTCTTATATGCAGTGTGGTGCAACCAAGATGGGGTGGACGGTTATAATTAAGCGGTGAAGAATTTCGAAAAACCTTTTTCGGGATTTGATTGAGGGCTATATGGACTATGTTTTAAAAATAATTTCGTTATACAAGGTGATCGAAGCGATCGGTGACGAACCAAACTTATGTTTTTTTAAATGGAACACTCCGTATTAAAATATTACAATCGATACTACTAATTAATACAAACAATTTGGTATAACATTAGTTGGGTTTAAAACCTATACCTAGTTATGGAGAGAAAAGCGATTAAAGTTGAAACAACGCTCTGATGTCCTCCATTTTTTTATATGAACCGAAAATGAATACTAAAAAACTAAGTGCATCTCTAAATGTGCTAACTTGTGGAGTAAAATAATGGCCTATACTCAACTTGAAATTATTCGCCATTATACAGGGTGATCGAGTGTTGTAAATCCATTTCGGACATAGTTTTTTCAAATGGAACACCATATTTTCGTATGTTAAAGAGGACTTCATCAGCTTTCTAAAAATACTATACACGTTACCCTTTTGACTGGCGGTTTTTAAGCAAATTTACCGCAAATGCTATAAGTATTTTGAGATTTATTACATTTGAAAATTTAAAGTCATTATGCAATGATGCATGTAATTAATAATAATAAGCAAAACATAAAAATATTTAGTGTGTAACAAATATAAGACATTTATACTGATTTAATGACAAAGAAAAATATTGGTAATCCAAAATTGTTAAGTATTACCACAATAGATGATCAAATAATGGTCCACGTAAACGAAGACACATTTAGAGCTGTTCAGTAAATTATAATTTAACTTTTTGGGAAGTACGTGCCACAATATTATCAAAACTACGCTTTTTTGGACAAATATTTTGTAAATGCAATTTTCTGGGATGTGTTACGAATAGTTAAACTCAACCAGTTACAGTACTTTAAAAAAGATGCTGTAAAATACCCGAATCCCGAAAAAGGTTTTTCGAAATTCCTCACTGCTTAATTATAATCGTCCACCCCATTTTGGTTGCACCACACTGCATTTAAGAAAGGTTGTGGGCCAGTTATTGTAGTACAATTAAATTAGTGCAGTGTACTCTAATGTCCCCATACTAACTATTTTTCTCAAAATTTACATTAATATTTATATTGACGAATTAATAAGAATTTCATATATCTCTTCAACAAATAGTAGGAATACTTTAAAAGTGATTACTAGTTTTAAGCGCTAATGGAAATCTTCAGTTTACTTTCTCGTAAATACATTTAATTGTATATTTATTCAGAATTTAATGTGTTTTATTAGTTATAAATTTGTAGCATACTTTGATCTATATATTGTTGGTTTTTTATCTTAGTTCTCTGAAATACCTACCTTCCTAGTTTATGTTTGGTTTAAAAATTAATGTTGTTTAAATTTCACCAATTTAATTTATCTTGTTAACAAAATGTTATACCACATGAAAAGTAATATAATTGCTACTGCGTTTGTTTTCTTATTTTACGAAACAAATCAAATCAACCAATTATTGACTTTATCGAAGCTTAGGTTATATGTTTTTACGGGTCGATAGCCGCAGTGGTTAGGCGGCTGACTATTGTTGTGAGACGACGATAGGTGCCGGGGTTCAATTCTCTGGAGGGACGGTGACATTTTTTCAGAGAGTTTAATCCCGGATCGACTTGTCATTCGCTGTTGGGAGCAAAGTGATTAACAGCGCGGCATCATAAAAGGCGATATGATGCTGTCACAAAGCCAATTGAACACAACATACACACACAAAAACTACACCGCGAGAGTTGCAGTGATAGCCAGACAAGCGATACAGTTTACGGAGTCACTGCAACTACACACCCACCACATTAAAAAAATAATAATTAAAATAAAAAAAATAACTACTGTACTACTTTCAGCATTTATTATATATTTTTTTATGACCGAAATACATATTTTGAATACACATTAATTGATTACTGCATCTAATATTTTTATTTGGTGTTTCGAATTATCATTATGTTGAATATAATTGTCCTTAAATAAAATCGACATTTCACAATTTTAACGGTCGAAAACCTAATCGTAAAGCAGATTTAATTTTGAAAGATGTAATGGGAAATCGGGCAAATTAAACTTCTTTTAGCCTTTTTTACAGATTGATAAGAAACGAAAGCAATACCTATTCTACTATTTATCAACATATAAATTGGCAATCAGGTGGTAGAAGTAGAGTGTTTGTGAAATCATGACGAGAGAAAATTTGTGCGTGTTTTATTATAATCTTTCATATTAATTACGTATTATTTATGTATATTCACTTTCAACATTTTTTTCTATAAGTTATGTAACAGTATTTTTTTATCTATAATGGGTGAAATATAGTTTCACCTTCGAGAAAAATAATATTAAAAACAAAATTTCTAATTAAATGAAAAGGTCTTTACAATCATTATTAAATCCGCAGAGGTTGGAAGACAAACAGTTTTGACAATAAGGGCGATGAAATTTGCCAGCGCAAGTGTGGTTATTGTTCTAGTACATAACATATAACGCACAACTAGCATTTATTGAACCACGTTTGCATTTTCAATACCAGATTTCCGTTATTAACCACTGCCAACATTTGAAATAGTCGACGGGATAATTAACATCGTAAGGGTTAATATGTACGTGAAAATTAATTTCAAATTGCCCTCTAGGCAACCTTTGATCTAGACATATCTTGTGCTCGACAAAATATTAAGGTACGTGAATTTACAGTATAGAGCAAGTTATACTTGACGAAAGCATGAATCAATAAAAATGAAAGCATAGTAGTCCAAGTACACACAGGAAAGGCATTTCTATAAGCAAGAACATTTAATTTCTTAAACATATATGTAAGCTTATTCATAGAACTTAATTACTTGGGATAAAACTTTAAGTGTAAACCAAAAGAATCAGGTTATTTGTAACAAGATATTTATCTTATTACAAGTACTCTATGATAGTATTTTAAAGTATTTGCTGTTTATATGTCAATTCATTAGTTTCATTAGATTAAAGAGAGTGTATGTGCCTACCGTTGTATACGAGAACAGTCGAAAGGTTTATCATCTGTCACTCAAGAATCAAAGTACACTGGAACCTCGTCTATATCCACGGTCGGGAACCGTAAATATTCACTTACATCCTCTCAAGAGGGGTCCCCACTCTTATCCCGTTAGCGGAGAGGAAAGGTCGTGCTACGCGCTGATTGGCTCATGTGAATACGTGCACTATCGGGTGGTGGATGCCGAGCGGATATAAATGAGCGCTATAGTGAGGACATAAGTGAGGGTGGATATAAATGAGCGCAGAAATAAGCGAGGTTTCAGTGTACGAGCTCTTAGGGCCGTTTTACACGACACTGGTTTTCGTACTAAATTGTATACAAGATGTGCGCGCGCACATTTAGTTGACTAAAATTAGTGTCGTGTAAAACGGCCCTTATGGAGTATGGCGCCCTTTTATAATGATTTGTATATAGCTATCTTTATTTGACGTATGTATGGAGCGTTGTCAAGTTCCTTGATAGAGTATTCGTAGGAATTTTTTTGCTTGTATGGTTTGTTTATGAATTATTTTTGTATTTTCGTGTTTTATGTTTACTTTTGTTTTCGATACCGAAGTTTACATTCGATGAATATTCCAAATATTAGCGTCTTCCTATTTGTTAGGTATACATTATGAATGATCTTGTAACTTATTATACACAGATGTAATTAATACAATACATTCTTGATTTTTATTTATTTAAGTGTTGTAAATGTATATTCTTCCTTGGTTAGGATAAGCGGTTATTTGTATTAGTTAAATGAAATTAAAAAATCTTTTCTCAATTAATTTGAAAAAAAATTACATAATTTTATTGAGTGAGATTTTACATGTTTATTGGGTAAAAGTAAAATATTATTAAAAATTACATTGTATATATAGCGATCGGTGTGTTACAAATTTTACGATCAACATTCAAAAAACAATATGTATTTGAAAACGTGTTTCTACAGAACTGAAAATTATTATTATATTAATTTACATAATAAATAATGACCTACATCTTGACATTCCTTCTCACACATTCTTAACACCCTGTGTTGATTGCTCACACAGTATATCTCTGCTTCTTGCATTTAGTTCCATGTATTTTTCACCAACTGTCAGGTCCTAACCTCTCACACATTTTCACGCCAAACATCTCATGGCGTTACTCGTTTGTTGGCGTGGTCTCTCCCGCTGTTTAATTTAATTTTTAATAATTGATTTTAACATGTGACTTGGTTTAATTAATACTAATTTTTGAAGTTGCATCGTCAATCTACACTCTTATGTAAATTTTGTGTATAATGTATATTCTTTCATAACCTACATTGTATCATGCCTTTTGTAGCTTAATTCTCTGATGAAGCAATGAATAAATTGCGAAAACTCAGAATTTGAAAATTTGAGTCTATTGTTGGAATTTTTGGCTGCCATACCCACATTCCCAAACTAGTGAACTTAACGAGTCAATAGGTTTCCTTAGTTCTTGTTCTTTCTTCTCATTTTCTTTACTATTTTTTACTTTTTTTCCGTTTTACGTTTTGGTTTTCTTTACGGTTCTCTAATTTTCTTTTTATAGTAGTACCCGTACTTTCGTTTAGTGAGTCTAACGACTCCTCATGTTTTTTCTTGTGCAAACTTTTTCTTTGTTGTTGTTTTCCAACCATTTCCGATCTCATTTTCTTTTAATAATGGGTAATTCAATGCTGTTTTCTAGTAACTATGGATAAAATATTCTGGCAATATACTCATCATCCATCCCTAATCTGATCTTCCTATAACCCATCCAAGCGGAACAGAGAGTGCTAATTATTTAGGAATTCTTTGGGAAAACAACCATTGGGGGAGCGGCAATACCCACAGCAGCATAATTACATAAAACAGTTATGGACTCCTTTTCGTTTCCAGAGGCAATTTCATATAAATTTTTAAAATTTTTGGAGCATTTTATGAAAGTTTCATTAGCGTTAAAATTCGTGCTGGATTGGTCATCATAGTATCAAGCAAATTTTCATCTTCTAAGTGTTTCTTCTAAGTCAGAAAACCATTCACGTATACCAGCTTCCGTAACTGCAGCACGACTTTTAGATATTATTTCCGTATTTCTTTTTGAAATGTTTGGATGTCTATTTAAAAATAGCTGTAGCCACTCCATCCTATCCAATTTCCTTTTTTCTAATCTTTCTTCTTCAGCTTGGGCTAAAGTTGGCTCTGGCCCCATTTTTCTTACATTTGGTACTTTTGCTGTGATTTTATTATGTAAAGTAGATTTTGGAATGGAATATTCTAATGATGCTTTATTTAAGTTACCATTGTTTACATCGTGAATCGTTTTGCTCAAATCGCCTTCAGAATATTTAAATTTTATGTATTGGCAAGTCATCTGAAAAAAAGTTATCAGACAGTAATCTAATTTATATTAACATTATTGTTAACTAAACAATACTGCATAAAAGTTTACAAAATGATGCAATTTGTACTGCTTTGAATAATTAAACATTTTAACACGTTTATATCTAAGTTAAAAAGCCTTTTATGTAGATAGCTTAGTTTGTAAATTGGAAAAATATGAACTATATGAATATATATGTATAATATTCTTACTTGTTTTGAAATCATTTGCCTAAACATTTTTCGAGGCAAGAGATTGTACGGTAAATCTAGTAAATGAACACCAGTGAATTGTTCATTCACTGGACTTCCACGTTCTAGGGTAATCTTATGTGGTTCAACAAATTTTACTTTAGTGTGGCACGTCTTTTATGCATATTTCCAAAAAAAAAACGCGCCAAAACCAGCAAACAGCTTGTTCATTCACTGGATTTACGATAGGTTAGGCTGCTAGTTATAAAACATGTGGCATTTTATGAAAATTGGCATGCTAAATAGATTGCTTTTTGTAAAATTTGTTTAATAATCAAATTAGCTATTCAGTTCCGATAAAGAGAGTTTATTATTTTTAACGTTTTATACGACGTAAACAGTTTTAGAACTAGCTAGATTGTTTCACTTACCTTAGATAAAATGGCAGCCAAAACCACATTTCCAAATTGGTCTACACTCAATACCTTACTGAGCAGTTTCAAAACATATGAAAAATATTCTAGCGAATGAGCGTTCTAAAGCGTAGTCGCGAGAAAAATTTCAGGGAAATACGAATTTCAGCAATCTTAAAATAACTTTACTATTCAAACAAAATGCCTGCTATGTTCATTGACTGGGTACTGTTTTCATTCTCTGGTTAAGTAACCCTACTCACTACCGTTCCTTATAGTTATCGCTAATTGAAATAGGAACAACTAGAAGGAATATGTTGAATGTTTGACGTTTTGCTTGTGAAATAGTGCCCTATGTGTTGAAATTTTACATCGAGAGATCCAGTGGGAAACGCGTCTGTAAGTAAATATTATTTTGATAATTTCTAATTAGTTATAAAATACTTATTATCTATGTCTTACGCCATTTATTAACAAGAATAAAAACGTACAGTGAAAGGTCGGTATGGCTCATTTAAAGATAAACTGTATTTAATCATAATACAGGACACCGCTTTTGACACTTTCCGTTTGAAAATCCGTTCGTTGTATGTTTCGCGTAAAATAATGATATGAATAATGTGTACAAATTATTGGATCGTTGTGATGTCACGTTGTGAACTAATGGATAATATGTATTTTAATATTAATACCAAATGTATGTGTAGATGGCATTTCCGCGTTTATATTTGTGAAAGTATTTTGCAAAAGTTTAAAACTAACACGCTCGAATGTATTACTATGTAATTTATTATTTATATGTCGCGCTAATACAATTATTTATTCCAATTTTGGAGGATAGTAAAGCTTCAGTAAAAAGCAATTTACGTTATATATTTTAAATATACATTGTGTATAATTCGAAATTATTTTGGTAACTGAAAAGGATAAAACAAATAAACATTCTGCAATATGTTTTCATTCAATTCAAATAATATATAAAGTTATTTAGAATAATAAAGACATCATAAAATATAGAATGAAAATTTTAGTGCGAATTTAGGTAAAATTAAATTACTATTTAAATGACAGACAAGTCTATTTTACATCTATATTTCCGTTATTAAACATGATCTGGGAATAAGCGTTCCACATTCATTTAAATAATAGTACACTAAATGCAATGTAGAGTGCCGATTTGACGTATACAAAGAAAACTAGGCTTTCAATTAAGAATTTGTTAGAACGTAAATACGTGAGATGTCACATTTCGCAGAAAGTGTTGTTTAGTAAATATTCTTGCGAAGAATAAAACTCTTAAGTATTTTTTTTACTTTTGGAGTTATCAGCATCTAAACTGTGGAGAAATCTTGAAAATGACGCCTAAAGTTCCGAAAATCGCACAACTAGCAGCAGGAAGTGACTGTTACTGCACAAACAGCTACAAATCAATAGTAGAACACAGCATTGCTGTCACAAATCTCTACTATAAAAACTAGTTCTGATAAAGTTATAGCCATTTAGTTGTTTGTTGTTGTGAATGTTGATTTGCAATTTTAGTTGTCGGTTTAATAGTAAACACTGCGTCCACTAATCATTCACGGAAATTATGAAGATAGCCATCTATGTAGTACATTGTATCACAATCGATGATTCAGTTTGCTTCTGGTGACACTAATTCCACAAAATTACGGCTATGATGGTACCACAAAACTATAGTTGCGAAAATATCACCAAAATATGTATAGAATACAAACAATTACCTACGTGCGCCTCATAAAAAAGCAATTTTCCAAAAAAGTCCTTATTATCTTGGTTGTAAATTCTTTAATAAATTACCATGTAATATAAAAAATCTAACTTTAGTCGATTTAAAAAATAACTTAGGCATTATCTTTCACAAATCAATTTTTGACTGTGGTTTAAGCACGAATGCGTTACAACACGATTGAAACTCACCCTGTAGATCTCTTCCCTCTAGATGAGAGTAGAAACATATAAAGAAGTATCTCAATACAAAAACTGACACCATAATGGAAAATAACAAGACATTGCAACAAAAATCTTCTTTCTATGTTTTATAAACGAATTACGTTGAAAAGTAATAATAGTTGTTGGACAAATTATACATACTAAACTAGAAACTCGGCATATTCCTTCACAAACACATTTTTTTTTAAATGTCGAGCAAGATCATTTTTGTCGAAAGAAATTTTATGATATACCGGGTGTGGCACGAAGAGATTGATTAGAAGTTTTTAGAGATGCAGTTATAGGAGAAATGTAAAATTTAAGCGCATCACATTATCAATAATGCTGATTTTAAATATAATATTTTCATGAATGATCTACTTCCGGTACACCGGAATTTTGAGTAAATGTCATGTACCATGTCCTATGCCAAAAATTAATAGTTTTGGACTATGTCAATCTTTTTCAATTGTTCGGGAAAAACAGTTCCAAATAAATCCCGATATTGCTGCAAAAAACAATGCTATTGACTTAAAATTTGGCACAGGGTAATTTTATATGAATTTTTCATTGTTATTTTTATTTTCATTTAATTGATACTAGCATTCTCTATACCTAAACCTAACCAATTTTGAGGTATTTTGTTATTTTACTTAAAAATAATGAAACTTAATATTTCGACATTAATAAAGTGTGGACCATGACTGTCAAAGATGTGACAACATGGTAGGATAGACAGTACCAAAATCCATCAAACGTTGTCTGATAGCCATCGAATCATCAGCGCCAGGTGGCGCTGGGGCTTTTCGTCTACGGGTGGTGCCATTTTAGGTTTACCTGAATGTCTTTGTTCAGAGTCTAGTTTTTTTCTATTTACTTTATGGTCGTCTCATCAGATTCCTACAGAATCTCTACAACAAGGGTTGGTTGAAAGCGACTTATCTTCTATTCAATATCACATAGGTTGTTGGGAGGTTGCTCCCTCTCGGCTAGGGCGGTTACGCTGAGGTCAATGCGAAAACACAAACCGGGAGCTTGGTTTGACGATGATAAGGCTGTCTGAACTAATTCATGACGGGTATCATCTGTCCCATGTACAGGTTCTAGCCGCGAGACGTCAGCTGACCAGGGAAGTTTGTTTCACCGCCCGTTTAACCACAGGCATGCAGGCCATGTAAGATATTCCTCAAATCTATCATGTTCTCGCTTACAATTTCTAACTTACTACGTGTACAATCAACAGCTGTTAGAGCGTCTACATATTAATGCTAAGTATTCTAAATGCTTCAAGCAAATATTTTCCGCATATCTACCTGGATATGAAATTTTTGCTGAAACACATTCAAATTCTTCTCGTTTTTGTGACCAAAAAATATATGATCATGTTTCATATTTACTATAATCTGGTAAAATTATATTTAACAACTACATTAGGGTATTGAACAAACAATAGCAATTGACTATAGCAAATCTTCTTTAGCCATGTACCATAAAAATATAATCATTGATTTTTCTGGTTTCAGTGGAAAAATGCCTCCTTTCATTTTTTTTTTAAGTAAGCAATGATTGATCATTATTTATTGACACTGTATCTCACAATTTTTTTCTTAAAGAATATTATTACATAAATGAATGTGTATAACTTGCATTTTTATAATCGTCTTGTATATGCAACCGGTTCATCTATATACATTTCCATTACAGTTTAACATGTTACTTTTTCTCTGTGTCGATCGATAATCTATTTCAAGAATATTCCAATCTGTAAATGGTAGGGGTTTATTGACATGATTTCTGATTCGCTCTCTAAATATTAAAATTGAAGTTTATTTAGAAGTACAACGGAATTATCAATCTACTTTCTTCTCATAACACTAATTTTCTCGCTACTATCTTGTATTGAATTCGAGTAGATTATCACATATATGGTTTAAACAAAATGTATGCTTATAATTTTCACGGAACTTATTTTATGATGCACTAGGGTATAATTTCACGAGCCTGCCGGCGGTTCGACCAATCACTACTTTTTTGTTCATCGTATAATGCCTACTGGTGGTATTTTTGTGAAATACACCGGTTCGATGGTAGCTTGGCGGAACGATATTTGTAGTCATTACCGTTGATATAGAAGTCTGTAACTATAAACATTCCATTTTATAACTGAAAGATTACGCCCGGAAGAGAAAACTGAGTTTAGCAAACGGAAAACAGTTTCACATGGATCGGTCTAGGAGGAAACCAGCCTGACAGCACATATAGGAAACTGAATACAAGACATACCACGTACGATTTGAACGTTGTTAGGATAATAAAACATAAAAATTTTGCTGATTTCACAATATCGCGCCTGGATGATCCTTTTCTTTGAAAAAGCACTTGTCTTATTTTATAAAAAAAGGAAAGAGTATTGGACAAGTATATTGGTATTTAGAATTTGTTATTGAAATAAAGTATACTAGAGTAGCAAGGATATGTTGCCGTTAAATATCCAGATTGATTGATGTTGAGTGGGAAGGCAATTTACTACATTATACGTAGGCACTATAGGAGGTATCGTTAGACATGGTTAATTTACGATTAGTATTTAAATTACATAGAGGCTGTTTAAAATTTTGCGAGATGCTCGCGTGGAAAACAAATTGGGCTATTTTTTCGTAAGGTATAAAGTAACTCCTACTTTTGCAAACAGCGCTCCATATTTATTAATTTGAAATACATATCTAAAAAATTTCAGGGAAAAAATTCAAAAAGATCTGCATATTTGGAAAAATATGTAAATAATTTCAAAATACATACAATGGATTTAAAATAGCCAATATTTTCAATTAACCAGTGTTCATTGTTTTCAAGACACCCTATTGTAGGTAATTGCTATTTGTGTATTATTTGGGTTAGTTTGTAAGTACTAAAAGCATTAGCCAGTGATTAAATAGCAACGAATAGAAAACGATCAAACATATGTCACAATTCAGAGCAAAATAACTCTGTTCTAAGTGTGGTGACATTCAATACGTCACATTTGTCGAGTCCAAACGGGCAAGCTGTACTAACAAATTTATTCACATTGAATTTTATGAAGAATTAGCAATATTGGGAACGGTATGTTTTTCACGGATATAGAGTCCTTTCTATCTATCTATCTATTCAGTTAGGGTTGGACACCTATAGTCCAGGCACTTGAGCTGGGTGCTCTTTCTACCATCCCTATTGAAACCCTCATTTCCAGTTGAGAAGTTTACTGCCCTCTTATAAAGTCCAGTAACTTGCCCATTGGAAACTTGAGTACCTTCGAAGGCTCTAGTAGATCCTTTCCGAAATGTTTCTGCCTGAGTACTTTCAATTCCTCACATGTGCAGATTACATGTAAACTTATTTTCTCCTGTAACTCGCATCTCCTGCAGCTGGGTTCGCTCACCCGACCCGTGTTGTATAGATGCTTCCTTAAGGGACAGTGTCCAGTTATCAACCCAATAATCGTCTTAACTTGTTTTTTATTGTATCTAATTAGGCTTTCAGATAACTTTCCCGTCCCCTATTAGCGCTTTAGTATGGAGTTGACCCTCAGTCGACCTCCATTTCCTTACCCTTTCTTTATTTAACCAAGGCCAAATCGCCCTTCTAGTAGAGTCCCTTGTGATTCCACATACGGATTCTGGTCCTTGTTTCATAGAACCCTCCTTGGCTGGTTCATCGGGTATCATATTGCCTCTAATATCCCCATGTCCGGGCACCCAGATCAAAGATACCTTGTTGTCTTGCGCCAGTTTATTAACCAGTTTTGACCTTGTAAGAGGATTCATAACTGCCTTGATAGCGGCCTGACTATCAGTCATTATGTTTACTTTTCTCTTCATGCAGGCTCCCTTCGCAATCAGTTCTGCGCAGGCTGCAATAGCGAATACTTCTTCCTGAAAGACCGTTGCCTGCTCTCCCAGGCTTAAAGATATCCTAGGTCTTGGGATCAGTCCATAAATACCGGCTCCTGAGCTCTTACTAGATTTGGATCCGTCCGTGAACCAGTTATCAGAAGCAACGATGTCACCCCGTGGCTGGTCTCTGTTCGGTATTGAGGTTTTCATCTTTTCAGTGAAAATAATTTTAGGATTAATATATGTATTTTTTGACCTTTATGTACTTATCTTTTAATTCCTGATTTATTTCCACTTAGAGGTCAATAAAACAACAAATAATTATTTGAATTAAAAGATAAATAATTTTAGGTGCCGTCTGTTGGCATTTGCAGCAAATGCCTGCCCAGTACCCTACCCGTAGTATCCGTGTGCCCTGCTATTCCAATATTGGGGTACCACACTTTACTGGCTTTCAGTCTAAGTATCGCAGCCATAGCCTGCGCCTTCACGTAAAGCTACAGCGAAGGGAGGCTCAAGGTCTCCAAGGATGCAGTTCCTGTATTGTTAGTTGCTCCGGTAGCGCCCAGCAGCGCTTGTCGCTGGACAGCAGTTAGCAGTCCCACCGCCGAGGACACTTCTGTCATTCTTCACCAGACTACGGCTCCGTAGGTTATCGTCGGCCTCACCCCTACAGTGTATTGCCAATCAATCACCTTCGGTTTCAATCTCCAGGTTTGACCAACAACTCTTCTGCAGCCCAGAATAGTTGCGTAGCTCTGTTCGTTATGCTGACTAAGTGATTTCTCCAGTTCAGTTTAGCATCAAGCGTAACGCCCAGATACTTTACTTCCTTGGTTAATTGTAGCTCTTGCCCAAACAGTTTAATGCCGCCCAGGTCATCGAGTTTCCTCATATTGGTGAAAACAACCAACTTTGTTTTCTGTGGATTAACTGAGAGTTCTTATTGTGTAAGGCACCATTCCTCCACAATTTGCAGTGCATAGCGCACGATGCCTGCCACTACGCCCGGGAATTTCCTTTTGGCTACTGTGACATTGACATCAGCGAAACCCTGCGTCCACATCACTCTGTCATTTAATGACCTGATAAGGTCATCCACGACCAAACTCCACAACAGAGGTGACAGTACTCCCCCTTGAGGGTACCCTCGCGTGGTCCTCATGGCGATGCGTTTATCTAGCATTTGGGCATAGACTACTCTGCTTTTCAGCATGCAATCCACCCATCTGCTGGTCGTGTGGTTAATGCTCCTGTCCATTAGAGATCGATTGATCGAGGGTGTTGATGTGTTATCAAATGCATCCTCTATGTCTAAGAAAGCTGCGACGGCAACTTCCTTTTGTTGTAGGCTCCTTTCGAATCCTCCTACCAAACTATGCAGAGCGGCCTCTCCCGATTTGCCCATCTGATATGCCCACTGCAGAGGATGTAAAAGGGATTTAGCAAGTGCTTCCTCTTTAATATTAAGATGTATAGTTTTTTCCATAGTCTTCAACATAAAGGATGTAAAGCTAATTGGTCTAAGTGATTTTGGATGGGTATATGTGTCCTTCCCAGGTTTCTGAATAAACACAACCCTAGTGTCTCTCCAAGCCTTTGGTATGTATCCCAAGGCATGGCTAAATATATCCAATATGGGCCCCATAATGTCTCCAATTGCCTCTTGCAGCAGTCTTGGAAATACTCCATCTGGTCCCCGAGATTTGTATGGTTCAAACGATTCTACTGCCCATCGTACAAGATCCAATCATCTCTGGTCGCCCTCCTAGATCGGTTTTACCGATGCCCAGCTTACCGAGCCAGTCGATGTGAACCTCCCGTCCGGCATCTGAATGGACCTCATTGTATTAGAAGAATTCCTTTTGAGAATCCTGGTAAGTCTGACCATGTCAGGGACACCTTCAATGTTTTCACATAACCCTCTCCAGCCCTTCTTCTTTACTTCTTTGATTGTTTTATTATAGGTATTCAGTGTGGCCTTATAGGCTTCCCAATTACCTGTTTTTTTCGCTTTGTTAAATAACTGGCGTGTTTCTCTCCTGAGAGCGTCCAACTCTTTACCCCATCAAGCAACTCGTCTTGGCGAGCGACGCTCTTAATGGGCAACTGTTTTCATAACATGAGAGAATGGTCTCTTGCAACCATATAAGGGCCAACTCTAATTCCTCAACATCCTGATTCTAACAATATTATTTCGGACTGCTGCTGACAGGTCCTTCCTGTAGGACTTCCAGTTGGTCCTTCTGGGGTCCCTGTACGTTTTCAGCTCCGTTGCATAATTGGTGATAAGATAGAGTCTTACTAAAGCTTATTGCATATAAATAATTGGCTGGTTGTTTACATTTTTATAGAGACGAGTGGACATACAGAATTGTATGAGCGATCTAAAAAATTCATAAAAAATATATCATGCTATTTAAATTAAGAAAGTTGACATGAACTTCCGGTAAGTCGGAAGTGATACAAAAGCGTAAATAATTTTGTGAGTGAGACCATATCACACTATCCGTAATTACAAGTTTTCAAAACTGTAGAATATCAGGAATACCGATAGATTATTTAAACATACTATCATACATATCAGGAGTTACACATTTCTTAAATTCATCTATTGTAACATCAAGTTGCCATGAAATGTAAATTTGAAGTATTTATATAAATCAATAGTTTGGAAGAGTCTACTTTATTATTGGTTAGTACATATATTGAAGAAATTGACTACTGTAGAAAAAATTAATATGATACTCGTCATTGGAGAATATGATGGAAGTTGTGTGTTTGCATCCAGAGTGTATGAGCAGTGGTATCCTGAGAAAAATATCGGAATATTCGAAGTTTCGCAGTAATTCTCGAAAGATTTTTGGCTACAAGCATTAATTGTTCTGTTAATCGACTATTGATGGATCAAAAGTTTGGTGGGTTGGTACCATACATCGAGAATTATTTCGAAATGATTATGTACAAAGAATTGCCATTTGTGAAAATATATAACGAAAAATTTGTGAAGAACGAAAGCAGCTCCTCGACTTCAGAAAAAGAGGATCTTTATTCTGGCACTTTTCTTTTTGTTAAGATCTTTGCATTAAACCAAAAAAATGCATTTTGTTAAATTGACACTCATGGATTTATTTAGCCAACAAAAAACCTTTTATTGACTACCATATCGGACCTATTGACCTTATTGACTACATTTTATCTTTTTAATATCAGATATTTTTCTACTTTTAGGTCAATAAAGTACGAATGAATTAAAAATCTATTTATTCCAGAACATTAACTTATTTATGTTACTTATGAACTCTTTTCTGGAATAGTCTGTGCAATGCATAATGTTTGTGAATTATGACTTTTATAATTACAACTTCTTTTTAAAATATCATGTAACTATAATATGACAACTGTACATCTTATTTAAATAATCAAGATTCGACGTGCTGGGATTAGTTACATCGAACACAAAGATTATTAAAGGTTAATAAAATAACCTCTCTTCACAATCTCTTACTTCGAAGTGTTATCTTTTATGTAAGAACAAAGTTGTTTTAAAACACAGGTGCTCATTAATTTATGTACGTGCAGAGCAATAGCCTTTTTGTAATCTTGTATCTGTAATCAACAATGACCTAGTTTTGCGGCAGTATAGTGGTTGGAAGATTCGTGTTCAGTATTATTATTCAGGGAAACTTATTACCTCACAAAATAATTCACCGGCCACTGACAAGTGATTATTAGAAGCGACGGATTCAGGTTTCTACCATTAACCGGTCCCAGTTGATGGTTAAAGTAAATAAGGTAGACTGAACTGAATATTCAAATTGAGTTGTATTATAACTGAAAATTATAGAACGATTTACTATTCGTACGTTCTACAGAGTGGATTTTCAAATTGCTAGACTTCATACTTAAATTTACAATTTAATATATATTATTTATTGTAATGTGATATTTTTTGGGTTTCATATAAAAGTATAAAATTAAAATAATGTAACCAAAGATGACTGAATAGTCTGCTAAACTAGAGATTTTGCCGTGTTTCAGGTTTTGATTGGAAGTTAAATTGCGCCTATTGAACTTGTAGCAAAGAGAAACAAAAGTTACGAAATTCAAGACTTTGCATATGCCCGAAGTGAAATTTTCCAAATCACAACAGGTCACACGATCTTACATCTGACCTATTTATCATCGAAGAAACGGTCACGTTAAATGTGGAAGGGATGGACAGACAAAGAGAACACACTCTCGAGTGTACGTGTGTCTCAAAATACACAATTACAGACTTTTTGATTGAACTTTTAATAAATAAATATTCATGAATGCAAATATGTAAAAATCAACAAAGCATATAAATATATAGTACATACGTAGTAGGGCTGTCGAAACCCGTCGTTTTCAGAAACTGGGTACCTGTCCAGCGCACTACCCGGTTCCGGGTTACCCGGATACCCGGTTGCACAATTGAGTATCCGGTTTCGGGTACTCGATTTCGAGTAATACCCGGTTTCGGGATGTCCGGATTTCGAGCATCTACTTTTGAGTTTACATTTTAGGTAATTACATAAATACCAATCACCACCCATTGTTGCTACAGAGTTAGGTACGTAACATCTTAAAACCTTTGTGAGGGATCCAAGTAAAACATAACATTTTGTTTTATATGCGATTTGTGAAGTAAAACTCAGATGCTTATTTAAGATATTTAGGAGATTATGCTTGAAGTAACCTCCTCTTTATTAATAATTAAATGTTTTCATAAGAGAATCTACCAAAATGTTGCATTTTACTTGCATGTTTTAAGAAATTACTTACCTAACAACTAACAATGTAACAATAATGGGTAGTGATTGGTATTTAAGTAACTAAGACGTAAATTTGAAAACGCATACTTGAAATCCGGTTACCCGAAATGCGATATCTGAAACCGAATACCCGAAATCGAATAGAACCGGGTACCCGAAACCGGGTATGAAATCGAATAGAACCGGGTATTACCCAAAACCGGGCAGAACCGTTGTTAATATCGAGTACCTGGGTACCCTGTTTCGAGCAACAGCGCTAATACATAGTGAACCTGTTCTTATCTACATGCAAAAATATAGTGGATGTAGGTATGTATGTATATATTTGGTTTTTTTGCAATTTTCGATTTTTCATGTTTTCCAATTATCCGACAGTGTTCTCCTCGCCAATATCCTGTATAATCGAGGCGCCACTGTATTCGGTGTTTTAATAATATGTTTCTATATTTAGCACGTAACTTTCAAATCCTAAATAGCAGACAGAAGTGTCAACAAGCAAATTCTGGAAACTGGATACCCCTCAAGATCCACAAAAATCTATTTTAGTGTAGTACTTACTCAAAATATTAGCTACCAGTTCAGATGCACGTAGTATCGGACCTTTTTTTAATTTGATTCTTTACTTCCTTGAAGGCACATCTGCATAACCTGTTTCACTGTACTGATTGCTTTGCTTTCATTTCCAACTTTGGTGAATTCCTAGAACCTCGAAATCGTAACTATCTTTATAAATACCTCTACCAGTTCATTTTATAGTTAGTGTTTATTAAGTAGTAGAAGCAGCATCATGTAAATAAAATAAAATACAGTAAAGACATTAAAACGGTATCTGTATATTTACTCATTATTGGCAGCATATTATCGCTACACCACATACCAGCGATTTCTAGTTTCCGACAGGATAGAAACACTGCAGATATTTGTGCTATACAGGTATATCACTCTTCATTAATAGTGCTGCGTTGTTGCGGAGAGGGTTAATATATGTAGGTGCATAACTTTAAGGAAAGGTTTGTAGCAATGTTAGACTGAAATGATAAATCGGAAAATAATACAGAAATTGTCCCACATTTCTTAGCATTTCTGGTATTATGTTATCTTTCAATTTTATTGATTTCAATAGTTTGCAATTTAATAAAGTGTAAGCGTGGTTTATAAAAATGTGATGGTGGTTCTTATAGTATTTGAAGACGTTCTCTAAATACGGTCTATATTTGCATGCTTACTATTTACAAGCGCCCCAAATACAAAAAATCTATTAATTGTGACGATGTCTTGCTGCTAATGCGGAATTGTTCATGGAAAGAGTGTGGACATGTTATGGGAAACCAGTGCCGGTTGTTACATATAACACTTAACATTTAATTCGCTTGATGTCTATTAGTTGATTTTATTTTCTTGGTTTATACTACGAAAAGCGATGTACTATACAATAAAATAAATAATAGACGTAATTATTTGTGTGAAACTTAATCAGGATGATTACTTTTAATTATTTTTTATAGGCATGCATGTTAGATAAGCTTCTTAATTGACAATGACACTTATACGGTATAACTTCTAAACTGATTTACATAAGGCATATTGCTGAATTGTTTCCAGCTGGCAAGAAGTGATACCAACATATTAGTTATAATTTATTAATTTCAATAAAAATCTTATTAAAAATTAAAAAAATATTTTATAATATACAATACACTTTCGTAGAAATCGCCACAAGTTACTTTATTACCTTTGAAATTCTCTCTGTTTTTCGAAAGCTTTCTGTTTTTCGCGCGATCGAGCCTGGTGGACGGTAGACGTCTTCTTCCAAGGGATTTTGTATTTAATTGAAATGCAGGTGATTTAATGGACCTTTCTGCGATGATAAATTTTATATAATTATTTTATTTTTTTATATTTTTATTCAACGGTGCACTGTTAAGTTCTAAACGTTGTTAGAAAAATTTGCGTGGAAGTAACGCTCTGGACGAATCCCTTTCTTAAAAGAGACTGTTTGCTGCAAGCGCACGGGTTTATGTAGCTGATGATCGCCAACTGTAATCAATAAATGTGTCAATAAATTTCATAATCGAAGGGTCTACAAATGCTTTCTCATTTGATCAATTCGTTCATATTCAATACTAATGCAAATATGCATGTCGGATTTGTAATAACTTAAACACAACATTACCTATTGAAATACTTCTTTGCTTACCAAACTTATCGTCTCGCATAAAGAATTTTTTTGATCGTTTGTTGATTTATTGTTCTGTGATGTCATACAATCTAAAAGGAATAGTAGAAAAATAATAGAATACATACAGGTCGCTGATATGTATGGAAACGGTCGATTATTGCGTAAAATATATGAGATACCGGAAAAAGTTAAATACAAAAGTTTTAGGGTTTTTAAATGCTTATTAGCTAATAATAATGTTAAGTATACAGGGTCGGTGGTAAAGTCGTGGCACGTCAAAGTTACATTTTTTTAAATGGAACTACCTATATATTGTTAGATAATTCAATTCCTTCTTTAATTTTAAGTAAAAATTGTAATACACATAATGTACGTAAATCCAACCGTTTCCGAGTTATCGATCTTTGAAAGTATTACTTAAATAAAATCTAGGTAGGCCCCTACTGTTGTTGCTCTCTGATGGTCGTCGTTCTAGTATATCTTAAGTAAATTTCTTAGATCTGGACATCTATGAAACTTGAAATGCTACATTAAAAGGAAAACTAAGTTTGATTAGTTTAGATTGATCATTGAAACAAAATATATGTGAAAAAGAAATGGTGTACGTTTCACTCTAAATTTAAGACATAAATTTGTGAAAAATAACATAGTAGTCTCTTTTTATTATAAAGAAATAAACTCAATAAAGGCAATGGTTAAATAAAATAACGCGAGACCGTTCATTAGAAGTTTATGAGGTTCTGGCCAAAATATAAATTTAAAAATTCAGAATTATATATAGTGGATTATGTTTTCTTCAACTAAAACATTATTAGATTTCTGGCGCTTCCGGTTATACCAGAAGTCGCCATCTACTTTGTTGTTCTTAATGGAACATCCTGTATATTTTTACAAATGTGGATTTACTTTACTAGCTTTGCAAATACCTTTAGTTTTTTAATTTTATTCGGACGTTTTAAAGTTAATCGATTTTTTGCTATATATAATTTACTACAGCGGATATACCTATCTTGAAAAATCAGATAATACTCGATTTTTCAAATTAGAATTCTTCTTCTAATGAACGGTCTCGCTGAGACACGCTGTATATCATTCACAAATTTGAGTGATTTTAATATATTTTAATTTAAACATTTTTCATCAAGAGCAGTGCGTCATTTCATTTAATTATTTACTTCATTGAGTTTATTTCGTCTTCTTTGTAGGCACACTAAGAGCTGGTGTACGGTATATATCACTTCGAAATAGTACAAAGACAATTGATAGCAGTACTTATAGCGCCAACAAATTTTACAGTTATGGTAATTGATAAGATATATCTAGACTTTGACATGTGACAGAAATAAGAAAATACAGTATCTTTGAGCAAGCAAATTACCATTTTCCTCGTTTCAGTGTAACCTGCCTATCATAGGCGTCATTAAAGTACAAATGAAATCATAAATGTTCAATGTACATATTTACACGCAGGAAATTAGTTCCAAATTTAAATAAAACATTGATAAACTTTCAAAATAACTGTGTACTACCATTTTTTTGTTTGTATCCAATTAAAATCATTTGTCAAATGAAATAAATATATTTTGTTAAATGTTATAGTTAAATCAAACGCAAAGTAAATATTTGAAATATTTAAAAATCTAAAAAAAATTGAATTTGTTGTTATTGATTTTATGCAAATCTATTTCTGAGTGTACGATCGAGCTCTATTTAGAAAATGAAGATGGATAAATTATATACAGTTGAGTATATCTTATTATTATTTATTCATTCTGTATTTTACAGAATGGTTCGGTCATATGATAGGTAGATTCTATAGAACTAAACAGCTAAACACTAATTAATCAAAATATGACTACACTCATCACGTAAATTTATAGACGTAATAAATTCACAATTTAAAGTTATTAAAGGTAAAATAAGAAGATTTCTTAAGCTAAAATATTTTATAGTGCGGTGAAATCATTTATTCATTAGATTTTAAGTAAGTTTCATAATTTTGTTCTTGAAACGTTTTAACGATAAGCTGAAATAACATTGAGTAATAGTAAACAAAATAGGTCTCTTCAGACATCACAAATAATTCCCCAATATTAAAATGATATCCTTAATATATTCTATAGCTACACTGCAAAGGTGCCACAACACATGATACACTAGGGGTAAATCCATTTGGCATTTACAATAATTGTTGCAATCTTTCGTACACACATCTTAAAGCAATATGTATGGCAGCAGTTGCCATAATTATTTTTTCAATGGTTTTTCCTAGGTGCTAAACCTTGTCTAAAGTATAAGACTATTCGACTTTTAATTATCGATCACATGTTTCAGAATTTATGAGGAGATACTCCTATAAAAAAGCTATAAAAAACTTTTGATAGAATGGTACGAAATCGCAATTCCCTAATTCATTCAATCATGAAATAGGTGTCTCAATAAGAAACCTGTGTACTTGATCAATTAACACATTAATCTATGTATGAGCATCATACTCAGCATTAATCATGAGAAAATGTTAATAGTTCATATTTGTGAGATCGTAACTATAGTTATAGCAGAATTTTCTCTAGTGGAATACCTTCGTTCATCTGAAATTATAATCGTATGACATAAAATAAGTGATAAAAGCCAAAACCTATCAATTTACTCTTTAAATATTTATACAATTCTACTATTTCAACCGAAATCATATTCGTGAACGTGAATTACATACCTTAGTCCCATTAAAAATTTACGATACTAATACGATATCGTACTAAAAACTGACATGCAAGGGTATATTACGTGCTTCACGAGCTTTCCTACTGAATACTAAATCTCGCAAATATCAAATTTTCATTCTATTGCTACCTAAATAACTTAGAATATGAAGCTTTCATCATAATTGATTTGCGATGGCAGGTAAAGGATGTTGTTTAGTATACACTGTATATACAGTGTGCTGTACTTACTGTGTTATATATGTTTAGATATTATTAGTAGTGGTATTACTAGAATTCTGATTCTAATGTGCGTCCGTTACAGTGCAAACTCCCCTTCGCAACGTTCTTCGTATTAGTAACTTCGCGGTCACTGGGCATAATGTAGTATCACATTTCAGAAAATGACTAAACAGATCCTTGGTTAGGTAGAGAGAGACGGTCGGTACCACTAGGTACGTGAATGATAAGGTTGGCAGTTGTCAAAATGTCACAGTCTGGAGAACAATGGGGTTTTGTTGTGAAAACTTGTTTTGGAATCGTCGTGTCCACGACTTGCGCTTCGGTTTAAATCCAAACGAAATTGTTCCTGATCGATTTCCAATTTCGAAATGTGATCGAAATTTTAGGGCAACAGAGTCTGCATATCCCAAAAAATCTGCTGGGTGTCGAAAATGTGTGGGGACACCCGCAAACATTACCGCAATCAATGTATCAATAAAGCGGTTTTCAACGCGTTCTGCTCGGTAACATGCCGATGCACTTCAGATATCGGTTCGTAAGGTGAGGCAAATTTTGCACTGTAACGTTAAGTTTAATATATTCAAGAATTGAATCCAGCAGATTGGAGAAGACGTAGAGATTGCTGCTGTGTGGTCCTTACAGCTGTGCTTCCTTGCGGTATTGTGTGAAGTTGCGGCGAAGGGCATCTTTTGTTATTGGATTGCTGAAAACCAGAGAGAGTTGCACCAACGACCCTTTCATAACCAAAAAGTCACCGCTAGGTGTGCTAGGTGTCCGCTGTAGACATTATGGAGTCTCTTGTTTGAAGATTGTGCCACTTTAGTGCTCCACAATGGAAAAATATGATACAGGTAGCTTTTGGCTTCACCAGGATAAAGCCACATTCCATCGGCCTGTTGTTCTCGTACCATCTAATATAATATAATATAAGTATAATATAGGAGGTACTATCAGTAGTGTCCGTCTTTCCTTTAAGTGTACTAAAATGGAAATTCAAAACTATTTGTGCATTTTATTCATAGTATTTATGCATAGAAATATCTAAGTAAAGTATATAATATACTACATAATAATCGCTAATGGTGAGTTTTCATTTTATTACTCTAGCTATAATAGTTTATTAAAAAAGGAAGTCCTTAATATAGTGGCCCCTTCTTTGATTACTTCAAGATCTATTCAACGTCAACGGCTCAAAACTGCATACATTGTATTATTTTCACTACCAGGGTTGACTAACGGGTCGATAGCCGCAGTGGTTAGGTGGCTGACTACCGTTGTGGCGAAATGAGCTGGGTTTCAATTCTCCGAAAGAGCGGTGACATTTTTCTCGGAGAATTGGAATACGATGGACCTACCGTTCACTGTTGGAAGAAAAGTGATTAATAGCGTGGCATTATAAAAGGCGGTATAATGCTGTCACAATGCCATTTGAATACAATTGTACACGCATAACAACTACGTCGCGAGAGTTGCAGTAATGGTGAAACAAGCAATACAGCTTAAGAAGTTACCGCAACTAAGCACCCGCCACACCTTTAAAAAAGCAACCTCCATATACATTTCGGCAGTTTCTCCCAGCGGCTATTCGATAATAGTTATAGGGCTTCACCCGTTCTATTACGAATGTCTTTCGGGTTTCCTTCTGTACGTAGTACGTTTCATGTATTTGTTACCGAAAAGGATAAATCCGTAAATTCAAAATTAGAACGGACAAGACAGGCGATTGCTTTCAGCTTTGTATTTGTTATCGATTTTAAATTACATAAATTATACGATCTGGTTGATATGTGTTATGAATGTGACATAGAGTAGCTCACTCTAGGAGGATGGCCTCCAAATCATGTAAATTGACGCGTCTAGGTTAACGTGATCAATGCTTTCAAAAATAAAACGATAGCTGACGTAAAACGGCACATTTGAGATTTGCTTAACCATTTATAGTCATGTGATTTTTATAAATCTATAAAAACTTAATTACTCTATAAATTATGAACCAAGTAGATATAGAGAGTGCATTTAAATAATTGTACGTGACGTCGTGCAACAATTTCAGTTTAGGAATATTAACAGCTTGAGGCATATCACTTAAGTTTTAATTAACGTGGTAAAAGCGATTGTTTATTTTCGTCGGTAAAAAAATTCTTTGAAGCAGCTATACAACTGTTTAAATCGGAATCACGTATTCTTCGGCAGGCTGATAATCTAGAAGCTAGAAAAAATGTTTCTGTAACCGCTTTCCTCGGTGTAGTAAAAGGATTCCGTCTGATGTAATTTAGCAAAGTCGTATCTTCAGCATCAATGCTACTTCTAGGACATCCAGAACCGATTTTCCTAGATAAAGACCCATCCTGAATCCACCGCTTATTTACATCAAACGCGCTATTTTTATTTAAATTAAAATGCATTGCCACTCGTTGTATTGACTTTCTTCTATTTTGGAACACTAAACACTTTAACCCACTGAACACCAAACAAGTTTTAACTAAAACACCGACGCGTTTCAACAGCAATGCTGTCATTATCAAGGCGATAATAAAACTAAATTAAAATAAAATCTACAAAAACAGGTAACCTAAATGTTATGCACGGTCAATCCGATACGCATCATTAATTTCCGATTAACGAAAACAATGACGAATACGGTATAGGGCCATTGTCACAATTCATTACACAAGACTTATTTTTAAATATTTCTAAACTTTCGAAAACATTTAGAAACTTACAATTGTTTATTTGTCTAATTAATTTAACATTCGTATGATCGATGTTGTGATCTGTTTCAAAAATGTGTTGGACAACGCTCGATTTCTCAATTCTATTAAATCTAAGATGAGCCATATGCTCTTTGAATCTAGTTGAGACTGCTCTCCTGGTTTGCCCAATATATTTTTGATTACAATCTTTACAATTGATTTCGTAAATACCTGACTTTTCTAGAGGTTGTATTTTATCTTTAGGGTTACCGATGAGACTTCGTAAACTAGTCCCAGAACTGTAAACTATTCTGAGATCTAGCTCTTTGAAGATTTTACTCAAACCTTTAGTGATAAAGGGAGCGTAAGGGAGGGTCACAACGGGTGAAGCTTTAACATCCTCTCGAAAAGTCGTAGATTCTTTCACAGTTTTCTTATAATTAAACTTCCTAATTAACTTATAGATATGCTGAGGCTGGAAACCATTACACTTGGCCGCATCTTTTATAATTTTAAGCTCTTTCTCATATCTCGCCTTGTTCAAGGGAAAAGTGAGAAGTCTGTGGACCAAAAAATTCAGGCTTGCCATTTTGTGTTGAACACAATGATGGGAGTCTGAAGGAATGTAGCGAAGTGTACTGGTTTCCTTTCTATACACGTCAAACTCTAATCTATTGTTATTTCTAATTACTAAAGTATCTAGAAAAGGTAGCTGACCGTTTTCTTCTCTTTCACAAGTGAACTTTATGGTTTCGAACCGATTATTTAATCTATTGAGAAAATCGTCGATATTACATTTTTTAGTGTCAAATATAGCGAAAATATCATCCACATACCTCAACCAAACCCTAGGAAAGTATTCGCTCTCAGATTCTAAGTCCTTTTCAAAACGGCTCATGAAAAGGTTAGCCAAAAAGGGCGACAAGGAGTTACCCATTGCCGTACCTTCCAGCTGTTCATAAAAACCACCGTTGAATTGAAAAATGTTCTGTTTCATACAGATGTCAGTTAAGCGAATATATTCCTGGACACATTGTTGACTCAAACTATTTTGAAGCAACAAGTCCTCGAGGTATGTCAAGGTGTCTGGAATCGGTACACTAGGAAAGAGAGAACTAACATCAAATGAAATCAATACTTCACCCTCCAGCAACTGAATATTTTGAATTTCTTTAATAAATTCTAACGAATTTTTTACTGCAAAAGTAGGTTGCTGTATTGGCAAATTATTAAATTCATTGGTCAACCATTTGGAAACCTTATAAGTCGGTGCGTCAATTGCCGAAACAATTGGCCTTACCGACTTGCCAGGTTTGTGGATTTTAGGTAAACAATATAATTTAGGGACAACAGGATTGGAAACATGTAGCTTACGTCTAACGTCGGCGGTAACAAGGTTGTTACAAGTTTTAAACACGTTGTTGACGTCTCTAATCATTTTCGGTAACGGATTTTTTGAAATTGACTGATAAGGGCCACTACTCAACAGGTCATTAACCCGATCATAGTAGTCCTCTTTATCTAAAATAACAACCTTGTTCCCTTTGTCAGCTTTCAAATAAAAACAATCTTTTTCCCGCAAAGTTTTAGTGATTTTAATGTTTTCGGATTTCTGAGGTGATTTATAGGATTTCAAATTTTTTGAAATAGTATGTTTGCAGGCCTCCCTAACAAACTGCTTTGTGGGCTCAGGAAACCGCTGGATAGAGGATTCTATCCCGGCAATAACCCACTCAACATTCGATTCAGGAGTCTGCAAACCAAATTTCAATCCTTTATTCAAAAGATTAAGTTCCCGTTCACTAAAGGTTTGCGAAGAATGATTTTCTACTATGTTAATGGTATTCATCGGAACATGATGTTTATTTTTAAAAAACAACCTAACTTTCTTAATTTCCTATCATGAGAGAATTTCTTGTTCTGAACTTTCCTATCGATTGAAATAAACATGTTCCGCTGAAAATCACACCATAGTTGATATTCAACATCATTAAGATCTAATGTTAAAAATTTCCAAAGTTGGTAAGCTTGAATCTCAAGTTTACTGCGTTTGGCAAAAAGATATTCGATTTCTGAACGCAACCATTTTTCTTTCGCGTAACGAATGACTTTATCACTACTTTTGCAATTATTCGAGACAGTAACATTAATAAAGTTTGGAAAAACAGAAAAACGTTTACAAGTTTTCAGAAATCTAATATCTTCGCTAATAAACCTAATTTTAGCACTAACCTTATGGTATAAGTTCTGATCCTTTGACCTGGTAGCCATATTGCGAAGTTCTTCACTGGATCTCTTGGTGCAGAAGTAGAACACTAAACACTTTAACCCACTGAACACCAAACAAGTTTTAACTAAAACACCGACGCGCATGCCGCACAGATGGTATTTTGGACACAATACGGGCTTTTATTAGTTGATTTAAATGTTGAGGCATATTTAAAGATGTTTTAGTGTATAATATAAGATTTATATTTAACTAATGTCTGAAAATTTATGGAGAAAAATGGCACTGACAGTAGTCAATTGACATTCCATAAGTATGAAACCTTAATTACACAACTTAAATATGTTTGTCCCAAATTTTATTGCACAATATCAATATTGGTACAAACTTGGTATTATGTAAATAACTATGTGTTTTTTACTATTGTTTCCTTGCCACGGACTGTCACATCTTCTCACTTGCACTAATTCAGCAATACAAACATTTCCGTGATTGCCTTGCTGTCGCGAACTGCGCTGGTTCAAACCAGCATATTTGTAACAATAAAATCTTCATTAAATTCATTGAAACAAGTTCATAGAATGTAAAAACATGTTCTATCTGTAGTTTAAATTCTCTTACAAAAGTGTGTTGTCGAAAGTAATGTAATTCAGGTTGTATCTCAGTACCTAACCCGAAAATCAACCTTACTTTTAATTGCGCATTAAGGCCGCTACACACGGACGTACAGCTTGTGTATTAAGTAATGTCACGGTGCGAAATCTCCCTAAATAGGAGGTGGTACCATGATTTAGTGCCATCTATTGGATCGTGAGAACTGTCGGCGGCAAAATTCAAAATAGAAGGTAATTTATTTTCATATCATAACTAAAATTGAATTTTGTTTTTGTTTATTTTACAATTAATTATTACAATAGTATCATATCGTAATGATAATGTAAATAATCAATTGTAAAATAAACTAAAACGATACATTAATATAACTTTAAATATGGCGACCTGTAAGAATGTGGTATGTCAAAAAAGAAAACAAAACCTCTATAGACAAGTCACTATCGTTAAAGTTTATCAACTAAACCAAGCGGTTATTTACTTAACAGTACAGCTAATAATAATTATAAAAACGCATTAACATTCAAACGAGGAAAAATATAAATCAATCTAAGTACAACTAATTCCAACGACAACTGATTAATAACATGTTAATAACTGTCGATTGTGGGCTTGTTTTGTTTAGCTTTTAGCGCTAGAGCGCCCTCTTACGGAATGTGAGAATCTTGCGGCCATGACAGTTTCGTATCTTATATTAAAGATTAGATGCTATGAGTAATGTCTTCCACTTTGAAGCGCTTATCAAACTTTCTTCCGCTCATGCCCGTTCAGTTGTTTTCGTAAATTCCCCTTGAGATGTATAGTTGGGCATTAAGAATATCTCCACCGAACAAAAACGACCGAATCGGCGATAACGCTTCAAAGGGGAAGACATTAGTTAGTACATAATCTGTATATGTTCTAAAACATACGTGCAAGCGTTATCGCGCATTCATTAACGTGACTTCTTGAATGCGCGTGTAATAAACACAACGCGTTAAAAATCTGTCTTTGCTTGAAATTATCAACGCACATGCGCGTGCATATATGCACGTCTCAGCGTGTAGAGGCGAAAGAACAGGTGAGTGTGCGGAAGCTTACAGTAGCGTCGAAAATGAAGTATACATATACAGATTGGCCTAGGGAACGGTTCCCATTCGACTTCAAATACACACACATAGACATGTACCATGTAGGTGATACAGAGAGGAGGGAATGCCGTGCATGTCGTAGGAGGTATGCATTTGAAAGAGAGAAACACATTCCTCGCTCGCCGTTCGTAGTGTGCGTATGATAGCTGATAAAACTCGCAACTAAAATAAAATGTTAACTCTCGAAGAGAGAGTGCAGATTGTTTTATGGTGTGCGCGGGAGAATTCCTATGTAGATGTAAAAAATTTATTTGTAGCGGCATACGAAAATCGTCCACCTCCTTCTGTGCCGACCAACCGAAAGATTATAAATACATTTCGTACAGAAGATTGCGTTAATTCACGGCATAGTAAAGGACGTCGTGTCGTCTCGGAAGAACAAGAGGCGCAGGAAGTCCTAATTTGTGCAAGTGTCGAAGAAGATTCTCCGTTAAGCTCTCGGCAAATTGCCGCTATATTTGGCATTAGTAAAAATATGGTTTTAAAGACTATGAAGAAGTATGGCTACAAGTCATATAAGCTATAAGACTAATACAATATATCTCGAGGATCACTGGCGACGGATGGAGTTTTGTGAGCGTATAATGGACATGGCTAATACGAACGATCAGTGGATTAGTAGCATTCTATTCACTTATGAATCGACGTTTCCATTACACGGTCGACATAACCCATCTGTAGCTTGTTGTTGGGCTAGGGAAAACCCTCACCTAACCTACAACGCTAATACTGGGGAGCCTTACCCGGTATAGTACATGGCAAAACCTTTATAGGGAACCCATGCAGGAAAAGAGCTAGAGAACTACTACATCTTAGTAGGAAACAGCTCTGCATCGTAACGGGACTAATGACCGGACATGCTGCGGTGAAAGAACACCTACAAAGAATCGGAGTGTTTGACGGGGACACAAAGTGTAGACTTTGTGGGATAGAACCGGAGACAGCCGATCACATACTACGCGACTGCGAGGCACTAGATCGCAGAAGGCAGAATCTGTTTGGGATAACGAAAGGAGACCCAGAGATATACCTTACCCACTCGGTTAGGGACCTGTACAGGTTAGTGGAGGGGACTACCGTGCTAGAGTGGGTGACTTGAACAAACAGATGTGGCACAATAAGCCTGATGGCTGCGGTGCCTACCGGTGGCTATAGGTCGGACGGGTCTGGGGAAAAAAAAAAAAAAACCTACAACGCTCATACACAGTACCCGCAGAAACTTAATGTTTGAGCGAGTATTCTGGGGGATAATATTGTAGGACCATTCTTTATTAATGGCACGCTTAATGGAGAAAGGCATCTCGATCTCTTGCAAAATCAGGTAATTCCTGCAATTCGAGCAATCCCAGGTATTAGTTTCGAAGATGTTTGGTTCCAACAAGATGGCTGCTCCGCTCACAATTGCCGCCTTGTCGGGGAATATCTCAATGATATTTTTCCGGGAAGGCATATTGGTGGTCGGGGGGTAGACATCTATTGGCCCGCACGTTCTCCGGATTTAACACCTTCAGATTTTTTTCTGTGGGGACCTGTGAAGTTGAAAATCTATACCGTTGAAGAAAATAGTGCGATTGATTTAGATGGCTTAAGAGGATGCATTCTCGACGCCATGCAAACAATTCCTCCTGAAATGTTAGCTATGTACGAGATGCATTTTATAACCGTTTAGGATACTGCTTGATGTAGGAGGGACAGACGTTTGAGCACCGTCTACATTAAATTTTGTAAATTTCATTATAGAATTTAGTTTCGTTTTGAATATTAGTTTAGTTACAATTTTTATAGAGTTTTGTTTCAGTTCAATGTTATTGCATAGGTACATCATTTGGAAAACTAGATAATCAAGTTACACGTACTGATTCCTAAAAGCAAAGATGTACATCCTTATGTTACTCCTGCCGCACTAATACGATTGAAAGTGGAAAATCCTTATGAATGTCCGCCACTATCGTAACTTTGCTACGCCTACAGATGATACGTACAGTGGACAGCTTCTAAATCGACACCACCGCAAGCTAACGTCGACTTTAACTACTAATAATAATAATATCTACTATAAATCCTAACTAAAGGTCCCACAATGTAACCCTCTGTATATTGCTATTAAGGTTTAGGAAATTTCGTAACGGTGGCGATTAAGCTGTTGTCCACTGTACATATGTACATGTAAAATATGCGTGCGCTAGTGTGTGTAATATGCACGGTACATATAAACCTATAACTCAACCGATCTGTATATTATTATTACATGTTATAAAGAGTATCTAAAATAGTATTAACGTTTGATACTTCAAATAATCTTAGGCAAGATGAAAACGCCCAGTTATTGGTAAAGTTCTTTATTGAAAATCTCGAATTTTCGTTCGTGAATGCGAACTTCTTCAGGACAAACAATAAAACTATAATATAATTAAAATTATTCAACGTTGTAATTTTAATTATTTGATATTATAGTTCTATGGTTTGTCCTGAAGAAGTTCGCATTCACGAACGAAAATTCGACATTTTCAATAAAGAATTTTATCAATAACTGGGCATTTTCATCTTGCCTAAGATTATTTGGAGTATCAAGCGTTAATGCTATTTTAGTTACCAGTAATCCGTTACTGTCTTCTAATATAATAAATAATGATGTCACGAAACTTTTTAAGAGAGTTTATTGAATTATATAAAACACATCCATGTTTCTGGCAAATAAAATCAAAAGAATATCTAGACAGAAATAAAAAACAGAGGCATATGAGTCGTTGGTAAAAAATTATAAACTGGTCAGCCAATTTAACTTAAGACTTGTGCTGCTAAATCTTAGATGCTGGTAACTTCGCCCAGTGTTTACATATCTAATCGTTGCTGTTGATACTTTGTGTGCGGTTATTGCAGACTTCATTACTGTTTCTTGGCGTTTTATTAATGGAGTAACTAGATGTAAAAGATCAACCATTTTTAGATAAATGGAGTAACGAGATGTAAAAATTCAACCATATTTAGATAATTTGGGCAGTCATCAGGTTCTACTCTCAGTTCTTTCAATAACTTAATATGCGAAAATGTTTGCCTTTAAAAGCCATCTTTTCAAGTACACTCGACGGGATTTCTTAATTTGATTTTTTTGTTTAATCACATATGCACACGCTACTGCTGCTAGTTAAATCCATGTCATTTTGGGAGAACATTTTCACATTTCAGTAGACAGAACAAAACTATGAAGCATGTTTGTATTCAACTTTAATGTACATTATTGAATACACGTTATGTGTTGTACATATACTAAAACAGGTACATATATCTGTGCGCAGCGGCCGTTACAGATAAGTATATCAAAAGGGTTACTTGCCGACAATATTCGTACACTTTAGTGGTTGAGCATCTGTGATCAGTAATCCATTTTTCGAATAAATTGTTGTAATTATATGGAAGAATATATTTTTCTTAACGAGTAGTACAATTTGTCGTCGAGTTTTTTACACAGATAAAAATACGGGGTTCTCTGGCGCACGAAGAGACTATGAGTCAGTGCTCCGGAGTGAAATATTTTGCGCCTATTGTACAAACTAGTTTGTTTACTTTTTCTCGGCGACAAAATGTATAATAAGCAAAACTAAATAGACTCAGTATTACGACAATACACTGTTTGCACGTAATTTTTCCTACGCGAACTATAGTATATTGCAGGAGTTAAGGCACAATTGATGTCATAGCTATAAAATATTTAACTCGGAAGCCGGGCCTTCCGTAGCAGAGGGTTGCCACGGAACTTCGTATTTTTATCTGTGCCCGTTCACCGATTTTGTGTATTTTTCTTCAAAATTATAATGTAATAAACAGGAATATGAATCACGCCGAATATTTTAAATTGTGTGGATATGAATCATACTAACCTGAACAAAAAGGTTTTCAAAATATCTTATCACTTTCTGTATTGTATAAACGAAGGAAATTGCAATGCCTCGCCCTATATACTTGGTTCCACGTTGGACCACCGTATCCAAGAAAGCGTAGGTTTGACGCATTTGATTTGAGTTGACAAGTCAGTAGACATGTAAACATTTATGAGTTGATATAGAACCTACAGTCATGCAAGATGACGTATATTTCCCAATATACGAAGAGGATCGTCGACATACCAAAACCTTAACAAGTGAACAACTTGGATATTCTTCGGGATGGAGAGCGATTTTGTTAATCCAATTTCAACCACAATTTGAATTCGTAATTTATAGTAGTATCTTACTGTCATACGTCACGGTACTGATTGATTTTGCTCATGCTATTGTGTTAAATGGTTTACGAACTGATTTTCATATCAGAGAAGGTGAGGTATCACAGAAAAAAAAAATTTTAATTTATATGTATTTCTTATATTATTTCTAGTTGCGAAGTTTATGTATATTCTTGATATCTTCTATTTTCTGGATCTGATTTTGATGACCATTTTCAAGAAAATCGATTGGCCTCAAATACAAAATGTCTATCCTCCCAGAAATTGTATAATCCTGCTGCTGGAATATATGTCTCTTGCTCCACTCGAGAACATTCACAGGATATCCAATACCAATTTCTTTTTTATTAGATTGCGGTATGTGTATAGAATGGTGAGAATGTTTTCGTTATTGAGAAGGAAAGCAAAAATTTATGACAATGATATGGACTTAAAAGCATTTTTGAAGTTGAGTGCAGCATTTTGTATAATATCAATAACTGCGGCTTGCATCGTGATTCCTATTATGTTCAAAATAGAATCCATAGAATATTTTAATGTAACCGATTTCTATATGTTGTATTATACTACAACTAGTAGACTGACATCGAAGGGATTTGGAGCAGTGGACCATGTCCATACATCATCATTGTACGAATATGTACTTCTTTGCTCCCTCAACTTAATTGCTTTTGTATTGACAAGTACTTTTACAGGGCAAATAGCTTGCTTGTCCATGTTTAAGGTTAAATATCGATTTCTGTTTGCTCACAACTACATGTTTATGCTAGAACATTTAAATCTTTACAGACAGCAGAACATTGTTAGATGGAAAAATTATCATGTCACTTTCCGAAATACGGTGGTAAAGTTCTTTCAATTAACATGGCAGAACATGGAAACTAATCGATGGAAAAGTATTCCTACTGGTAGAATACCGAATGTCTTAATTCGGGATATACTTTTAGATATAACTTGGGATGCTTTTAAGCATTCACATTTATTTAGAGGCAGTAATACGTTTTTCTTAAGATACTTATGTTCTAAAATGAAACTCGATTATTATTTACCAGGTGAAATACTTGTTAAACGAAATCACTATAGATCTATGATGATATACATCGTATCTGGTATTATACAAGTTATATCTGAAGAAAATTATGAGACACCAATACTTTCCTTTTCTGGCGGAACCTGCATCGGCGAATCAACATTAGTAATTGATTACCGAGCAAAGTATACTGTTATTAGTAAGACATATTCCGAGGTAATTTTCTTGAAACGAAAGCATTTTGTGGAGATCTCGAAAGATCACCCTAATATTTATCAAACCTTAATTAAGCACATTCATAGTCGCTACAAAGAAGCTAAAGAATATTGTAAAGTGAAACAGCAGAGTTTTAAGCTACATCATGACACACCTGACGAACTTTCATTAAGTTATATAAAATATGCTGCAAAGAAATTGTTACATAACGAACATGAATTTGATAAAACCCGTTTTCATTATATCTTGGAACATGGAATTCAGGAGCATATATTTTGTCCATACTATTTAGACTTAATAACGACAACAGAAGAGACGGAATTAATTTCTGACACTGTTTTTATAAAGAAAAATTTTCCTTTTGTATTGCAGCCATATTCAATCGTTTTAATATGGTGGGATGCATTTATTGATATGTTATCAGGAAGTTTTATTCTCGGATATCCCGTTGCTATATACCTGACAAGATTCAGCGATGAAAAGCAGGTTATTGCATTTATTATAATTTTTATATCGTTTATATGGACTTTCGATATCTATATTAAGACGTCAACAGCTGTAAAAACACGCGACTGCTTTTATACAAATATTTCGAGTATCATTTATTACAGACTTAGTACTATAGAATTTATTATCGACTTATTTTGTACGTTGCCTTTTGGATTGTTGTTGAATGTTATCAATAACAATATTACTGCACGTTTGATGCTATTTTTAGAAATTCATAAGTTATTGAAGGTTTACAGAATATTTAGATTTGTTAACAAAATTAGCGAGCTAAATACCAAACTTTTATTGCTAGTAATGTACATAAAAGCTTTTTTCGTTATATTCATCATAATATATTATTCCACGTTTTTCTTGTACATGCTGCTTTGTTCTTACGAATGTCCGGGAAAGTATCGTGATGACTTGAGAGTGTATTACAACATCTCTGAAAATGCTGCACTTCACACTGTCATTCATTTGATGACTCTTGTTAGCTTCTTTATCAATAATACTACCGTTTATTCTGTAATGAGCCTTCTAAAAAGCCATAATTGTTTCCTGATAATTTTCATGCAGTTGTTCTTTTATTATGTTTACGTCTATTTGTTGTCGAGGGCAATTGCTGCAGACACTGTGAATCAACAGGAGAAGCACGAATTTAAAGAATTCGTGTCTACCATGTCAGTAATGATGCACAATTTTAAATTTGATAGTTCTGTGGAAAGAAGAGTATGGAAATATTTGAAAGACCAATATTACACAGATATGGGAATGTCTTTTATAAATCCAGCTAGATTATCACTACTAATGTCTAGCAATTTATATTCGTTGTATAGATATGTTATATATGGAAAACTTATAGCAGCAACTAAGTTATTTCAAGATGTCAGCGAGGACCTAATAATGGAGATCACTAAAAGAGCAAAGATACACTTGTTTTTTGCTGGGGAAACTATCACATATGCTGGTGCAATATGCAAGGAGATGCATCTAATTGCTTATGGCTTCTGTTACGTGATAAGTGGAAGTGGTGTGACAAAGATTTTGAAAGCTGGAGACTCCTTTTCTGTTATTGACTTGTGCTTCAATATTCCCACGGTAAATACTGTAGTTGCTTGTACAGACTGTAGTATTATATCTATATTACTAGAGGACTACTTACATGTAGGCAGAAGGAATAAAGTCTTTAGAGAACAGATAGATAGGGCCCGACAACTTTGCGATATCACTCAGTTTATCCTTATAGAAGAGGAAAATTTTATTATAGCGCGAGTTTATCAAGTAGACGAACGTACTGGTCCAAGTTTCCGACATTTTAAATATATGCAGAAAAAGATAGATAATGTACAATTTCATCAAGGATTTGGAAAATATGGACAGATGTTTAAATATTTATTACAACGCCATACAATAACACCTGATGGACGTTTCATGTTCTATTACGAAGGTGTCAGATGTTTGTGCGCTTTTGCTACTAATTTACTTTGTACTATGATTAATACTAAAGAAATGAGTTTCTTTTACTATATTCTATATTTCTTCGATGCTACAGCGTTACTTGATTTATACTTAATGCATCATGTCTGTTACTTTAATAAAGTCGGCATAGAGATAAGCCATCCTATGTTAACAGCTATCAACTACTGGCAGCATGCGTTTCTTATCGATTTTATCGGCTTTTTGCCGTTAGATTACATGTTTCATGTAAGTGCGTCGACTCTGGTGTATCTTCGAATGAACAGACTTTTACAACTTCACCGAATATTTGGCTTTTTTGCGCACCTTAATGCCAGCAACATTTTTAGAACCAGTACGTTAGATATTTTGAAATACCTTCCACTTACAGTATTAATTATGAATTATGTAGGTTATTTATTATTATATTCAACTTGTGATGTTGATGACATTCAAAGAGAGGACGCTGAATGCGCTAGTAGAGTATTAGTACAGAAAAGGTTCAAGAATACCACTTTTAGCCAGATAAATGCTCAGGGAGCCAGTTTGTTATTGGTAACTGGGCCTTTAACAATGATAGGCATAGCAAAATTACGAATGAAGCGCTTGTCTGAAATGATATATTTAAGTATTTTAATAATATTCGGTAGTGTTTTTTCTATATGGTTAACTGCTAAGATAGTTGCAAATAATTTTTATAGAAACAGTGACTTAACTTCTTATCAGCAAGCCATGCGAGATTTGATAAATTTCTACAATTATAGGAAAATTGATAAGAATATTAAAAAAGAAATTATAGAGCACTATGAACATATGTGGAAAAAGAAAAAGGGTAAAGACATTCACAAATTATTGGGTGGATTTAATACTTGCTTTAAAGAGGATTTGCTGTTCGGAATATTTGGAAGATATTTTGCTGCATCACCAATATTTCCTAACGTTGATAGAACATTCTTCAAAAGCTTACTGTTAGAAATGGATTACAAAGTATATTTAAAACGTGCTGTTATTTATAGAGTAAATGACGTGCATGGTACGATATTCTTTTTATTGTGTGGTGAGGTGGATGTATTAGGTCCAGACTACAATAAGTTAACCAAACTTGTGACAGGGAGTTTATTTGGTAGTTTGGATAACTGCCTATACACAAGGCAAACATTAATGATGGTTGCAAAAAGTAATGTGGAAGTTTTAGAAATAGATAGCATTCGATTTCATTATATATTATCTAGGTATCATCAATTTCAAAGATATTTCCATAAAATGACTGCTATCAATGTGGATTATATTGAAACAAGTTTGACGTTGCAAAGTGTACTTAAAGTAAAAACGACGCATATGCGAAGAAGTAGATTATATACAATTTATGTAAAATTAAATCCATTATATAAACAGAACTTTTACATGAAATTGTGGAGGATATTTCTATTGATTATCGTAGATTTTTTTGGATTTCATCTTGAGTTGTATCAGAAAGTTACATGGGATATGAAGTTCCCAATAAAAATGTGCTTGTATCTGTTTGATATTTTATATATTATTAAGATTTACCTAGCTTTTCATACTTGCTTTTATGATGAATATGGTATTATTGTTAAAGACAGGAAGAGTATTGCGTTCCATTATATTAACAATAAATTTAGATTTTACTTAGATATTTGTTCTATCATACCCTTCGAGATGCTATCTTTTATGATTGCAGATAGTGAAACGCAATTAATGGTATTTACGTTTCTTCGGTTAAATAGAATAATACGAATCAGTTTTGTATGCATTTCACTAAAAAATACAGGAGAAAAGCTTGATATCAATGTTGTAGCTATGAGAATAATACTAATTTTCACCTGGTTAACAATTTATGTGCACGTCTCTACTGTTATCTATTACCATATGCGAGCACTGTTAAGAGTAAACAGACCTGACTTTTACGACAGTTTGACATTATATATAACATCTCTATATATAATGGCATATACGTCTATTGGGAGCGCAACAAATTTTTTTAATGTAACATACAATTTTTGGATTATTTTATACACTGTCTTAGTAACAACAATTGGAAGGTTTATTGTAACTTTATTCATAGCTGAAACATGTGCAACGATTGAGTCAATAAATAAGAGTAAAAATGTGTATAAACAGTTTTGCATCAACTTAATGAACTTTACCCAAAGCAGAGCCGTTTCGTTTCCTATAGTTAGAGAAATATCGGAATATATTCAATTGTTATGGGTACATCATAGGGGTATACATGTTCCTCAATTGTTAGAAGAGGCTCCAATTTATTTAAAGGAAGCTACTATGAATGCCATGTTCGGATACCATTTAAGACAACATCCTATTATGAAAAAGTGCCACGTTGACTTAATAAGACAAATGGCAACGGAGATGCAATTGTTAGTATTTTTTCCAAACAATCATATCACGTATCAAGGCGATATTGATCACTGTATGTATTTTATTCATGAAGGTGTAGTAGATGTTTTATGCAGGGATTCATTACAAGTTGAAGTTGTTGTAAAAACATTAATAGCAGGAGATTCGTTTGGTTTAATACAATGTTTACATCCTCGAAAGGGACAGAAATTCACTTACAAAGTAAGGCAGCATGCTATTATTAACGTCCTACAACGAGAGAAATGGATACATAAACTTGTTTTTTTCCCTGCGTCGAAATCGATTCTCGATGAATGCTTGGCAGCTGCTGATCGTGGCACAGAATTTGATTAAAATGTTACATTAAACTTTTTATATTAGTTTAGTATATATTATAATGTTGTGTATGTTTTCATTAAATACAATGTAATGTTTGTACATTAACGTCAGTAAATGTTTTAGAAAATATTTTTGGTGTTTCGGGTACTTAATTTTCTACATATTTATCTCCATGACAATGAAGTGTACAAAAATTATTTTTCAGGTTCTAGTAGATATTATAGTCAACGATAATGTTGTAGTTATAATATTCTATTTGTTTTTTAAATCGTTATTATTGGCATTATGCGATTGTTGTTAATATGACATTTCTCGTATGGTCATTTTTATATTTTCATTGTTTTTATACGTGCAAAATTATAGTAATATTATGTATTTTATTTGAAATATTGAATATTAGTCGCAGTGAAGTAATAGTATACTGTTCTGCTAATCACCGAATTATTAAATACGAAAAATCTTGCAAATGTTCAAAGACTGAGACATTAACTAAGAGAAATAACATAATTAAAATATTCAGTAGTACTAGAATATACTGCAATATTAAAGATAAACAAAAACAAGAGTATAAGTATCAGTATAATTCAGATTTTAAATACCGAAAAGTCCAAAATAGTAATAGTAATAGAGAAACAACAGTTCGGAGCTACTTCGATATTTTTCCAAATAGAGCTCATAAATAATAGTACATAAACAGTAAAAAAGGCAAAAAATCATATGATATTAGCAGTAAATAAGCCTTACTCACAAATCAAGAATCAGAACTTTTCTTTTTATCTATCTTTTTATTTTTGAGTTTTGCTTGAGTTTCTTGCTTTTGAAATGTGTATAATTGTAAATTAATTAGAGAACACCCTGTGTAATATTATTGCTAAACCTGGTGATATTCGAATAGGACAATACTTTGACTATCTCAGAAACAAATTTCAATTGTTTATCTTTTTTCATGTCTAAGATAAAGAACTTTTAAAATTTACGATCAAGTGCCCTAAAAATGGAAAACAGTTGAATATCTCCGAAACAGTTGACTTTGACATAATCTAACCCGGTATCTCTGTTCTTCTATTTAAATAAGCAATTCAAATCTCGAATAAAATACAGGGTGTCACAGTTAAAATAACAAAGATGGCGCCTACTTCCGGTGTAACCGGAAGTTGAACGAGTTTAAAAATATTTTAACTTGAAAGATTGCGGTCAATTATCTGAGAAGGCGAAACTTTTGGAAAAAATTCGCGTTGTAAGCACAAAAACTTTTGATGTGCTAATTGCATGAAACACGGTGTACATACCGATAGGGAAATTTCACATCAACTCATTATGTTTCCATATAATCCTATATGAATATATGAACAAAGTAGCCACATCGTTTCGTCGAGAATCGAGCGTTGTTAAGTCACTAGACCCGACTGTGCCCGACTTGCCGCGCCTCTCTTCCACGATACATACATTTTCTGTACTGGCAACTATGCTTGTTTCAATGCACGGTGTGTTCGTCCTGAGTCCATCACGTATTTCCCTACCCGTATATGTGTATGCCAAAGTGACTTAGGTTTTCATTTGTCGATTTCGTACAATTTACTACTTACGTACAACTACGCATGTGTTAACTAGTCCCGATTTATGGGTTTGTAAAAAAATCCGCGAATCGTTCTGACTATTCTCTTACAGTCTTCAAATCAACTGGCGTTGTGTTGGAACAGATTACTACTGATCACAGATTATTGCTTTTAGGTTGTTGGAACAGCCTATTTTAATTGCACATGCTCCGGGCGATTATGGATCAGTTTATAGTTATGTTGGAACAAACCTATAGTAAACAGTATATTGTCTTTAAGAAATATTGTGTATTTCAAAAAAGCAGTTGATGGAGAGTAGTAAATTACTAGGACTTTTAGATAAGAAATTACAGTTGGAAATAACAATCACAAATGTTTAGTTGATTAGTTGAAATATTGTATTAAGGGTAGTCATGTTATCAGTACGTCCACGTTATCATGAACAATAACTAACCAATAAAGCCCTAAACCTTACAACAATATGTAAATCAAGAAATACTATCGATATATCTTTCAGTGTGGCATTTTTGGATACACAAAGCTACATTGTGATACTTTTTAATGAATCGCCTTTGCAAGTGCCATTCAAGGTGAAGCAGACATGGTTTTGTCAATAAAAATACTCTCACATTTATATTAGCACACACATGATCTGTATAAATACTCAAATTCTATTAAACATATGTAATTTGAAATGAGAGAGTCAAAGCTTAAATTGTAATATTTTTCTGTATTTCAAGTATTTAATGTAGTACAGTAATATACTGTAAAATATATCTTTATTATTCATATCAACAGTGAAACACCACAATGGTAAACCTATCCTACAAAAATATATTTGCCAAATTTGATAATTATATAGTATTTAGGGTTCTTAAATTACTTTTGCAACGTGGTCCAGTGCGTCAGAACTCTTCTATATTTTCATATTTTTGAAATCTTCATTTAGGTCAGATATAAAGTCTTTTAAATGAAATTGACGGAAGGCCCCGTACCAATTGATATCTGAGTTTTCATCAAATTATCTCAGCCAATTTCATTTGCTAAAACGAACAGAAAACTGCAGCGCTCATATTTAAAAACTAAAGACTTTACTCCGTAACCTAGAAGTACAACACTGTTGTTAATTTTCTATATTGCTCATTTCTTTGTGACTAGTTGTAGTATATACAGGAGCACATCTATTTTCTCATGTGCTCCTGTGATGTCTTTGAAACTAATGGTGATAAGAATTTGCAATAAAATTCAAAGAGATGAAGACGATATTGTACGCGATAACGGTCCGCGTAAATATCCCCTTATCCTCGTACGCCAATTAATTTTTGTAAATTGCATCGCCTATATTTCTGGCGAATTTTTGCTAGCACTCTTACAAATATCCATTCCCAGTAATAGATAGTGTTATGTAATTTTTTTTTGTTCTTAGAGTAAAGAGTCAAATACTAATAAAATATATAGCCATTATTATCAACAGAAATATCTAAAAAACAAAAAAAGTCATTGGTATATCGAATTATTTACATTGTCAATTAATATTAAAGGACATATTAATGTAAATTTGGTATAACTATAAAAATACAAATGATTTCCATGTATGTATGTATTATCCATTCTGTTCAAGGATTAGGAGAAAACCTGGTAAAAAACAATTAAATTATTATAAATTACGCTTGAATGATCAATATCAGCTCCAAAGATTCAAAATTATATCGTTTATCTTTAGAGTGCTTAGACGAAGCAGTTTCAGCGGTGATGTTATGTGTTACATTTTACAGTGTTTTCAATCTAATTTATAAACGACTAGGTACTTAGGTACTTTATCTTTTCTATTGAATGTTTTTAAATTAGTGAATGTCTTTATTGTTGCTAGTTGCCAGGTGTGAATGTTATGTGAATGTCTGATTTTTTTAAATTCGTGTTTTATTGTCTCGCTTGGGTCGTGTAGGTATGATATACAGTGTGGTATATGTTATGTATGTGTTATATACTTTATTTCTTCTTTTCTTTATTAATTTATTATAGAACTCTTTTGGGCAATTATTTTTCTTAGTGTTGTTCTAACTTTGCTTAAATCTTCTTTTCTAAAATCAGGGTGTGCTAACTTAATAGCGTGATTAACTAAACTGTGAATTACGTTTTTTTTAATTCACAGAAATATTTGAAAAATAATTTAAATGTCTACTACTACTAGTGTTTTTAACGAGTAAATTTGTTTGTATGAGTTTTTATGTCATTATGTATTATCTTTACGTTTAAAAAATGTGTGGAATTTTGATTTTCGCCGTCAAATGTAAATTTTAACCTGTCATGTTATGGGTTAAATATACATGATCGATTTTACCAACCGGTATGCAGCATATACATACCGTTTCCAAAATTGTACATGACGGTTTAATTTGTTTTGTGCATGTTGCTCCATTACTAAATTTGCTGTTGCTGCAGATAATGGAGACTCCATTGGTGTTCCGAAAATTTGTTTGCATATTGTGTTATTATACTGAAAATAGGTTGAATCTAAGCAAAGTTTTAGTGTTAAATCTATAGGAATTTTTGTAAATAAAAATAATTTCGTGATTATACGGTACGAATTTTTTATTAATGAAATTAACAGATTTCAATGAACTTTTTACGTTTTATTCCGTATTTTCTACGATAACACTAAGAACTTTGTAGAAAAAATTTGATAAATTGTATACTTTCAATTGGTCCTAAAAGATGATTTTTATGTACTTTAGAGAAAGATAAGTACTAGCGGGTCATAATATTATATTGAAAAATATTTTACTTTATTTATTTAAAATTTGAGTTTTGAAATTAGTCTCACGATCATCAATTCTTAAATCTGCAGCGCGTGTAGAAATCAAGATATGAAAATACGAAAATTAATACAAAAGATACTTCAAAAAAATCCGAATTCCCTATTGACGACCGAAAATTGGGAGATATCACAACAGTATAGTTATATTAAAATACAATACAAATACAATATCCGTTAGCTGAACTATATTATAAAAAACGACTTTATAATCACTAATACACGGTTTCAGATAAATAATTGCGGAACCTGCTTTATCTAAGCACTCTAAAGATAGACTACATAATTTAGAATTCGAAAATACTAAGATTTTAAAAAAGGAAACTAATTATAAAAAATAATGTAACGCGGTCAATCGTAAAATCAATATTGATTAGTCTGATTTATAATATAATTTACGATTCAACTTTATTAGATTAAGCTCTTGACTGCGTTTTTTGTTACCCTAGTTTATTAATTAATTATTATTAAAATTAATTATATATTTTTGGGTTCTTTTGTTAGTCTGTTAGAACATACTTTACTGTTTACTGCGCAGCAAGATTCATTTATCGTGATGATACATATTCGAAGTGCTATGTTAAATTTGGCTGGATCTTGGACGTGTTCGTTGACCCTTCTAGTATACTGCATAATTAAAATGGAATTTTCATTTTATCTACACCTCACTGTTCTATAGTTTTCTTGTTTTTGCAATTTAGTATATCATCTTCATTTGTTACTTCTAGAAATACTTTCAGTATAGACAGTGGCCGTTGGCATAACTAACTGTTATTCCATTATAATAAAGCTTTGTTGCAAACTAAATACACCACATTTTACTATTACATTCTACATTTGGAAATTGCTATGAAATGCTTTTCACTCTTTCAGAAAATAGACGAGTTAAAAAGATTATACTTTTGCCAGGTTCAAATCATTCGCTCACAATTACGCGTATGTGTATTAGTAATTGAATAAAAATCAGTTTTTGTTTATTAAATGACTAAAAACTAAAATTATTTTAAATAAAATATTTAGGAAAGTAGATACTGTTACGTCAACCTTAATGAAGGTAGTTCATTTGTCATTTTTAACTTTCACCTTGAACAAAACTTATTAAAATATTTAAGCCAAACTGTTTTAGCGTATACCCCAGAGAGTCATTGTTTCCGTGAATAACTCTTTTATGGAAGAGCAATACAAATACTGAAGTAGTTGGAATAGATTTAAACAGACGGTTTCTGGAAGAATTATGTGTCGGCCTTTTGGCCACAGTAAGTGGAGTCTTTATGACATCACTTTCCTTCTCTACTTACGTTCCGATTCTCGTTTTGTTTCTTCGGGTTCAACAACAGCGGCAGTCGCCAAATGAAGACGAAGGACCCTCTCGAGCGAAGAAGGTTGTTAACTCACTAAAGAAGGCGGCTAAAATTCATTACGCTACGTTTACGTCGTTAACGATTATAACGTTTCTTGTTTATTTTATCACGCACACCAGAGTTACTACTTAATGTGAAGATTAGTTCCTGCAGGTTTTGGGCCGTGCGTAATGAGGTTAAAATTTAATTGCAATTGGCGCGAATATTTGGTCCTAGAACGTCTTATAATATTATTTTATAAAGTTCGATCCATCGAGTCGGAGTTATCTGTGTATTATAACAAACAAATTTAACCGAATAATATTGAAGGAATTACTAAACTTATTAGACATATGCGAAGTTAAATGTTGAAGTAACACAATATCAACTCGAGACTACTAAAGTAAGTAAGCAGGAACATTTAAACATTGATTGATAGTAGAAGGTAGTGAATTACATTTCAGGAATAGACATAAATAAACGACTTTAAAATGGAGTTCAAATAATTTTGAATATAGTTACATCGATAAACCTGCTCACAAATCTCGAAACAAAAAACTAATAATGCAGCTATGTATATTGTAAGATGTTAAACTGTACAATCTGTTTCAAATTCTTTTAATGCTTCCTGTGTCATTTAACAATAGTTATTTATGATATACCTAAGTGTTAAAAGTGTGATTTTATTTTGTGAGATGGGATGATTACGAAACGAGCGTAGCGAAAAAATAATCATCAGTTTTAACGGATCGATGGCCGCAGTGGTTAGGCGGCTGACTATCATTGTGAGAGGATGATAGGTCCCGGGGTTCAATTCTCTGGAGGGACGGTGACATTTTTTCAGAGAGTTTAATCCCGGATCGACTTGCCATTCGCTGTTGGGAGCAAAGTGATTAACAGCGCGGCATCATAAAAGGCGATATGATGCTGTCACAAAGCCATTTAAACACAACTTACACACACCAAACTACACCGCAAGAGTTGTAGTGATTGGCAATTTACATTAACTGACACGCTACTATGCGGTAATTTTTAGAACTAGTGTTGGAGGTATACTTGTATTGTTTACTATGTGGCCTTTATCTTTTCTTCGATATTTAATAATTTCGGTACTGTTTAATGGCAGATTTGTCTTTATAAAAACAATACAAATATCAGTTTTTAGTAAAGTAAATATTTTCAACAATATACAAGATGTATAAATGAAATGATTCACATTTTATCTAGCCTTCAATTTTGTGTGAATATAAGCTATTTGTACCTTATAATAGATTATAATAACATGACAACGTTCGTAGTTAAACTGATTTATTATTATTCTGAATGGATTTTATATAAATATAGTATACATTAATAAACATGACAATAATTAATAAATATTATATATATTGTGATAGAATCAGCACTGTGGCCTGAACCTCTGGAAATCCAAGTCAGTGGACAACAAGTATCCTCATTTGGCATATGTCATGAAAATTCAATGTAGTATAAGTAAATCTCCAACAATGATATAGATATACTTAGTTGAAAAGACCGAAGAACCAATTCACCGAATCAGCTAGTTTGACAGATTGTCAATCGGTACCGACTTGTGTGTTTATGAGAATACCAAAGTAATGAGACAAGTGGAGACAAGTATATCGTTACACGTTATGATTATAATAACCTATTAAATACAGGACATAACTATAAAAAGGCACTACATTTTTACCTGGCAATATGTAATCACTTTTCTGAAAATGTAAGGAACAAACACGCATATATTAGGTTGCTAGTTTTCTCATCATCATCTTCAATTTCCATACTTTTTTCCTGTCCACTTTTTCCAGAGTTCCCAATTTATTTGTTATATACACTAAACTACTTTTTTCTTTTGGAAAGCGGGTGAAGCTTAGAGAATTATTTCTGCCTTTTTTCGTGTAACAACCGTAAGCACCGCGGTTTATATTAGATTTTCCCTTTGGCTTCTTACATATTTGAGTAGGCAGATGAAGTAAATCTTAAAAAAAAGCTGTTTCTTTATGAAGAAATTGAAGTCAACATAAAATTAAACTGGTAAATGTATGAAACGTTATATGATACCGTACAAAACTACACAAGTATACCTCCATTCGACGCTATTTTGGCATCGATTGTGGCGCCACCAACGGTAATGTTAATTGCCAATAGCCAGACAAGTAATACAGCTTACGGAGTCACTGTAACTAAGCACCCACCGCCCATAAAAAAAAAACTAGTACAGTGTGTTCCCGGATAGGTGTCCCAATAAGAAAAACTTTTTTTTATTATGGATGTATGGAAAAAGCATTCTTTGTAAACGTTTTTGCTTGCTCTGAAATACACAAATAATACTAGACTTCTAAATTAATATCATAATAATGCGTAAAATAGTTGGTTTTTGTAAATTTTGGAGTGACATTTTTCCGTATGATGTTGCACTCACATCTAGTTGCATTGAACGATATGCATTGCATATCGTGTTAGGTTAGGCATGTGTTAGGTGAACTATTGTCATACAATATTTAATTGTCAAAATGCGGACACAAAAAAAGAAAAAGTTTATTATGGTTTTATAAAAAATATATTCCTTATTAACGTTTTTAATTAATATACAAATAATGTTTAACTTTTATAAATCTTAATAACGTACAATAAGTTCCTTTTAGTAATTATTATTAGAAAAATGTGACTCCAAAATTTACAAAAACGAACTATTTTAGCCATTATTATAACTAATATTAATTTAGAAGTCTAGTACTATTTGTGTATTTCAGATCAAGCAAAAGCTTTTACGAAGAACCGTTTTTTCCATACATCCATAATAAAAAAGTTTTTCCTATTGGGACACCTATCCGGCAATACACTGTATATCATACATAATAATAATAATAATAATAATAATTTTTATTTTTTTAAAGATTAATTTATTGCATAAATCAGACAAAATTTTAAACAAAATGACATATAACACTGCCGAGATTCAAATATTTAAATTGTTTTACTTAAAAATCCGAGTAACCAACTTCAAAAAAATTAAATTTCTAAAATGTTCGAACAAAACATGTCTCTCATCCGAATCTTTTTTGAACTTTTAATAACCGAAATAGAATAAAAATAGTATAAAATACAAGTTTCATACGCCATTTTTGCGCACGCGTTCAAGTTTAGAAAACGAGCCGCTAGGCGAGTTTTCTGAAGAACAAGTGCGTGTGCAGAGTCGTGTTTTATGAAACTTGTATCTTAATATACTATTATACAACTCTAATTCTGTACTTACTATACAGGGTGTCTCAGCGAGACCGTTCATTAGAAGTTTATGGCGTTCTGGTCAAAATATAAATTTGAAAATTAGAATTATATAAAGTCGATTATGTTCTCTTCAATGGAAATATTATTAGATTTCTAGCGCTTTCAGTTATACCGGAGTCATCTACTTTATTATTTTTAATGGAATACCCTGTATATTTTTACACATTTAGATTCACCTATTTTTAAGCTTTATGAATATCTTTATCTTTTATCTTTTTGCAATTTTATTCGTGCATTTTGTATTTACTCGATTTTTTCTGAAAAAATTTGCTCTAGCAGACATTTATTCAAAAAATCAGAGAACACTCGAATTTTCGGATATAAATTTAAAATTCGTAGTATACTTAAACAACATGTTGGAGTAGATTTTAGCGCCGAGAACGGCTGTCTACATTAGTGGCTTTCGATTTGTCCATAAGGGTTACTCGGGAACAGCTCCGGAGCTACTCGTGTGTGTGTACAGTGAACTAACTCAGTATAGTTCAGGTACAGATAAAGTGTAAACAAATAAAGGGTGGTAGGGTGGCGGCCATGTAATCACAGATGTAACATCATCTTTCAAATTTTCGTTTTGTCTACAATTCATTCAAATTGTCAACACTTTTTTGTAAACAAACGCAAGTGCGCATGCGGGAGCATAACGCCCAGCCGAATGGTTGGTGCACCAGGGGTGAGGGGAAGCAGAAACGAGGCTGTACAAGTGCGAATCACATGGCAAAGTAGGTGACCCGGAACAGCTCCCGAGCTGTACGGTGCACAAATCGAAAGCCACTATTGCGTGGTTACTTTACTATGGCACGTTAATTCTTTGAAATTTTGAAGAACCACAACTTCATTTTTTCAAATGGCATCTCCTCCCCTCTCCTGTCCCTATTCTATTATGTCACATCTGATCACAAAAATTTTACATGATTAATTCGTATTTCTATTTTTATTATTGAAACCAATAAAATATGCTTTTAAAATACACCAATAAAAAAAAAGTATAAAGTATTCGTGGATAACTGGTCATTAAAACACTTGCTATATTTCAAATCGTGCGTGTTTTAATGACGTTATTATCCACTCATACTTTAATATACTATTTTAACAGGCTATGTCATAAAACTCAATTTTTTATCCGATGGCTTGCATTAAAGGTGTCACTTTAACGACAGTTGTATAAAAAATATATTTTGTATTAATTATCCATAAGCTATATTTAGATACGCTATCTATATCACATCAGAAGAAAGAAGCTATGTAAGGAGATAATACAGAAATCTCGAGGCTCCAGGGTTTCCGAAAATTCGAAGCATTTCCGGCACATTTAGCTGAAGTAACTTTAACAAAATGCTTTTTATTTTTCAAAGCTAGTATGTCTAAGAAGAGAATAGGATAGCATTGGAAGTTTGGAAACGAAAGCAGTTAGAATGTTGGTTAAATTAGGAAGAAGCTGCACAATTTAAATACCGATTTCGACATTTTTGGAAAAAAGTATTTTTGAGATCTTAATTTGAATTCTAAAATTTAAATTTTCTTAATAAAGATCTCCTTAGTTTAGCACTGAATACTCGAAAACATTTATCTCAGAAGCGCGTTCCTTTTAATAATTAAAACAAGCACAACAATTTCAACAAAATTTATTTGTCATAAAAATGTAAAAAATGTAAAATTTATATTGACAATTTACTTCTGTCGCAATAAAAATCAAATTAGGCACGCAGTCTTTTAATTTTAATTAAAAATGTGTCGGCATTTCTCTATATATTTTTCATCTGAAAAAAAAATTGTTACTAAATGTACTAATGTACACTGGAACCTCGTTTATATCCGCGGTTGGGAAACGTATACATTCACTTATATCGCCTCAAGAGAAGTCCCCACACTTATTCCGTTAGCGGAGAGGAAAGGTCGTGTTACGCGCTGATTAGCTCATGTGAATACGTATACTATCGGGTGGTGGATGCCGAGCGGATATAAATGAGCGCTATAGTGAGGATACAAGTAAAGATGGATATAAGTGAATCGCGGATATAAACGAGGTTCCACTGTATTGAGAAAATTTAAAATAATGTGGTGTTATTGAACAAGTAAGTGGAACTGCAACATCTACAGCACACTTTATTTTGCGTAAAAAGAAATATGATTCGTAATTTAGAATCTGCCAGAGACTAAGACCGGACGATGACCTAAGGCGAAGGGCATTTTGTAAACGGTAATGGACAATTTAAAACAATGAAAATTTTTCAATAAAATTTCATTTCGTGATGAAAATATGATAACCAACAATGTAATCTTTAACAGAAGAAATACCCATTATTGGGCCATAGAAAATCCGTGCTCCTACAAAACGTATAGACACCAACATCGTTTTGGTTTCAACATATTAGTGAGAATTCTAGGTACTTACAAAAGTAATTGGGACATTTTTTTGCCATGAATCAATAACTTCTGAGCGGCATTGAAATTTACTGCAGCATAATTTGGAAGAGTGGCTCGATAATGACTTACCACTAGCAAAATATCGATAACATTTGATTTCAACAAGGTGGAGTCCTCGTTCATAACTCGAGAATTATTCAAGAGTATTTATTAAGTAGACTTCCTGATAGATGGGTAGGTACGCATTCAGTTGTTTCCTGGCCTGCACGATCACTGGATCTGAGTCCTCTGGACTTTCATCTTTGGGAGTACAACACAATCAATATGCACCAAAGTAATATTCAGACGGAGGAAGAATTACATCAACTGATTTTAGAAGCATCTCAAACCAGGTAAACGATATTGCCTATTCTTGGAAAATAATGGTCATTTGTTTGAATACTTTATGTAAATATGTAAGTCTGCAAATATTAAACTTTTTTTTTTTTAATGTGTGGTGGGTGCTTAGTTGCAGTGACTCCGTAAGCTGTATTACTTGTCTGGCTATCACTACAACTCTTGCGGTGTAGTTTTAGTGTGTGTAAGTTGTGTTTAAATGGCTTTGTGACAGCATCATATCGCCTTTTATGATGCCGCGCTGTTAATCACTTTGCTCCCAACAGCGAATGGCAAATCGCTCCGGGATTAAACTCTCTGAAAAGATGTCACCGTCCCTCCAGAGAATTGAACCCCGGCACCTATCGTTTTCTCACAACAATAGTCAGCCGCCTAACCACTGCGGCCATCGACCCGTTTTTAATAATCTTATTATTAATTAGTTTGTAAATCGGAATAATCTTATTCCATATTATTATTATTATTTATAAGGTAAATGTTTTTCCAGCATTCAGTGCCGAACAAAGGAAATCTTTACTGAATAATTTTAACGATTATATATAGATTGATGAGCTAGCAATTTTAACGATAGCTAACATATGTATAAGACACAAGTAAAAATTAAAAACGTGGAATTATTATTTTTCTGGTATAATTGAATAGGTCTTAACGACCATGTTCAAAATATTTTGGTAGTTTGTTATCCAAACTAAAATTTAATAATTTTGCCAAATTTAAACCTACACAGCATCTTTTACAATAAATGAGATCTTTATAATGCCCGGCGGATTTGAAACAGTCTGTGCACTGCTCTTTAAATTAGAATTATGCAGAATATGTTTCTGTTTCATGTTCTTCGTACCATTTTGATTCTTGTATGCCCTTCTGTTAGAGAATAGGCACGTTTATTTGCTCTTAAGAGGCGGCCGCAATTATCTTGTGAATATTTTCCATTGTTAAATATTAAAGTTAACAAAGCTTTCTTTTTTATGGATTTCATAAAATCTACTAATAAATTCTATTCAAACAGAAGCGCAATGGAATGTCAAAAAAATAGAGTAGGTCGTAAGCGAAATAAAATACAAAATATATCCATTAAGACTGTAAAAATGAATGCCGAAGTGGAAAGCTATTTTGTAGACCTGGAAAAAATTTTGAATTATATAGTTAATATGGATACATTTGAAATTATAAGATATACAAAGCCGACATATATGATTGTATTATCTATTATAATGAACAAACTCTTTTTAAGTTAATCCTGCAGCCGTAGAGAAAGTATAGTCTTTAACTCGCGCATAATTTGGCATATTTTGGCGCTAATAACTCGGGTGGTTATTAATAGTTAATAATAGCCGACATTATACGTTCGTTGAAGAATATACTATTCTATCAGACGCACTGTTATTATGGTTCGCTTTTTATTAATTCCTCAAATGTTCATAATAATAATGGTTTATTTGTCCAACATAAGGACAAAAAAAAAAACAAAAACAAGTACAAAATTACTATGATATATGTAACCTGACCTAAATGAGTACTGTAAATCCTAACCTATGATAAGTACTATTAACTACATTAAACAGAGTTGTGTTGTAAATACGTTTGCATAAGCGTGCTTAAACTACATGAAAAAATGTCACATACTATTATATGTTTCACAAATAAATCTAATCGGAGACTAGCGCTCAAGTATTTGAGGACAAAAAATGCGACGTGAACAATATTAAACAAAAATTTCAAACCGTGAATCGATCGCCTTGTCAATAGGGAGTCTGTTCTAAATATCGTTAATAAATTTTCCTGGGGGTGACCACGGTTAGGGTAAACACCGTATGTTCTAAAGTATAGGTACATATTTCAAAAATTTTCGTTAAACGCTTTCTAGCTGAGTTTTGTGTACAAAGTAAATAGGATTCCAAACTAAACAAGTAATTAATTAAGTAATTCTTTCAAGTAACTACGTTGAATGTGATAATTACCCACATTTTATTGAAAGTAAAAAAATATATTGTTATAGTAAAAAAACAGTGCATTATGTAATTAAAGTTGGAAAATAGTGTAAGAAAATTTCAACATTACGCATCACTTCTATACGACCTCGTTACGGCTTGTTATAATGGTTGCCTACATCCTATGCCACTTCGATTCGCATTTAAAAAGTTATATAATGTACATGAGTACATGTATGTATGTACGTGGAGACACCCAGAAAGTCAACACCTTTAACCGTGGTGGAAATATGGATGGTCCCGTTATAAATGTAAGCCGAGCCTAAAATGCAAGCTAGTACATTTATTCATTGGGATAATATTGTGTAGAGAATATATCGTCTGTATGCATGAATGGTCTATTCATGGCACAAGTATCTTCTTGGTGTTTAAGTTTTTATTTTGTTTCTGGCGATGTAAAAATCCTGCGTGTTTAATTCGTCATGTGTCCATAAAAATCATATGTATTCCTTAAACCTGTAAATGTTAAGGATAAAATCAAAAGTAGATGTGTTTGTAAGTTAAGCCAAGCAATACGATGCATTTTATTTAAATATAGCAGTTTTAATACGTAGACATTTGAATACAAAAGACTGTATCATTGTCGTATAAGCCAGCTGCATGCGGGCAATTAATCTCTTGATGATTTTGCAGTGAAAACAAGTTATATACCTTTTTACGTAAACCAGAAATATAATTGATTAGACAATTTTTCAGCCAATAAGCAAAAAACTCTGTGTTGTATGATAAATATGTTGCATTGATAAATATACTTTGATATAGATATTTATGAATGCGTCTCTTTTGTGGTGAAAGTTGAATTAAGTTTATATCACTAAAATAAAGATTATGATTTGATAGTAATAGTAATAATTTATTTCTTTGTGTAGGAAGGTTAGATGGTTTAATATAGGCCCATACTGAATACATTTCTTGGTATTGTAATATACATACACTACAAGTATGTCACACGTTAAATGTTATATTGCAGTCCCAAAACCATCAGCTTGTTTGAGAAGAAATGTATTATTGCTGGAATTTCTTTGCGACCATTCTTCATTCATCCATTGTTCGTATTTCCTTCAATTTTCAGATAAATTTTAAACCTTTTTTTCGAAAAGTAAAAATTTTGATGAGCTTTCAAAATACATTGACAGTGACTCGCGTTACAGAGGCTTTGCACCGAATTTTCGCCTCTATTTCCTACAGTAAAAAATTCATAACTTTGGAATCAACTTGAATCAATTGACATTTTGGATTATCAAATCATAATCTTTCTTTTAGTGATAAACATTTAATTTAACTTTCACCACAAAAGAGAAGTGAATTTTTTCATGTGTACTTCAATGCTTGTAACTTTGTTGATAATTAAATTATTACAGAAATACTCCACATTAAAGCTGTTCTTGTCGTTAATGATCGATTTGTTGCGAAAGAAATCATTTTTCATCTTCTATTTGTAAAGCAAGCGAATTTTTTTACCTAGATGAATACTTTCGCAGGTAACTGTATATTTCAATACCTACATATTGATTATGTTGCATATTTACAGATACAATAACTAGTTCTTTTACGAAATGTTATTGGACAAATAAATGCACTTTTTAAAATTTTAATCTCTATGCCTATTTTTGCATCAAAGTTATACATATTATGTATTTAGAATCAAATAACTTTTTCTTAACGCATTTTTCCGTATTTGGATAAACTCGATCTTCTCATAACGACTTTCATGACGAATATTTCTAGTAAATTTACATTTAGTTATCGCATCAGGCCTGAATTAATGTGAAAACTTATTAAAAACAACAAAAGAATGAAAATCCTTTTCATGCGATGTAACATCAATACCTTAATTATTAGTTGCAGACATTTATAATTGATACAAAATATTTAAATTCACTTTTACTCCTTTTTTTGCTTATGTAAACATACACATTCTATTGTATTAAATACGTGTATTTATAAAATATTGAAAGCCCACACGTCGGCTAAACTGAATTACTCACGCTAGACACAGCGATAATTTCCAGACAATCTATTTGAATTTTACAAAATAAGGTATAAATGAATGGCATTCAGTTCCATCTAATTATAACACACAAACATTCTTCCGCCGATATTGCTATCCTATGCTATCTTATACAAAACTGATATCGGCGAGTTTCTCATCTGCATTTCCACTAAAGTGCTACTTAAATTTCCTTTAAATTCGTGTAGGTCGGTGCTTTTTTGAGTGTCGAACCTGTACATCGACTCTGTATATCTCATAATTTCAAATATATCTATCATCTATCATAACTATGAAATTAGTATTTTATCCATCTCTGCAAAGTACCTTTTTCCTTCGACATTCATTTTTACGGTGTTATTAAGTACATTTTGTATTTTATTTCGCTTACGGCTTACGCTCTTCTTTTGTTATTTCATTGTACTTTTATTTAACTAGAATCTATTAGTAGATTTTGTGAAATCAAAAAAGGCAAGGTTTGTCAAATTTTATATTTCACATTATAAAATATAGACAACCCAATATATTGCGACTGCCCCTTAAGGGGCCGTTTAAGCAAACTACGCGACAGTAATTATATTTTTCTTTTACGTGTGGTGTAGCGATGGGCGATTCGAATCTTTTTGGTGATTCGAATCCAAATGACCCCTAAAATAAAACATCCGTATAATATGATTCGTACCGAAAGGATTCGAATCGATTCGTGATGATTCATGACTCTTCGTACAAGAAACTAACTTTTAAATCCTTAATGCTTTTATTACTCTTTACGTGCTTCAGCATATGAATGAAGGGGCCGGATTCGTAATTCGTAAATATATATAATAAATAATATACATTAGGTTTATTTTAATTTAGTGATTAACAAAATGCACAATAAAATAGTCATGTTTATATAAAAGTAGACGTGGCAGTATTATAAATATAAACTTATATTTTCTATTTCACAAATCATCATCTGATGTGATTATTGGAAATCGAAAGTCTGATTCGATTCGTACTATAAAGGATTCGTATCGTTTTCGTGATAGTTATATGTTCCATGATTCTTTCACTAAAAAGCCTTATATCCTTAAGTTGGGCCCATATCAATTCGAAAGCATTCGTAAACGATTCAAATATTCTTTTGTATTCATCACTTCTAATAATTGTTTTTTGTATAATGCTCCTCATAATATAAATTATGCTTCTAAAAATTAAAATATCTTTCTTATTATTACATTCGTAGGAACTTGAAATTCGAATGATACGATATTTGAAGTATCAATATGATAAAAGCATTAAGGATTTAAAAGTCTTCGTATAAAGCGACAAGATTCGAATCGTTCTGGTGATTCGTATACTAATTACTATAAAAGATTCCTATCGAAAGATCGTAACAGTTTCAGCCCGATTCATTGATGATTCGTCGTATGGGAGATTCGAGTTTAGACTTTATTCTAATGATCTTGCGAAATAGTATTAATTAAGATTTATATTTCAGTAAAATAAACAAACCTAAATACACAGATACATTCATGAAAATAGTCTACCTTGCTAAAAATATAAAAATAGTATAAATAGTAATGATTCATATTCATGCTATTGATTAGAGAAACTATTTGAGTCATACGTATACGACTGTTCGTAACATACCTACAATTTACCAGTATGAAACAAATATACTGTTTGGCTTCGATTTAGTTTCGTATCAACTGAGTAACTCTAAAATATACGAATTAGTATAGAGTAAATGATTCATATAAGTTACGTATAATTATACAGATTCGTAAAATGGTACGAATCATACGACTACGATTTATTGCTCCTAGTATACTACTTGACTCCGATTCCGATTCGTATCAAGCGGCGCGCGGCGGTGCGACTCCAAAATGATACGGATTCGTATAAAGTCAATGATTCGTATAGGACTATACGAATCCGTATAAATAGTGAAGATTCGTACCGTACGAATCACACATGACAATCGTATAAATTATACGAATCATACGAATCCGACCCATTGCTAGTGTGGTGGGTGCTTAGTTGCCGTGACTCCGTAAGCTGTATTACTTGTCTGGCTATCACTACAACTCTCGCGGTGTAGTTTTTGTGTGTGTAAATTGTGTTCAAATGGCTTTGTGATCGCAGCCTCATATCGCCTTTTATAATGCCGCGCTGTTAATCACTTTGCTTCCAACAGCGAATGGCAGGTCGATCCGGGATTCAACTCTCTGAAAAAATGTCACTGTCCCTCAAGAGAATTGAACCCCGGCTCCTATCGTCCACTCACAACGATAGTCAGCCGCCTAACCACTTCGGCCATCGACCCGTTGTATTATACATTATCTTAAAAACAGAGTATTCAGAAAAAATAGAAATTAAAATTGAATCGTTGTAGTATTGGATATATTACATTTGTATGTGTATCTTGTAATTATAAATGTTTTTTTCTTATTAACTGTTTTTGGGTTTCGAGAGAAAGATAGTAAAATAAAGGAATTGGATAATATTATTTTTTGGAATATGTAGAAAAATGTATTAATTTAATTGTATCTTAAATATATAAAAAAATATGCAGACATTTTTTCAGGAGTAAATTTGAATACTAATAATTAAACTTGGCCATTTTCCTACACATACAAGTGGCGTATGCATGCAATTTGGCATTTAATTTAAATTATAAGAAAATATTTACGCACTGTATTCACTATTGGACGGCAGTTTGCTCACTGATACGACTCGATTGTATACCAATTTGCAATTCAAGATTCCTATTCTTCGGTCAGCTAGCCGTACTGTGCCCGATCATAAACCCGATAACGCTCGAAATAAGTCCTGGCTATAGCTGTGTTTTTGCAGCCATTTCCAACGGTTGGAAGTATCAGGAGCATGCCCATTACAATAAAAGCGTTCGGTTTTATTGTAATGCGCATACTCCTGATACTTCCAACCACTTCCAACCGTTGGAAACGGCTGCAAAAACACAGCTTATGTATGTGGTACGTATGCAGCATATTTACTAATAATACCACAATATAACACTAAACACTTTAACCCACTGAACACCAAACAAGTTTTAACTAAAACACCGACGCGTTTCAACAGCAATGCTGTCATTATCAAGGCGATAATAAAACTGAAGGAAATACCACAATATATTTAACCGAATAGTTTGTCATTTTTATAATAGATGTCACTCACTTTGGGTAACTCACCTGCATATACAACCAGTTTCGCAGAAGAACTACAAATATCGTACTTAATGTTACGATGCAAAAGTAATATAAACGTAAAATGTTTTATCTAAAATTTATTCCCTTACTTATAGTATGTATAAGTGAACTGAAATGAAATATTGAGATGTTTCAACTTTACTCTCATCATAACTTTACTGACAAAAAGCAATAGCTTTTAAGAACAATATGAGATAAGTAACCCACATCTCTGTATGTCTCAGAGGAATATACAAATGCGTCCTTAACTTCGATCAAATAAAAGTCAAGTACCACGACGAAGCGAGAGACTAGACTAGCGATAGAAAAAAGAACTTGCACTCAAAGCTTACCGTTTGCACTGCTAGGGTCGAGATTCCAACTTCTATTGTTTCTGTCGCTACTTTACTCTCGTCGCTAGTCGCTTGCTCGGTCGCTTCACTGTAAACGTAAGCTAGGGCACAGAATAAACAGAAAGGACAAAAGCCTTAAAATTGATGTCATGGTTTTTGTGCGCATGACTGGCAGACGCCATTTCTAAAATATGTCAAAATATTCCTGGAATGTTGTTTACATGTTTATTGTTTGGAAGGTGTTAAGCCCGATGGACACATACAAGAAAAACTTTAAAAGGTAGTTCTCTCTCGTCGATTCATATGAGTTAAAAATAGCACGCTGCAATTTACAAGTCCAGCTTTGAAAGTCGAAACTGTACAAGTAAAACTGGTACAAGCAGTATTTTTCTTGACAAGTATGAAAAAGCTACAAGTCGCGCATGCGCAATTCGTCAGAACGCCTATATACAAACTGAAAAGAAATAAAACCGAATACTTTACATTAAAAACTTGTTTGTGTATACGGACTTGTAAAGAAAACTTTTAACATAACTTTTAAAGTTTTTCTTGTATGTGTCCATCGGGCTTTAGGAGGTTAGTTCTTAGTTGTGAGTTTAGTGATTTTGTGATGTGTACGTTTTATCTACTTGGTTTATTTATGTTGCCAACTATCCTAATTATAGTAAAGCATATAGTTAAATATTATAGTTATTTCTAGTAACTGCAAAATTTGTTGTTTGATTCTTGTTTAAAACCTTAAATATCTATTCTTATATATAAAGGAAATTATACATAGGTACAATTGAAATAATTATGTAAGCGTGTTTGGGAAGTTGAGTTTTATTATTACCTTATTATTGAAGCCTCAAGGTCACTCAGAATCGTCATTAAAACATCAAAGGTTTCGACAAATTTGTCCTTTCTGTTTATTCTGTGCCTAGGGTTTCAGCGAAGCGCCTACAACAATATCAGAAAATTTCTATGGCAAGCAAGCTCGTCCAGATGTTATTGATGGTTGCCACAAGTCCATCGAAAATACAAATATATAGTTTATTCTGGAAGCCGTTATTGTTTGCCTTTCACATAGCTGCTGCAGAAATTTTAATCATACGAATTTAGATGAAGACTCAATGGATGTGAATGTCGGTTACGATCTTCAACAAAGTAAAGATGAAGTCAAAGAAGTAGTTCACCGGAGAGAACAAATTTTCAACTACTATGGTTTTTTTTCAATCGTTACTTATTTTTACATTTGTTAGTTTTGTAGGAAGTAGTTGTCTAATTTTCATGCTATAATTAATTGCTTCTATATATTTTTCTATTATAGTTATGTTTCGATTATATTGTAGATATGCACACCTTTTTCGATAAAATTGTTGATCTAATTATTGGTTAGTAAATTACATTGTTACAGTTTTGTCGATTGTATCTTTTAGCAACTATTATCGTGAAAATAAAATCATTGTATTTAACTCTTTTGGTTTTGTATCATGCTTGTGTAAACAACTTCTCATTTTGACCAATTCCCTGCTGGATATTTTAATCTGATGTCTATATTGGAGGTTTATAGTAGAGTCAACAACCTGTTAAAGGTATAATTTACATTTCGATTTACTTCTCTTAAAAATAAGCATTGACGATAGAAGTTCCTACTATAGCCTATACCAAAATAAACTGAAAATTTTAAAATCTTCCGCAAGCGCTGTTTACCAAGGATGTGATCCGCGAACAATTGTTTTTTGTGTTTTTTTTCCGACCGCTCAGATCATTTGTTGATGACGTTTTTGATCTAATCTCAACTGATTCAAATTCTAAATAAAACATATCCAGTATTTATTTTTTATGTTACTCTGGTTAAAATTAGAGCGTATGCTGTACATATTGTATGTATGTACATACATTGTATGTGCTATTGAGAAAAGCTATGAAACAAAATTTGCAATGAGTATTTTTTCATTAACTATAGTTTATTTCAATCCCCTCATTTTTATTAGTGAATTTTATACATAACCATTAATATCAACTATTATTCCTCGCTAGCGTGCTGGTATATCTTGCGTGCTTTGATTATTTATTATCACGTTTAATTAAATGGAAGGAGAAGGATTATGCAACTATATGTTACATTCAATTTAGCAACCGTATGCTATGTGTTCCTTCTTGTCCGAACACCATACGAAATTGCGTTACACAGGACTCCGAACTAGGAAATTAATATAATTGACTTGATGATCTTCGAATCCAGTTTAGCAAACTATAAGCCAATCTACGGCAAGAACTAATGTCATCACTTCTAATGATTAAGAAACTTAGAGGTCGATAAACGGTTAACGAAATTTAGCTATAATGTAGTTTTAAGTTCTATTAAGTTTATTGAATTATTTAAATAAGTAAACCAACAGGGGTAAGTAGATATTGTTATATACGTCATTTGTCTAGCCAGAATCGTGCCAAATTTTACTATAATTCTGGTGAAAAATGTGCGTTACACTAAGAAAAATGGTTGGGTTAATTCAACACAAAAGATAGTGTTACGGTTTTTGTGTTAAGTCAACATAAAATAATGTAAAATCAAAAATAAATTGCGGTTAGCGCTATCAAGGTTTTAGTGTTAATATTTTTATTTTGAACTAACGCTAATAATTGTGACTTCAACACAAAAATATGAACAGTAAAAATTTGATCCAATTAATGGCGATTAAATGTTCAATCAACACTATATCAATGTTGGTTTAACATATAAAAGTGGAAACAATTTTCTATGGTGAATTAAAGAAATCGATGTCAAGATTAACCTTACAATTGCGTTGAAAGAAATGTTTGTTACATAAAGATGGGGCATTTATTCCCTCCTCCTATTCCGTCCTCGTCGTATTGCCGATTGACTAGCCGTGGCCTAGCTTGCATAATGTTGTTGAAAGAACCATTCTTAAAATGTTCAAATAACATAAAATGCCATTCGTTCTACACAGCAATATCCCAACACTATTTTGTGCATTGAACCAAGTGACCACGTGCGTTGTTTATATACAAGGCTAAAAGTGTGTTGTATCAAACTGTTTTGCGTTGACTGAACACTTCTTTTTTCTCAGTGTATTGTGAGTATCAAAATTCGCAATTGAAAGTTGTAATATATAATAAGTTGTAGTAGTTGATACCGGAGAAATGAATGATATTTAAAATGAAAACTAAGAATTTGGTTTAAACATTCACCAGATCAAACCAAACACCGATGGTCGGCATGGACAAAGTGGTTGATAGAATAGCTTGCATACAATTTGGAACGCTCAATAATTTAAAACGCGTACATATGGAATATTTACATCTTAACATTTTGGAAAATGAAACCAAAAATCAGTTGATGAATAGGCTAAGCATGTATAATATCTTACTCGTCACAAAAATGTGTAAATTCCTTAGAAATGCACCTGATAATCAATATATTCGGATAAAAGTGAATCAATTTTCTATGCTTTGAGGAGCAACTTATTTAGAAAATATATCCTATTTTTAGCTCGCCTTTATGAGTGGAGTTTCTAGAGACCCGTGCAGTGAAGAACTGTACCAAATATCATTAAGCGATATGGAAATCGCTACTTTTCAAATGGCTCGAGGTTCTTTACACTAAATAAAGAAACCCACACTAAATTTGCGGAGCTATATCAAAAATATGTGAATTTATGACTAGCATACGTCACAATCTGATGCTTTAAGTTACCGGCATAGACAGTGCAACAAACAAACAGCTACTATTAAAAGAAAACCTGAAACCTATAGTGGATATTCAGTTAGACGAATAGGTTTTACTGTCGGTTCTATGGCCGATATTCTTAAGCGATATGGAGCATAGAAAAGTAATATCTGCATAGAAAACTATGTTGACGACAATATTGCCTATATCATTTACGATGAAGAAAGTGTTGTCGCTGTCGTTACAAAGACAAAGAGGAGTATTTATAGACAGCGACATTTCTATAGTGCCATATGGACTTTTGAACAGAATATTTGATTTTATTAACATCTTCGGCAAATTATGTATCGAAATTCAAACTAAACTACGTATAAACACAAATGTAAGAGAGAATAACATTAAAAAATTATTATATTTTATACACAGAATATTTACAGTAGGTAATTCTAAACAGTAAAATTTCTATAGATCCATTAACACAAAACTAATAAATAAAATAAATTCACATCATCGACCCTTACCTGTTATATGTATATTTCTTAGTGATGCCGCTAGAGCGCGTTCTTTGATGTAATAACAGAAAATTGCAAAATTTTCCAAAAAATTAAATGTTAGCGAAGCGATACCTAAATAAGCTAGTGAAAACCGTATCTCGATATCTTATTCGTAGCCTGAAATATCGCAGATATGTCATATAATTTTAAAAAGACGCTATTACACCGGTATTTATTGTCCATAATTTAATAATTTTAAATAATAAAAGTATTCTTAGTTCAAAAAATTGTAAGAAAAACCTGTAAGGGCATAGTTATTAACGCATATAATATGCAAGTGCACACACAGAGAAAAATGTTCTTGAATTAAGAAAATATATTGTTTTACCCAAATATTTTTAATGCTAGAATATTTCTGTTTTGATTCAAATACATTTTCTTGGAATAAGTAAATTCGTTTAATACAATTTAGACTATATTTGTTGTAAAATACGTATTTGAACTGAATAACTTCCCTATTTGTGAAATAGCTGAATTGCAAATTTCGAGCAGTTGCGTTCGAGATTATATGTGTATATGAAGCGTTTATACGTGCATTTTTATCTGCATGCACCATTTTGCAAGAATTAGATACCTACATATAAGTTTTTTATAGGTAGTTAAGGCGTGGACATTTGCAGTAATAAAAGTACATATTTAATAATGCATTATGTGAAGTGTATTTTAGCTTCATGGGAATTGGAGGAATAATTTCAACCAAACGTTGTACTTGAAGTAAATCCATTGTCTAAACTTCCGAATATCGACCACTGAATTGGCAATTTATAAGCAATTTAACGGAAAGTACAGGTTTTACCGAGTCCAAAACGGACCCCCGTTTCTTACGGAGATCAGTCTAAGATACCTAAAAATCGTTCTAAAAAGTGTTATTTCTAGGTTATGTTTCGCTAGTGTTTTGACATTTCTGCGAGGATTTTCACATTAGCGAAACATAACCTAGAAATAACACTTTTTAGAACGATTTTTAGGTATCTTAGACTAATCTCCGCAAGAAAAGGGGTGCCGTTTTGGACTCAGTAAAAACTGTACTTTCCGTTAAATTGCCTATAAATTGTCAATCCAGTGGTCGACATGCGGAAATATTACAAATCCATTATTCTTAGATTAAAACAATGTTGTTTTGCGTCAACACAATTTCCTTAGAAAATAATATTCTTGTGATAACACTATATAGTTTTGCGGATATACAAATACGGGATTGTTTTGAACTGAAACAGTCTGTTTTAACTCAAGATAATATTTCTCTGCGTGCAAGGTACGCAGAATATGAAGAGTAGACCATGAAGGAAAATAAATGTCTAAAATCAACTCGTCAACAAATTATGATTATAGAGGCAGTTTAATTTATGTTGCTTGCGCACACAAGTAAGGTTTAAAAGTATTAAAATGCTTTTTAGAAGTGATGGAAACGTTAATTTGCATAATATGCATTATTGGTGTGACAACAATCGTCACTAGTTGCGCGAAGTCCAATATCAAAGCCATTGGAGTTTCGACGTATGGTGTCGCATCCTGGGCGGAATTATTATATTTTCCTATTATTTGATCAACCACTAAATGGTGCCGTGTTTCTTGATTTTCCGGTAAACCAATTGTCTAGTTTATTAGTTAGTAGAGATGGATTGGGCGAGGAAGTCTATTTCCTTGGCCTCCTCGATCCCCAGACCTCACCTGTTTGAACTTTTAGCTCTGGGGTCGGTTGAAGGATATTGTTTACCAAATTCCACCGACAACGAGAGACAACACGAAAATACGAATACAAGAGGACATTCGTAGCCTGTCAAGAGCAGAAATTGAAGCTGCTGTAATGTCTACGCATGAGCGGCTCTAACAATGCATTGAGTGTGATGGAAGACATTTCGAGCATTTAAGGAGGCATTAAGTTTTATTTCAAAATCAGTCTTTTTTCTTATTATGCCCCTACACGTTCTGCTTTAAATTTTTTGAACTAAGAATACTTTTATTACTTAAAATTAGGTATTAAATTATGAAATTTTATCATTGAATCTCAAAAAAAGACAAATAAATAACAATAAATACCAGCGTAATAGCGTCTTTTTTCAATTATATGATAACCAAATCTTTTTTCTGCGATATAAGATATCGAAATACGGTTTTCACTAACCTATTTAAGTATCACTTCGCTACATTTTTATGAAAAAAAAATTATCGCATTTAATTTTGTAGTGAATTTTGCAATTTTCTTTTATTATATCAAAAAACGTGCTCTAGCGGCATCACTAAGAAGTAGACACATCACAGATAAGATAGGTTTGATGGAACAATAAATGCTTTTTCCAATGAGACTAAGTTTGTTAAAATCAGTTCAGCCGTTTAGGAGTTATAGCTGTTTATTAAAAAAAGCGTTGAATTAGCCCCACCACTTTATTTTAATAGATACGTCAAAAAGTGTTAAATAAAAATTACTCGAGTAAAGCTTAGCTTTAAAAAGCATATATCATTTGCTAACATCTACTGGGTGGATTTCAGTGAAAAAATCTTGGAAATCTGAAAATATTTTCAACGGTCTTCTTTTGACTACTTTAGTACTTTGTTTTTTACCGCAAGTCTCTACGATGAATAGTTTCAGAGATACAGCACTTTGCATTCTTATCTGACCACCCTGTACTTTGACGGTATCGTATTGCTTATTATTAGCATACAGCTCTCTTGCCAATATTCCCCAAAGATTTTGGAGTTTAGATCGGGTGAGCGAGCAGGTCATTGTAATAAATTGATTTCCTTTTGATGAAATTGCTCTTTTGTTTATTTGGGTTTATGGATAGTTGCATTGTCTAGCTGCAATATGCAGTTTTGCGTTGGTAATTATTTTCCAATGTCTATAAGAATCATTTCCAAAAGTTCTATATAAGAATGAGAATGTTTGTTACCTATTTTACCTAAAATCTTTTAATAGGCTATTGCAGCTCATTTGAGGCAATACATAAATCAAAGATGAGAACATTTTACCACCATCTCAATCTGGTTTTCGCGCGGGTTACAGTTGTGAGACTGCACCTGCGGATGTTACTGATAATATACTCAAAGCAACTGATAACGGTTTAGTCACCTGTCTTGTAATATTGGATTACAGTAAAGCTTTTGATACCATTAACGTAGATGCGCTATTATCTATTTTGACCAATATTGGGTTTACCGATAATGCACTCATATTAATTAAGATGTATACTTTCTAAATAGAAGACAATCTGTAAGGGTCGATGATCTCCAATTTATCACACTTACTGTATTGTAGGGAGTCCCTCAGGGCTCTGTGTTGGTTCCCATCGTATACACATTTTATACTTTCAATCTTCTGTGTTGTCTAAATTATTGCAAATCACATTCATATGTAAATGATATACAACTTCAGTTCTCTTTTGAACCATCTAATTGGCAAATGGCTTTAAATTGTATACATTCCGATCCTACTACACTATTTAATAAGTACACTGATCACGGTCTTGCTATTAATCCCGATAAAACCAAGGCGATTTTGTTATAATATCTCTAATGTTTTCCGCTTAAAAATCAACGGTGTATCTATTTCAATCGTTAATAATGCTGTAAGTTTGGGATTGCATTTGGATAATACTCATAATAATAATAATCAGGTATCCAGGACAACTTTCTAAATATATTCGCAATGCCTACCTGAATTTGAAACGATTGTATCCGTTTAGACCTATACAGAATCAGAATATATGAAAATATCTGTGTGAAACATTTGTATTATCACAGTTTTCATTTTGTTGCACAATATACTGGTGGTCTGTTAGTTTACGGCTGTTCGTGTTCAGAGAGTTCAAAACTTCTGCCTTAGATTTATATATGGCATTAGAAAATTCGACCATATTTAGCATAAGCTAGAGTATGCGAGGTAGCTCAATATGCAAAATCGTAGACACATGCGGTGCCTCACTCTGTATCACAGAATCATTGTAGTAAAGTCTCCTGCTTATCTTTATAATAAAATTAGCTTTCAAACTGATGTCTATAATTTGACTACTAAGTATCGTAACTTAATCTCGCCACCACTTCATAGGACTATGATATTTAAAAGATTCTTTACTTATCAAATCCACTCGTTATATAATGACAAATTAAACACACAAGTGACAGTATGGAACTATTGAATCACTAGAATAATTGATTTTCTGTAATCAACTGCAACATAAGCTATATAACAGAGGAAGCCGGTGCAATCTGCACTCATCAGGAAAAACAAAAATTTTAGTTGGAAAATGAAAATGGATATATGTCAACCAGTTTTCATTTTTGTATCTGTTTCCATCTAAAATTTTGCAATGGTCGATTTGAGGGAATGGTATGTACTGGACGGCCAACTAAGAATGGCGCTAAGATGTTTCTCGGGGCCACTTTAGTCAGTGATATTTTTTTCCCGAAGTTGTAATGTAAACTGTTACGGAGATATGACCGAGCGCCATTCTTATTTGGGCACCCGATACGTGTATGAAGCTCTGCTCTGCACTAACAAGGGAAGTATGCGAAGTGTTAAACGACGATTTTAATGAGACTGCGTCTGTTTGTAGACCCCACCGAGTGTTGCTCAACGGTGCCCTCCATTATTGCAGAGATGCCATAGAGATGCTTATCTAGTGTGAATTCATATCGGGCATTACATGTCTGTTTATGATAATTATAAAATAAAAAGCAACGGTATATTGAATATTTACTTTATTTACATATGTAAGTCACAAACAGGCTACTTACTATTGCTGATTAATAAAATAAAAGACAGAAAATATATGCAGTCATGTATTTATTATTTATCGTGATAGTGAAAATCTTGAAAGAAGTGCTGGAAACAAAAATATTGAGTACAGTGTGCGCATCTTATAAAAGCAGGTTTTCCATATATTGAACATGAGGGTAGAGTTCCGTGATAATCGAACGAAAATGCGTATGTTACTGGATGATCAAATTTGTCTGGTCTGGTTTCTATATACCCGCTTTTGTACCAGGAATATAAAAATACGTTGCTATATCTTGCGGAGGACAGTTGGTTATGGCCCAAACACTGTAATTTCATTATTTTATTTCGATGATGCAAATTAATATGAACATTGGCAAGCAAAACTTGATCGAAAACCGTTTGACGAATCCTTTCCACGCAAGAAAGCTGTACATGTCGAGAGATTGGGCCAGCCCGGTCTCATTGAAATCGGCGTTTAACACTTCGCATACTTCCCTTGTGAGTATAATAATGCGAGGCCACATTTCGCTTTCGTTATACTGTATGCGTTTTTTTTTTAGCATACATCAGTATTCGTGTGGGCAGTATACTGCATCAATACTACATTGTTGTTAACTTTTTAGCGTGCACACGCGGGTGACGGCACCCCCAACACATTACTGTCAGAAGTGTTCAACTTTCATTATATTGCAATCGTTTGTAAGGTATACATAAAGATAAGATCCAAATTATAAAGTGGTATTATGCTAATTGAACAGTATTCTTTACACCTACTAAAGGCTCACTATCGATAAGTCAGTTAATGTGCTGTCGAGCACCGGTATACTTACAAATCAAACATTTGGAATCGCTGTGCCGCGTGTTTATTTTTTTTCTATTTCGAATATGCAATTAAAATTTCTCGTCTATGGTATAGAAATGTTTGGGGCAGAGATTGTTTTTGTGCGTCATTTGTTGTTGTGTTTGTTCGGCTTGGAATTTCGTAACACATCCTTATTTCTAAGATGAAAAAATATATATGGCAAATATAAATTAAAAGCGAATCACAGATACTGACAAATGCGTTAACAAGATGTTAATAATGTATTCCGACATCGAAGATGATGGAGGTGATGAAATCTTAATACTCTGTAATTTTATTTCTAGTTATTTTTCAGAATCTTTTGAGTTCTAAACCTTAAAGTTCATAAACCTTGCTAAAATACAGGAACGTTGTAAGTTGTGACTTTATACCTTTGGAACATTTACTCTACATCCTGGTATAAGTCCAAGTCTCCCAATGTCGCATTGCAATCTAGTCTCAGCAATACAAGTGTCACATTCGTTTATACATTGTGTGCATATGTATTGAAATGACTCTTCATTCACGATTTTAATGAAAAAAAAATTCATGATAAGTTGAGAAATTGTTATACAAGTCCAATAAATCTCCTAAGTAGAAATAACGTATTAGTAATTTATATCGTCGTGTACGTTTTCGTCAGCTTAAAATTAAACATCGTTATAATCTAAGGTTGGTGTACACATTTTCCAAGGTTACTAACCCCAATTTGCGCCAATCTGAGCTGCGGTAATGACAATAATTAAAACTGGGGCGTTCACATAATTTTAAGAAATATCAACTCTAGAGGCTAACTTAAGTTCTTTATCTGTACGAGACCAACCACAATTCAGGGTGAAATTGCTCCCAATCTGCCTTCATCTTAATCAGAGCCAGTGGCTGCGGGGCGTCAGCCATATTGGACGGGGCACGATACGCATGATAACCTGTCGGAGAACAATGCATGAAATAACAGTTAGCCATAAAACGACTTCTGTCAGGATTGCGTTATAACTTGTTTGCTTATTAAGCTGTGACGCTTCGCTTTGCTAATGAGGTAATTGTCTCCCTCTGCATAGGATTATGATACGGCGACTTCCTGCACTATTTCCACCGACACTATTCTATTGCCGGATTAGTCTAGATGTTGTTAAACGTAAATTTTGTCGTAAAATCTGATTAAATATTCTTTTATTAACGATTTTTGTAATTAAAGAAAACATTATATTATGGTATCTATACTGTAAAATCTAGTGTATAATTTTTTGAAATGTAAAGAAATTGAAATCGTTGCGAAAAGAAAGTAGGTACTCATTTGCTTATATGTAGGTATATGAGAGTAAAAATTAGATAAATTAACTTATGCTTACTTAAATATAAGAATTTGTTCTGTGTATGTATTTCATTAAAAATAACTCTCTATAAGCAGCACATACCTTTAATTTATCAAAATAATATGTATGTAATTATGTAACATTCATTATTTTAATCAACAAATCTTGGGTAATCAATCATACACCTTTAACTGAAAACAACAGATCTATCAATATATCGTCAGTATATTTGTAAAAAATTTCTATACATATGTAAAGTATTAGATTTGTAAAGGTACTTAAAAAAATATATGTCGGTTTTCAAAAGTAAAAAAGCAATATGTCATATATGTATGGAGAGCGTATGTCCCAATAGTGCGGTGTCGGACTATATCTCAATACCAGTTTGAGATACAAAAAAAATTTTCAAATAGAAGATGTTTAATTTTTAAAAGGGCAAAACTTAAAAATGCTTTCGTTTATACAGAGTGTCTCAGAAAACCAGTACTGAATCGAAGTTTATTTTTTCAAATGAAACACCCTATATTTTATTACACTTTTAGAATCTACTATAAAATAAACATACTTTTCATATACCATTGTCTATACCTAATCCTAATAGTTTTTGAAATACTTGATATTTTCTCTAATAGATGTCATATGCAGATACTATTTTTCTAAGTCATATCATGTTTGACCCCAGAAACAAAATTTTTGGTATGCGAGTAGTTTATACTTGCAATAATTTTTACAAATTGCTAAAACTATTTTATTTAATACAGAGTGTTCAAAAAAGGGAAAGCAACATAACAAATTTCAGATTAAAAAATATCCATTTCCTTAAATGAAATACTTATGTAGTGTTTTTTCATGCTATTTTACTCCTAAAGGAAAGCGCTATATTTTTCCCTTAGCATGTCATATATCTATCTGCAATAGATTTAGAGATATTTTCGTTTTTAAATTGGCTTTATAAAAGACTGCATTTGAAGACAGCAATATGTTGAAACTAAGATGGCCATGGAAAACAAATAAGACTCATCATAACTATAAACTGTCAAATAGTTTACTACAGTATTTGCTTCGATTAAAATGTGTGTTTTTCTGTGTTTTAAGGATGAATGTTGCTCTAAAAGAACTTACCAGTACGAAGACACTATTCTAATTTGAATTGTTTGGGCATAATATTTTATCTTATTCAGGGAAATACATATAATATTAAGTTATAGGTATACTGGTGGCGAGGGCACAGTTCATAACGAACAAGCCCAGCCGCAGGTTAAGCGCAACTCAGTCCTACCAGGCAAAGCCTCTCCCTGCTGTAGATCGCAGTGAGGGTTTTACCCTATCCTACCCGAGGTGCCACTGTGATAGCAAAACACTGCGGTCTAGACCAGAAAAGGTCGAAAAACAATCTCCTGATCCGGCTGTCGTGTCGTGGCTTAGGATCTGCGACAGGAACAGACGGCGCCGGACGGAGCATGACATCCGTCCGTCATACCAGGCACCTGCATGCTGTCGTGGACATGTCTCACGGGCATGAGGTGTTGGGGGATCTTGGCTTAACCGCCCAGATCGAGAGGAGACAACCTCACAAAAAACCTAAATCCTAAGGCAAAGGGGTCCGGCCGAGGGGATGCGTGGCTAAATAGATGATTAGTCTGCGAGGGCCCCGACCTTGGGGCACCAGGGGAAACCCCATTGTAACCACCCCTCCGTCCTACATGCGGCGCTCTGTAGAGATGGATTTTTATTTCCCTAGCTGCTCGTGGGAACAAACATGAGTAAGAACAATGAAAAAACTAAAACCGAACGGGATGTTACCGTACCAACTGCCGGGACCGCTGATAGAGACAAACCCTCTACTAGCGCAACCGGAACTAAAGAAAGGAAGGCACGTCACATGACACCCCTTCCTGGACTAGGGCAACCTGGAGGCCTGGACGACCCGAAGAGGAAGGGTCTCAGCGGGGCAGGCGTGAAATGGTACCTGCGCTTTCTTAAACAGGGCTTGACACCTGAGGAAGCCAGGGCCAAAGTAGACAAAGAAAGACAAGTGAGGCAGAAAGCCTCACAGTCAGTAACGGCAAATACAAGCCAGGGCAAACGAGGTAGTGAGCATATCTCACCAGCCCAAGCGCCACAGTATAAGAAGAGGAAAACCAAACCTTCTACTATCACCTCTGGTGCAGCAGGCAAAGTTGGGCAAGTCACCAGCTATGCTACTGCTGCCAAAATTACTAAGGTAGGAATACTACCAGAGGAATACCCTCAGGTAATGTTGAACAGTGCTCAGCTGTCCTCGCTGGAAGAAGCTCTAGTCGAGGCAATGGTAGAGAGCACAGTACGAGGCCTGCAGTTCGCCGGGATTCACTTCCGCCAAGGAATGGTGCTGGTGGACTGCGAAACCGAGGAAACAGTCAAGTGGCTTGACCAAATAGTAGGCGGTCTTCCGTTATGGAAGGGACCCAAGCTAGTGACGAGGAAAGGAGACGACCTCCCTAAACCTCACGTCATGACGGTATTCTTTCCGAGAAGCAAGGGTCAGGAGGCAGGGAAGCTGCTGAAACTGGTCGATACCCAGAACCCTGAACTCCAGACAAACCTCTGGAAAGTGATGAATAACAAAGAAGAAGAGCACGGCCAGGTCCTCACTATTGGGATTGACCCCAAATCATGTGAGGCGATCCTGGCAAAGGGATGTACCCTACATTTTAGATTTGGGAGGATCCCCGTGTCAGGGGTCAAAAAGAGCCAGGAAAAGACAGAGAAGAAAGAGACTACCTCCGAGACCTCTGAGACCGTGGTGGAGCAGCGGGAGACTGTCGAGACTACCTCGCCGGCCTCTCGCTCCACACTAGATGACATCAATTTAGATGATATCAGAATTGACTCCGGGCCGGAAGAAGGATATACTCTGACGCCGGAGGAGTTTGTAGAGCTGGAGGCAGGTGGCCCTCCACCACATTAGACGTCTTCACCAGGCTGGCGCAAATTAACTTGCAGCATTCGAGGGGAGCCTCGGCTGTGGCTGCAAGGATATTTGCAAAACACAACCTGGGACTCGTGTTGATCCAAGAACCTTGGACCAATCGAGGGCAGATCAAGGGTCTGTCATGTAACGACTCACAGGTAATATGGGATTACAGGCAGGAGCATCCTAGGGCCTGCATCCTAATTAGAAACAACATCAACTATATATGTGTTGCAGAATTTATGACTCGGGACCTGACGACGATCATGGTACACCTCGACATCGAGGGAAGCAACCGAGCCATTGTAATTGCCTCCGCATACTTCGCCAACGACGGGACAACAACATCACCGCCCTTGGAAGTGAAGGAGCTAGTGAGGTATTGCAGCAGGAAGAACCTGCCGTTGATAGTCGGATGTGATGCCAATGCACACCACGACATGTGGGGAAGCACTGACGTCAACGAAAGAGGTAAGTCACTTTTAGAATTTCTATTAGCGTGGAATCTCCAAATTGCAAATGTAGGCAGAGAACCTACGTTTGTAACAAGGGTAAGGAGGGAAGTACTAGATGTAACTTTCAGTAGCCTTAGCATAAGTAACATAGTTAAGAACTGGAAAGTCTCGAGTGAACCCTCCCTGTCAGACCACAGGATAATAGAGTTTACCTTGGAGAGAGTAGATCCTATAATGCACCAGTGCAGAAACCCCAGGAAAACAAACTGGAACCTGTACAAAACATATTTAAAGGACAACCTTAGCCAGCTAAACACAGGCGGGACAAGACACCACCTCAAGCTGGAACAGGATGTAGAGCTGCTTTGTGGGGCGATATCCAAGGCCTTTGAAGCCAGTTGTCCGTTATCCCCAAGAAGACCAGCCAAGGATGCCCCTTGGTGGAACAGAACTCTGGCAAATCTCAGAGCTGAAGTCCGTCACCTGTTTAATAAAGCAAAGGTTGACGGGAACTGGCAAAGTTACAAAGAGAAGCTGACTACGTACAACAAGGAGATAAGGAAGGCAAAAACAAAAAATTTCAGAAATTTTTGCGAAAACATCACTTCCACTCCTGTAGCAGCAAGGCTTCACAGAGCCATGGCAAAAGGCGGGACTAAACCTGTGATGGCCTTGAGAAAACCAGATGGCAGCTACACGGAAGGGGAAATGGAGCGGGCTGACCTGCTCCTTCAAACATACTTCCCTGGCAGCAAGCAAGCAGATCCGGCAGAGACAATCCCTAGCACCAAGAGACCCAAACGGGAGGAATGGGAAATCGCTAGGCGAATCTGCACGAGACAACGCATGGAGTGGGCAATAAACACCTTCCAGCCCTACAAATCACCAGGAGCGGATGGGATTTTCCCCGTGCTCCTGCAGAAAGGACAGGAAGAGGTACTACAGCATCTCGTAAACATAACGAGAAGCAGTCTCGCGTTGGGATATGTCCCCAAAAACTGGAGAAGGGCGAAAGTCACCTTCATACCAAAAATAGGGAAGGAAGATGGGACTGACCCCAAATCCTTCAGACCTATTTGCCTGACATCTTTTCTATTGAAAGCAATGGAAAAAGTAATAGACAACTATATAAGAATGGAGGTTATGGAGAAAGCTCCACTTCACACAAGTCAGCACGCATACAGGGCAGGCAGATCGACAGAGACTGCCCTGGAAGAGCTAACAAGAACCATTCAGGAAACCTTGAATGAAAAAGAAACAGCTATCTGTGCCTTCCTAGATATCTCAGGTGCGTTTGATAACACGTCGCATGATGCGAGCACTGGAGACAAGGAGGGTGAGTAAAACAGTAACCAAATGGATAAGTAAGGTGCTCTCCACAAGGACAGCTGAGACAACGGTAGGTCAATACACTACGAAGATCAGAACTACCCGTGGAACACCTCAAGGCGGCGTGTGCTCGCCTTTGATGTGGAGCCTGGTGGCGGATGAGCTGCTTAACAGGTTGACTGCGTTCGGCGTACACTGCATAGGATATGCCGATGACATTGTTATAATAGCAAAAGGCAAATTTGAGGGAATTCTTTGTGACCTGATACAAACAAGCCTTAGAATTACAAGCGAATGGTGTCGATCAGTGGGACTGAGCATTAACTCAGCAAAAACCACAATCGTACCTTTCACTAGGAGGAGGAAACTACCGAAAATGAAAGATATACGTCTAGATACAGCAGTAATCGAATGCAAAACAGAAGTCAAATATCTAGGAATAACCCTGGACAAAAAACTTCTGTGGAACAAGCATATCGAACTGACTGTGAATAAAGCAACAAGAGCTTTAATGAATTGCCGGAATTTAGCAGGCAAAACGTGGGGTTGTAACCCAAATATACTGCGATGGCTGTATACTAGTATAGTAAGACCTATGGTAACATACGGGGCAATAACCTGGTTCCAAAAGGTTACACACGTCACAACCAAGAATATCCTTGGCAAGCTGCAAAGGTTAGCATGTGTATGCATTACCGGAGCAATGGGAACCTGCCCAACCGCTGCCCTAGAGGTCATCCTAGACCTCACACCTCTACATCTAGTAGTGGAGGGAGTGGCCCATGCGGCAGTGTACCGACTAGCCAGGGCACGGACGGGAGGGAGCGAGACTTTATGCCAAGTAGCTTTGTCATCCATGGCGGGACTCTCTCCACTTTCGGATCTGCCAAGCGACGAAATGGTTAGGAAATACAGCTTCGAAAAGAACTTTTCAACGAAATCGGGCAACAAGAGAGAGTGGGAAGGAGAATCCCCCACCTACTCTCTAAAAGCAAACACCATCAAATGGTACACGGATGGGTCCAAAACTGAAAAAGGAACAGGTGTAGGGGTATTCGGGCCAGGAACCAAATACTCAGAGCCGATGGGAATATATCCCAGTGTCTTCCAGGCAGAGATTAATGCGATTGGAAGATGTGCTCAGGTGAATCTTGACAGGAACTATCGGAAGGAGAATATTGCAATCTTCTCCGACAGTCAGGCAGCCTTATTGGCGCTGAGTTCTAACACCATCAGCTCCAAGTTAGTTTGGGAATGCCGGGATAAACTAAACAACCTGGGCAAACAAAACAAAGTTGCATTGTGCTGGGTACCAGGACACACTGGAATCAGTGGCAATGAGAAAGCTAATCTACTAGCAAAGGAGGCCTCCACAACATCGTTTGTGGGACCGGAACCATTCTGTGGAATAGGGATGAGCACCTATAAGAAAGAACTTAAAGACAGGGAAGAGGACGTCAGAGCTTCCCTCTGACACAATCTTCCTGGTCTGAGACATTCCAAGGTATTCCTTGGAAATTTCAACAAGCAGAGAGCAAAAACCATGCTAGAACTAAACAGGAACAGATTACGCATTCTCACAGGTTTCCTTACAGGGCATTGTCACCTCGGGGAGCACATGAAGAGAATAGGTCTGAAACAGAATAGCGACTGCAGGTTCTGCGGGGCGGAAGATGAAAGTCCGGAACACCTGATACCCAACTGCACAGAAATTGAAGAAATTCGCGCCAACTATCTTGGCAAAGGCGTTATAGACGAGGAAGAAATACCCTCTCGGAAACCATCACATCTGTTACAGTTTATTAAAGCCCTCAGGCTGGATGGGGAGCTGTGACTGCGGGCAAAACCCAGCAGCTTACACCTCATGTAAGGGGGCACAATAGACCCACGGTCGCGGTGCAACATCACCCTTATATCTAAATCTAAAATCTATAGGTATACTGCTGTAAAACTAATAAAACGAAAAGGAAAAAAAGAACAAATTTTTATTTAAAGCAAGAAATAATAAGAAAATTAAACAAAAATATTATTGCGCAATTGCCATATAAAGTGGAGATAGCGAACTGTATAAAGACTGCAGCCTACTTCCAAGATACAAATTACTCCCCAATACAAAACAATACTATACAAAACTTAATACAATACAAAACTATACCCCAATGACACTCCCTAGACAAGGTGTTCAATATGTCCACCATTTTGTTCTTGGCAAACAGTAATTCTGTGAATAAAATTTTGATGCACCCTTTGAAGCATATTTTCATCAATCGATTCAAAAGCTCGTTGTATTCTAAATTTCATATCTTCCACTGATGTTGGGGCAGTCTTGTATTCCTGCGTTTTGACGTAACCCCATAAAAAAGTCTGGTTTCGTCAGATCCAGAGATCTTGCGGGCCATATCACTTGTCCTCCTCTACCGATTCATTTATTCTCAAAATGTGTGTTCAGATAATGCCTCACACATCTGCTAAAATGTGGAGGAACTCCATCTCATTGTAACCACATTTGTCTGGTAATTTGTAATGGTAAGGTGTCAACCATATCCTCAAATTGATTTCGTAAGAAATTCAAAAATGATTCTCCATCCACTGTGTTATCGAAAAAGTATGGTCCTATAACAAAACGTCCAAAAACTCCACCCCGTACATTAAGAGACCACCTATGCTGATTATCCAGTGGAATTATCATTCTAGGATTTTCGTCATTATAGTAGTGAAAATTGTGGCGATTAACAAACCCATTTTTATGAAATGTGGCTTGGTCTGTGAATACAACGTTATTGAAGAAATTTGGCTCCTGATAATTCTTGTCTAATGCCCAATTACAGAAGTTGCGGCTGCTTATAAAATGTTGTTGGCTTAGTTCTTGTACCGGTTGTACATGGTATGGGTGAAATTTGTGTTTCCCAATAATTCTGTTCGCTGATGTTTTCGGTATTCCAATTTCGTTTTCTAACGTACGTGTTGACGTATGCGGATTTCCCACTACAGCTTCCAATACTAGGTGTCAATTTTTTGTAGTGGCCACCCGTTTTTGTCTTTGCAATTTCTTTTCATAGTGTACGCTTCCAGTTCTCTCAAAACGTTCTTTTAACCTGGCAAATGCATGAGTATTAGGATGCCACTCAGCATTTGGAAACCTTTGCGCGTAAATGCGACTTGCAAGGAAACACTTCTGATCGCTCGATCCCAATGCGTAAACCATATTTATAATTTCTGGTTGTGAAAAATTCATTATACGTTAGTATACATAAACATATATATATAATGTTAATATATAGAAAATACTGCTTTAAATAATCTGACAGTTTAGAGTTATAATGAATGTTATTTGTTTTCCATGGCCATCTTAGTTTTAACATATTGCTGTCTTCAAATGCAGTCTTTTATAAAGCGAATTTAAAAACGAAAATATCTCGAAATCTATTGCAGATGGGTATATGACAAGCTTAAGGAAAAATATAGCGCTTTCCTTTAGGAGTAAAATAGCATGAAAAAACACTAAGTATTCCATTTAAGGAAATGGATATTTTTTAATCTGAGATTTGTTATGTTGCTTTCCCTTTTTTGAACACTCTGTATTAAATAAAATAGTTTTAGCAATTTGTAAAAATTATTGCAAGTATAGACTACTCGCATACCAAAAATTTTGTTTCTGGGGTCAAACATAAGTAAGATATGACTGAAAAATAGTATCTGCATATGACATCTATTAGAGAAAATATCAAATATTTCAAAAACTATTAGGATTAGGTAGAGACAATGGTATATCGAAAGTATGTTGATTTTATAGTAGATTCTAAAAATGTAATAAAATATAGGGTGTTCCATTTGAAAAAATAAACTTGGATTCAGTACTGCTTTTCTGAGACATTCTGTATAAACGAAAGCATTTTTAAGTTTTGCTCTTTTAAAAATTAAACATCTTCTATTTCAATTTTTTTTTTGTATCTCAAACTGGTATTGAGATATCGCCCTACACCGCACTATTGGGACACCCAGTATCGTAGCTGCGGCAGCAGATTCAATCATAAAAAATAGGTGTAACTGAATTCATCTTTTTAATATATGTCAATAGTTACAATGTATGTCAATTAATAATAATAATCATTTATTACAACAGCTTTATTGTATTATTAAGTACCGCCACATACATGATATGTAAATCTAACATATGTAGTTCCAATGGATCCAATCAACAAACTAATTGCATCTTCAAGAGTCAATTACTTTAATAATATGATGTTTTTTTGATATTACAAGTAAACACGCAATAGTAAGAATACGTTATGTAAAAATGTTCAGTAGATTACAATAAATGTTACTGAGATTACTGATAACTATTTTTAAATGAATGCTATTATTTTGATACTAAATATTTCAAAAAATTACCTGTTTTTCTAATTAGGTTTTAAAGAACATTATGACATAGCGTTTGTTGATTTCTTAAAATTGACATAGATACATTACTTTTATTGTGTATTTTTTACAAACTTAATATTTTATATATCCATTTTTGTAAGAAATTTTAATATTTTTTTGAACAATTTATGGTAATATAAAATTCCTACAGTATATTGATTTTCCGATGAAGTTGTAGTCACTACCGAAATATTAAAGATAAAATTAAAAATATTAATTATATAAATAAGATATAACAAATATATAACTGTTACCAGAAATAAAGAATAAGAATAGAAGAGAGTAGAAAAAGAAGTAGAAAGTAGAAAAAAACGGAAGTGAATAGAATGATCGCAGGTGAAAAATACCACGGAAGGAGAACGGTTTTATTATTTCATATACACACATGCACAAGATATAAGACGGTGGACTAAATTTTTATAAGAATTTTTTGGCATAAATCTAAAAAAATTGACTTTTATTTGTTGCATTTACTTATTTTAAAAGTGTAATCAGATACTGAATATAGCTATAGGTTAAATATTACTGCTAATGCAATTTTCATAAAATTCGAGGTACAACTTTCAGATACTAATATATGTACCTACAGATTGTTACGTGTTCATATTTAACGTTCGTATGTACCGAAGACTGTCGCCAAATTTGGTTCTGAAACAGGGTTAGAAGTATAACGCAGTACGATTGAAAAATGGTGGTGATATGTTGATTTTTATTAAGAAAGCTCTGGAAGTTTACATTTATGCTTAAAACTGTGTACTTCAACAGTCAGGCACTCCTCTAGCAATAGAATTAAACTGATTTTCACTATACTCTGTATTCGTACGTATAAAACTGCTATTAAAAATTTCATTAAGGTAATAGAAGCGATAATAAAATAGTACGACAATCTGATACTGTATAAATTGGCTCCATGAATAACCGGATCTACTCGCTGTTAGTATCCGGTTGGTAAGACGTACCAAATATAATAACTGAAACGTGGAAGGCCGCCACACTATTCCATTGACGATATTTCATGATATCGTATCGGCGAGAAAACTAGTGCGCACCATTTACAATAATATATATTTTCCGCAAATCGGTGAGAAATGAGGAAGTAACATCGGAAATTCGATGGTTAGTTAATTGCATTCTTTTAGTGTCTGTGTTCATCGCTGCCACATATATTTCTTTCTGTCTTTAATCTTGTTATCTGATTGTTACGTATTTCGGCGTTAGAAGCTGATGCTGTCCGTTTTTCTTGTAGTATTTGGACATCTTCTAATTTACTGATCTTATTTATAGATCACATGGAAAGTCAATGAGTCTATGGGATATCCTATCAAATTTGTGAATGTTGTAAATTATATGATATAAGCGTTATCGGTGACATATCAAATAAATTGTAACAAGTGCATTAAAGGTAAAAACAGGATTAAAGCGCTACGTTATGCTCTGTCTGACGCTCTCGCTGTATTATTCCTTCGCAACACCTTGATGAATCTAATATGCACGTACGCAGGCGCAAGTCTGTTGCTGTCTCAAATGTATTCTGTCGTGCTTGAAAACTTCGACCTTTTGATAGGGTCTTCAATGTGTTAGAGCAGGCATAGGATTTAATATGTTAGATAAAGAGATACAACGAATGCATTTGTTCAAGCAAACAGTATCGATATAACTTTCCTGTGTTAACTAAGGGATATCAATTTTTAGTAGGTTTAGTAACTGAAGTCTGCAATGCTATGTCTAATCTCTAAGAGTGATTTAAACTTTACAGGAACAGATATACATATATATGTATATACGAGTATAACATAATTCTAGTGTTAGTTTAGCTAGTTTTTATATTGGTGTACGTCAATATTAGGCAGAGGCATAATCGATAAAACAAGCGAAATTGCGATGTTTCTATCCATTTTATTCATATTACTGACGGTGACAATTAGTTTTAATGATTGTGACTTTTGAACTAAATGTGTACAGTTGTACTAATTCATAAATTACCTTCCATCAAAGTTAATAATAGTATTCAAACTGAAAACTTCATATTTTTTTATCTGTGCTTTAAATGAGACTCTTAAGTGCCAAACATCAATATAATGCATCAGGTGTTTGGTTTTATGGTTCATCCGAAAATATTTTAACTTGGAAAATAGCCCGAATCTGGGTAACTATAAGAGATAGAAAAGAACGACTTTTTCATCCCCTATGAGAGAATGAAAACCTATAGGCCTTTGTTTTTGAGTTGTTTGTTAAATTTTGATTAACACGTTGACTGCCATGATTATGATCTTTTATCTTCGTTGGCATAGAACTGATCTACGCCGGTCCGAGAGTTGCGCGAGATTAAAATATTTAATCGAGTCAATCACGTACTCGAACATCTAGGTTATGTCTTCTAAATTAGAATTTATTCCTGTATAGGTATGCGCATGCGTACGATCTTTACCCAACCAATAGAAAGAAAAGAGAGATTGACAGCACATGCGTATAAGTAATTTCTTCCAAGAGAGAAGATATCTTCTGTGTCATTTTGATTTCAGGCATTCCGAGACTAAACCCGCAATATAGAAGTATTATATTTATATATGATTAAGATACAAGTTTCATAAGACACGATTTTTGCGCACGCGTTCAAGTTTAGAAAACGGACCGCTAGGCGAGTTTTCTAAAGAACAAGTGCGCAAAAATAGCTAATGAAACGTGTATTTTATACTAGTTTTTCTATTTAAGTTATTAAAAGTTCAAAAAAGATTAAAATGAGAGACAAGTTTTGTTCAAACATCAAACTTCAAAAAATAAAATTAGCATTATCGCATGCTAATTTTATTTTCGGATGTCGTAAAGTGAAAGCAAAATTACACGCTTAAATTATACAAATGATGATTATTTACATTTATTTATTCTTTATGGAAACGTAATAGATATTTCAAGAACATCTGATACATTAGCAGCTCGATATCCGAAAACCATCTAAAAATACCATTAAACGAACTACATAGAAAACTTCAAGAACTTATAATACACATATGAAATAGCATATTATTTTAATCAATGCTCAAACTAACGTCTTTGAACATCCCGACATTATTTGCACCTAATTAGTAATTGCTCATGCAGTGCTCTTTTTATTCATTCCGGAATCAGATTCTAGAATGCTCTTCTGACACGTTCCATGCAGTCGTCTATGGTGGATAGAGCAGTATTATAGACCATAATCAATAAAGAACAACAAAATGCATAATGAAGTATTACTGATCATACAGTACCTATATTTGAATGTTTAAATTTTCATAAAATAAGTGTTGTTTCTCACTCGTATAGTGATTAAATTCCATTTTGACGTAAATGTCGCAAACTAAATTCTCTATTATCGTAAATGAAACTATAATACATCATCAAGGTTACATATGGTTTTAGAATCTTTTTGGAGAATAAATAAGGTGTAAATATATACGGATACACCCTCCTCAAAATTTAATAATAAGTTCCGTTAAGTAATGAAAAATAATCAATCTTCTTGCCTTCCTGGTTCGTAGTTGATGTAGTTCGCTTGCTTCCAGAATCGAGGACGGAAAGAATATTGGAATTAGAATGGGAGAGCTTTGAAATAATTTTCTTAAAACGCTGTCGTGGTTCAACACAGCAACAGCATTTAATCCTGTAGCATCGAGCGAACGGTTACTCTTACATTAAACATTTCATATTGCGACTACAATTCCGATAATTAAAAGTAAAACAGTATGTACGCGTAGCTCCTGTTACGAGAATGCGAACTTTTCTAAATTTCGCGTTGTGTATGTGCATATACCTGTCATAGCCCTGCAAACATGTAATGTGAAAAGCCAGTAAATCTTAAGAGTAATTGCTTTTAATTCTTGTACTTGGGACGTTATTAATTATTGCGACTAGATATGTGGTATACGTAGCATACGTATATTTAGCGATGAGTTTATATTGCATGTGTAAAAATACTACTACGTAAATATGACCATTGTTCAACTGAAAAACTTATAAAGACTAAGTAAATATCTTTGCTATTTTAACACCTATGTAAATATTCGTTTGACATTTATTGTGTTACTTATTAAGTCTAACTTCACTAATCTATAGAGGAAAGAGAGAGAGAAAGAGGTTAGAAACCTCCTCGATATAACTTTTTATTATTAACTCGTCAAAACTTTTCGTTCATGGATGCTAATTTTAAGAGAAGAGAAAGTAATCCATATTTAAATCACCAACTAGTTGACAAAGTAAACCAGGATGGACGAAGAAGTCTATTATTATGCAAATAGATGAGTTTTCGTGTACTGATTGATTGGAAGGAGCTCAAGGAAGAGTAATATAATTCTTCACTGTAGGACTCGCATTTTTGCTTGATAAACTGTCGTTTCATTAAGCAGCTATTTCATCATTAGACCGCAGGTACGTTGTTTTCTTATCTGTGGTGGGTGTAGCTGCAGTGGCTTTCAAGCTGTGTATTCCTTGTCTGACTACTCTTGCAGCTCTTGCTGTGTATTTTAGTGTATACAAATGTGTTTTCTAGACTATGTTATAATATTATCCCACCGTAAATAATGTTGCGTTGTTAATTGTGTCCCAACAATAAATGCTACTCGACCGGAGAATCAGTTTTAGTAAGACACGGCACAACGCCGCGACTAGGATTTGATCCTTGGAAATCTGATCTGCCACTACCAGAAAATGGTCATCCTACCACTGCGTCCACCGAGTCTGATAATACCAGAGTTTGTTATAAGAGACTAGTGCGACTTTTTATGTTTCTCTAAAAGACACACAGGTTTTAATAACGAGCGAGGTATAGACGAAAACAACAGTGCAATATACAGAAACCTTTTTCAGCAGTGGAAGGAACATGTGAAGATATGTGTGGACTAAACGCGGTCGTAATATGTCTGCGACTATTAGTAATTGTACACAATAGGTGAATAAACAAACTTACAGCGTCAGTGTCGTTATTATTATGGCACACCTTGTATGTCTTCCCAAAATTATTTGTTATTGCTTATTAAATTATTGCACAGCAAAAGAAATGTTCATTAACACCCGAGTCTCAACATTTTCGTCTGTTTCTTACTCGCCTGATGCCGGACTAAAGTAGCTAACAGTGGAGATACTGTCTTAAATATTACAATAGCTATAATAGAAGGGATAGGACAGCAAAGGATAATGTCTCGAAGGGTTGTTGAAGTTGAGGGATAAGTGTTCCATTCTGCGGTAAATTACATAACTGTCCCTTGCTTGTCCAGGGTCTTGGAAGTTTGGAATTGTTCGTTCTGCGTGACACAACCGAGTGCAATTAATGACCGTTAAATTATGCGCAAACGATACTCTCTGCATGGCTGTTCTGTACTTCATAAGTATGTATTGCGTTTCACATTGTTCAGGAAGTAGTATTAATCTTATCTGGCTATAAACAGGAAACTTACTAACAGAAGTTCTATGAGTTTTTTATGGTAGAGACCGTCACATTGTAACATTCAAATTTCCCAGTAAGTCTTGTACACTATTACAACTATTATAAAGCTCAATACATTGTGAGTACCTGGTATGAAATAATGTAGTATTAGAAGTCACACTTCTATTACTTTTGTTAATATAACTGTTTATATTTATGGTTTGCACCATGATATAATAGCACGTAATGTGTATGATGCAGAAAGTAATGTAATAATTCGATTTTTCAAAGTAAATTTACATTAACATATCTTGTAATATTATCTGAAAATGTTATTATAATTCATATTATTATAAATCAATGATTTCTTTCTTTTATAGATATTTTTGTTGATGGGCATGGCTATTTATGTTATTAGTATTTGACACATCTTAAGTATGAATTTCTTCCACTAAAGAGGTCTTGTAAACAAAAATATAATATTATATGTTTTGGCATAAATTAGTATTTAATTAATTTCCTGTTTCATTGGCCTAAATGTGAAAATACTTCAAGAAGTAAAAGATAAGTACTTGCAGGTCATAACATAGATATATAAATTATAATAATTCAATGGATGCTTCCTATACTTTAAAATAAAAAATCCTAGTAGTTAAGAAAATCAGTAATTTCTAAATCCTGTTACATTTTTGTGACAAAATACATACAGAGAATAAGAGTTTGCGAAATACTTCACTGGATCTCTTGGTGCAGAAGTAGAAGACTAAACACTTCAACCCACAAAACACCAAAAAACTACTGAAAACTGACGCGTTTTTGGTGTTTTGTGGGTTGAAGTGTTTAGTGTTCTACAAGAGTTTGCGCTTATTTTTTAGTAGGTTTAGTAACTGAAGTCTGCAATGCTATGTCTAATCTCTAAGGGTGATTTAAACTTTACAGGAACAGATATACATATATATGTATATACGAGTATAACATAATTCTAGTGTTAGTTTAGCTAGTTATTGTTTTTATATTGGTTTTTATATTGGTTTTTATATTGGTGTACGTCAATGTTAGGCAGAGGCATAATCGATAAAACAAGCGAAATTGCGATGTTTCTATCCATTTTATTCATATTACTGACGGTGACAATTAGTTTTAATGATTGTGATTTTTGAACTAAATGTGTACAGTTGTACTAATTCATAAATTACCTTCCATCAAAGTTAATATTAGTATTCAAGCTGAATACTTCATATTTTTTTATCTGTGCTTTAAATGAGACTCTTAAGTGCTAAACATCAATATAATGCATCAGGTGTTTGGTTTTATGGTTCATCCGAAAATATTTTAACTTGGAAAATAGCCCGAATCTGGATAACTATAGGAGATAGAAAAGAACGACTTTTCCATCCCCTATGAGAAAATGAAAACCTATAGGCCTTTGTTTTTGAGTTGTTTGTTAAATTTTGATTAACACGTTGACTGCCATGAAAAGCGTCACGTGATGTATGTCAAAATTTCCACAGTAGCCGCGAGAAGCAATAGTTGATTCTCATGCGGGTTTACTTTTAAATGCCGAACGCATCAGCGTTTGATTCTCAGATTACTAAAATATTTGTGCCATCCAAAATACAAGGCTGTAAGAACTAGAAGCTGAAATTGGCTTGTGGTTAAGTGAATCGAGTGTTGATTCTTATGGCCTGAAATATTAGTAGTAATTGAATTTCCATTGAAACACAAACTCCATAAAAATCTTATATCTTTATATTTATAAACATAACAACAAAAGTAAAATACATTCTTTGACGTGCAGAAATAGCTAATTAATCAAAATATGCTTATATTATCTCGTACATGTACGGACTTCAAAAAAAGCAACTCAAACAATAGTTGTTAGAGCATTCTACAAAACGATACTTCGTTGTTATGGAGATACCATGATTTTAGCAACAACTGCTATCAATTGCGAGGAATTAGATCTTTCCTTTTGTTATCATATACAACACACTTTTGGAGCAGTACGATTCAATGGACGGAAACTGGCAAAAGCCCAACCAAATCAAAATTCCAATGAAACATTCAATTTTCTCGTTATTTGTGTCATGCCATTTGTGAATGCTGGCTTTGGGAAATTTCAGCCGTTCTGCATATCTGTTTTAAGATAACCAAAGTCAAAATAATACAAGTGTATATAAACAAAGGATTTGAATATCACGATTTTTCGATGAAATTTCTAGTCATGACGTAATATTGTACAACAGTTTTTATGGAAAGATATCATCCCTTGAACTAAACATATCATGCTATAGCACTGCATTTTTACAAAAATAGACTTATTTCTTATGAATCAACATATGATTCACACAGGTAGTATGGCTGTTTTTATCTATGTGGGGCCGCATGAATCATATGCTGCTTCTCGGCGGAAAACAATAAAAAAACCTGAGCTTTTTGCAAGAAAGAATGATAACTTGCAGGTTTACTATCTTATTACTAGCATATTTAATTATAAAATTCGTCCGGCCAGAATGGATAGATTTTTAGTAACTATTGTGGCAGTCAACAATTTCTGTATATAGAAAAGATATTCAAATTACTTCACTATTTTTTCCGATACATTTTTGATAAAAAACGTAGTTTGAGTTGAAATAAAGTTATAATTTTTTGTATGGATTTTTTTATTCGAGATTTCTTCTCTTTTCAATGATGATTTTATTCTAAAATTCGTATTTTGATGTTTAGGTCAATTTACGTTTAATTATACATTGTGGTATAACATTTTTCTAGTTAAATCTGGCATATTAAAATGTGTTATTCAAAGTAATAAGAAGTGTGAAATTGCAACTGACATATATTTGATTCAATACTAAGAGAAAAGATTTAAAGAAATGTTGACGTCTTTCATTTTACAATAACTTATTTGAGGAAGTCGGACGAACTATACTCATCAATGTATTTTTCTACAACCGTCAATGTAGAAAAATACATTATAATATATACAGGCTGTCTGTAAAAGGTCTTTACACGCGCCTACCACATATTCCTTAGACCAAAATAATCCGATTTAAGTAAACTTATCTTAGTCCAAAGTCGCTTACTTTGGGCGCTATGCGGCCTTGAAGTTAAAATTTTGAAATCGTTTTTTTATTATAAATTCAAAACGGCTTATGCGATTTTTTATTCCAGAACATATAATATTATGATTTCGTTAATGAAACTTCTTAAGTGGAAGAAATTGACATTTAATATGTGTCAAAATATTAGTATTTTGACACATATGAAGAAGTATTTTTAACGAAAACATAATATTATATGTTCTGGAATAAATTCGTATTTAATTAATTGTTGTTTTATTGACCTACAAGTGGAAATATTTCAGAATTTTCCTGCAAAACTATCAAAAAAAAATCCAAATACCAATAGCATATTAGTATATTCTGCATTGGTGTGTGGTAAGGCCATGATAAATCACAAAAAATTAAGCTTTCTAAATTATTATTAGAGCACTTAACTACTTTTGAACACTAATGACAATTCTGATATTTTAGATTTGACGCTATTATTATTTAACCATGTAAAATTAATTTGTTTATGATAGAAATCACTGACTGGATTACCTTATGCTTTTTTCCGAACGCACGACCATAAGTTCTTTTTTTTTTGTTTTTCTCGAAAACTAATAAAAATAGGAAAATTTTACAAGAGACATAATTTGATGATTTTTTAATACTCTATCGAATAAAAGTTAATTCGTGTCTCTATTACAGACACCAAAAAAAATTATGTTAATTTTTATAATGGCCATGCGTGTTTCATTCACTTCTGGTATTAGTATTTTCTTGAAATTGTCTCAAAACAGTTGTCCTATAATACTAACTGACCATGTCAAATCTTATTAAAATCGCATAAGCCGTTTTGAATTTATAATAAAAAAACGATTTCAAAATTTTAACTTCAAGGTCGCATAGCCCCCAAACTAAGCGAATTTGGACTAAGATAAGTTTACTTAAATCGGTTTATTTTGGTCTAAGGAATATGTGGTAGGAGCGTGTAAAGACCTTTTACAGACACCTTGTATAGACGTTAAAAAACACGTCGTCGTTTAAAGTGTATATTCATCAAGATGATAAGAAAGTAGCTGTTAATGTTATTGGGATGGCAGTTGTGAGCCATTAGTTTTCAAGGGCGTCAAATTGAGATTGAATGTGACAAAAACATGATCAGTTTAAAAAAAATTGTACTTTACACAAATTCAATGGTACCCATCGTTTAAAATTATTATTTGGACAACAGTGTATCTTAGCAACACCGGCATTTTCTATCGACAAAAAGATCACTAGCGATCTTATTTCAAGACAATGTGATAATTGAATCGTATTCTGGTTTATCGGCTTTATACGAGGGTAAATGAAATATAAACGGTAATTATGCTATTCTGCTTAGAATGCAATTCCGAGGTAGATGATGTTGTGTGGAGTACATGTTTGGTTTATGAGGAGTGGGGGAACCGGTCGGTTTGTCTGTCGCGCAACGGATTACGAGGGTAAATCAAATATTTTTTTTATACATTTGTTGAATAACGTTATACACAAATCATTATTTTAACACTTTTCAATATAGTCTGCTGCGTCATCTACACATTTTTGCTACCGATTTGGAAGTTTCAGTATTCCCTACGGATAGAAAATTTGAAGGCGAATTGTGCACCTTGAATTGTGCAATTGCGCACCTTGATGATCAGTGATAATGGATTGAACACTTCCACAGCTGATACCCACTTCTGATGAAATTTCTTCCACGGTAAACCGGCGATCACGTAAGCTTTCGAGCGGCACTGATATTGTAATCTGGTAAGGCTTGTCCTTGGGCGTCGACCATGACTTTTGTTTTCAACACGTTTTCGTCTGCCCTTAAATTCTCTCGCCCACGTATACACACTATTCTGAGATACTGTGCTGTCTCCAAACGGTGCCTTCAAACGAGTTAAAATTTCTGACGATTTAACGCCTTCATTGGTTAAAAACGTCATGATAATCCGTTCCGCGACAAACGAATGTATCTCTTGGTCGGTAATGGCTGTACAGACGACAAAACCACAGAATATCAAACTACCAGAATTTGCACTCCCCTTAGCGGGATAAGTACGCGTATTTTTAGTGCGCAGCGTAATCCGCCATCTTCTCTGGAAGAAAAATACTTCACGATAGTTGATGTTTAGTATTCGAGCGATTCGAGATTCGAGCGTTGTTCATTGTTTATTAACTAACATGTGTTATTGACGTTTGTGTCGAGATTAACTTTTGTTTTCTAAATATTTATTCGTAGTGTAGGACTTGTAATTTGGTACATACATATTTCATATTTTATAACTGCATATTTTATATCAACATATACTTATTTTAACGGCTTCTAGTTTTCCGTTAATACTCCTCTGTCAACGTATACAATTTTTTCTCAATTCGACCCTGCGTTTCTTCCACACAAAATGGCATGAATAGCCTGAAGGTCACTGAAGTGCAAATTCTGATAGTTTGATATTCTGTGACAAAACCGAGCATACACGTCAACCCGACCTGTTCCCCCACTCCTCATAAACCAAACATGTACTCCACACAACATCATCTACCTCGGAATTGCATTCTAAGCAGAATAGCATACTTACCGTTTATATTTGATTTACCCTCGTATATAAGGTTATTTAAATATACCGGAGCACCTAAATTTGTTTGAAAGTGTATATAGAAAATATTTTTTTTGCGGTTTTACTATTCAAAGATAAGAAATAAATATCTCAAGAACGGTGCAAGGTAATTGTTTAAAAGGCACTTTAAAATCTGCGGAGCACTTAAAAAAATGTAAAAATATACAAATGTAAAAATGTACTATAATGCGTATTTTACTTGATAAAGTAAGTTGAATACAATTTTCATAATAAAATAATCGACATTTAGATTAGAAATTTGTTCTTGCTCTTTTTTACTTAAAACCAATAATTTCTTTTGTGGAAAATGTATGTGGTTTCAAATATATTTACATTTCAATGACTCTTTATACATACATATATACTAAATAGCAAAAATTGTGATGATATATTAAACCATCATATGTTTGCGGAACTTTTACATGGATTACCGCTGATTGAACGATGAAATATATTTTTCCAAAAGGGTGACGCACCGTCGCATAATACAGGAATCATTTCAGAATTGTTGAACAATAATACGAAGATAATTAGAAGAAGAAAATATCATTTGTAGATTTATCAAATCACGGTATTTTCAGTCAGCAATGATAAATTACTGAAATAGAACGGATCTGAACGAATTGAATAGTCAGTTTCGATTGACTCGAATCTTGAATCGTGCAAACATACAATGAAACAACAATTATTGTTTCATTGTATGTTTGCACGATTCATTAATAGATCTCTATACGTGTATAAAAACATGTTATGAATACAACATAAAGAGCTGATGCAAATACACTCGTCACAAAAAACGTCTACTTTATTTTGCAATGTTAGCATAAAATGATGCATCCGGATATACATACAAGCACTTGTCATGCCTGAATGCCAACGATATTTTATATATTCTGGGCGTAAATACATTCATTCAAGACTGGCCCTAACTTATAAAGTTAGGGATGATAAGCATTCGCGAAAATTTGGACGGTTTACATTTCTCATTATTTTAATTAACGGATAATTTCAAATTTTTAATGAATTCCGAATCCTGATGATAACTAACAGATTAGTAAGATGGCTATCGCTTTGATATGATTGTAAATCGATTCCTTTTTTGTGGATATCTTAAAAACAATTTATACAACAATTGTAATCTTGGAATAATTTTTACTCTACATAACATGGTGTTTTCGTTATTTTCATAAACCATTGTATACTTTTTACCTCATAACGTGAAAAATATTAATTTTAAATAAAGTTAGTATAAGTATTAGACCTGATTGCTCATATTATATCGGAAAAATTAGAAATTTTTTTGCTGAACACTGGCAAACCGTAGTAGGTACTTTATAAATCATTACTATGAAATTTGTTAGAAATTCACATGTTATACAGGTGTCTCAGCGAGATCGTTCATTAGAAATGAATGGGGTTTTGGAAAATTTGTAAATTTGAAAATTCAGCATTATATATAATCGAGTGTTCTCTTCAAAAAATATTATTAGACTTCTAGGGCTGAAGTCGCCATCTACTTTGTTACTTTTAAGAGAATACCCTGCATATTTTTATATATTTGGATTTACCTATTTTTAGGCATTATAAATACCTTTTAGGTTTTTCAATTTGATTCGGGCGTTTTGTAGTTATTCGATTTTATCTAAAAAAATTTGCTATAGCGGACATTTATCCCAAAAATCAGAGAACACTCGATTTTTCGGATATCAATTTAGAATTCATATGTTTAAACAACATGCTGGAGTATATTTTAGCGCGTCGAACAGCTGTCTACATTGTGTGGTTACTTTACTATGGCACGTTAACTTTTCGACAGTTTGAAGAACTTAATTTTTTGGCACTCCCTATATTTTATTACTTAATCGTCTGCAGCGTCGAAATTTCCGTCTTTTCTGTCTCACATGTGTTAAAATTAATAGTTTAGGAGATAATTAGATTTTTCTTTATGCACTCATAACTCATTGACACTTATCTGGTGTGCCATGGAAAATAAGCGTTTTCAAGATTTATTGTCAAAGTCTAACGTCAAAATAACACTTCGTCGTTTCATGCTTGTGAGTTAATAATTATCCGTTAAATGCCTTTGCATTATTGCTATAAAAAGTTAAAGTAGATAATGAACGGTCTTGCTGGGGCAGCCTGTATATGAAAGAGCAAAATAAAGGTTCTTAGTGAAGTCATAACAAACCATGAATTCTATAATACATAAAAAATACAACTTTATGTAATAACTGGAATATTGAAAATGTTCTAGAAAATTAACTACGTTGCCACATTTTTATCGAAAAAGTATCCCAAGAACGTGGAAGTTGTTTTTCTATATTTTTATAAAGGTAAACAAGTAAAGGCCGCACTATAAAAAAAACAGATCAAAGATCTGTGACTTTATTTTATATATCTCATAGTTATCATGCATGTTAAACTTGTTCCAGATAATTACATCAACGGAAGACTACAAATTGGACCTGTCGAATCACTTCTCGTTATTCGCTGTGCCAATTATTTTCCAAAATATAAAGAAAAGTAACAGATAAACTTCAGGTACTATGATTCGATTCGAAAAAAAGCAAATAAATAATAAAAAACTTCGGTCTATGTTTTTATTTATGAGACTACACGTCTCGCCGTTTTAGAGTAATCTAACTCTAGAAGTTTTATGCAACTAAATCTGAGAATGCTTTTTTTATTCCTATAATAATTGTGTCCAATGCGGAGTGTCGATAGTTCCTACTTTCAATGCCAACGTCGTTAGAGAGCAAGTAGCCTCCTTTATTAGCAGGTAAGCGGTATGTATGTTACTTGACTACATCATATAAGTAAATATATCCATTTAAGATGATATGTTTGCCTTTTCTTTTACTTATTGTTAGTGCAGAATAAACATTTAGCAAAGCATGGGAATAGCGCTGATATTTTATAGAATGCATGTGAAAGTGATGCCTTCTGCCGTTTGGTTATATGTAGGCGTATAACGTGATTACTTGTCATTCAGGGTAATCACATTGCGTGCATAGTAATCAGAAAATGCAGGTTATTTATAAATAACATTGAACTGAAAGAGGTGGTTTAGAATAACGAATAGTATTATATTTTATCAGATGTGATGAGTGTTTTATATATTATCGTGATGTAAATGACGATTCTGATTGCATAAACAATAGTCCCCTCATTTGCGAGTAAAGTAAGTTTCGACAACTATTGCTGCAGCTACTGACTCGTGTGTTAGACTGCAAAAGCTCCATTGTAGTCTAACACACCACTAAGATCAAGGGCAAATTCACTTCTCGGGTAAAAGGTAAGCACTTATTATTAATTTCATTGAACACGATATTATCCAGAACCAATGTCATCCGGTTAGAAAATCCTTAACGGAAACAATGACCTTCGAAACTAAGTGTAAAATGCGCTCTAAAGGAGGGAATGGCATCTGTACGGGATATATTATTTTGTCGATTGATAGAGTTAACTCAGGAATTTATCTGTATATAGATAAAATATTTACCTCCGAGACATAGGCTTCTGCAAAGGATGGTTGCGAGGGCAAACATGAAAGGAGTCAAGCGGTGCTAATATTAACTCCGTATTTTTATCTGTGTATGTTTATTAAAAGTATAGCAATTCAATCAGTACATATTACGGCTATTTCGTGTGTGTAGTAATGCATTTTAAATTAACATACACTGCAAGAATTTAAAAATAAAATGAAAACTACCATGTTCTATTTAAAACAAGCGAGTTGGTATGTAGATCATTCATGAAAATATTTCCTTTTTTTCCTGGTAACTGCATCTCTAAAATCTTCTAATCAAAATTCGTCGTACCCGGTATATATCTCTGCGTATAAATATAATGATCATTGAGCTGGAAACATTTCAATAACCATTTGCGTCTATTTATTTTCAGTCTGTGCGAATGCCAATCAAATGATCTGTTTGTTGCGTTATTTTTTTGATCGAGTTATTTAATTGTCTGCTTTGAAACTCCTTCGTGTTGCCCACAGGAATTCTAAATCTGTCGACTACGACCACAACATGCACAAAAAAACACAGTTTTCCTTTTAATAATTAGGTGATTCACAGCTGACCTGGAAAATTCGGTATTTCCTTTTCTTTCTTTCGGCTACGTTGGAACTTAAAATTTTCGAGATAATCTGCTTATTGTGTTATTGTAGAGAAACTGGTTAGCAGTTTGGGGAAAAGTTGGAGTTTTCCGAGGGATAAAATTTGACTTTTTGCTTTGCATTGAATTTTCTTAATGGAGTTCGGGTTAAATCTTCCCTTTTGTTCTATCTCAAAACGTTATCGGGTTTACAGAAATGTTAGAGAGCGAAATTGATTGCGTTTGCAATCACAGTATTTGATGTATATTTTCATATGTGTTTCTTAAAATTGTTTAATCAAACTTATTCCTATATTTTATCTAATCATTATTTATATACGGCGTTGTGAATCGCTTTTATTTATAGTTGTTGAAGATGTGCGATAAGAGGTACTGTGAGAGCTTCTTTACATCCTAAAAGTATATATGTTATTAAGACACTTCTAAAATCATTTTAAAACGGGGAACATCACTGAGAATATGTTTTTAATTCATCAACTAATATAACAATGATGCCTAAAATAAGCACATTCCGTAATAACAAGTATTACTGTTCGTGTCAATCGAAGCAATTATACAGATGTATATTTATTTATGAATTAAAATAAACATGAATTCTGAGTTATTATGTATAAACAATATGAGAATGAAAGTACAAATTAAGTATAAAACAAACTTAACATCACATTTATTGACAACTACTTAAAAATGGAAGAGTATGTGTAAATTGTAAGTATATGTTACATAAGTGAAAATTATGCAATGGAGAATTTGATGCCTGTTAAGTGTGTCAAATAATGTAAAGTGTTATAATGAAGAGAAAAAGATATTTATTCCAAGAATAAAATTTCCTTTATTAGTACGTTTTGTCACGCTTTTTGAATTTTTGTGGTTTCGTGGGTAGCGCTTGTGTTTTTTGCGTAGTTTACCGAACTATGAAAGATTGTATTATATTTAGTGAGATCTAGGCCTAGAAGGAAGACATTTTGGCACTATACACATAATGGTCAAAATAAAAATCAATTGTCAACAATCATATTGTAACGATATAAAACATGTCAGATAACTACTATAAACAATACGAATATGGAAATTGGATTGCCCAGTTTAACAAAAAATTCAATACGACAGCTAATTTGTCAAATTTAGTCAATAATTAATGTAAACGGAATCGTTATTACTATATTTAGTTTTAAATTAGAAATTAGACTATTAAGTAAATTTGCAGATACCTACTCACTGAACCACTGAACCAGACATACCGTTTCTTTCAGCTGTCAGTTTAACGTTAACTAGAATGAAAGATTCGAAAACCAGGATGCGAAACACTTTCTTCTTTTGAAATTCCTAATTTATTAAACTAATAGTTATCTAGTAACTTTCAATAACATCGATATGAAGTTGGAATGAATACTTAGTCACCACGGAAAAAAATCTATAGTTGCTATAATGAAGCTAGAGCAGTAATTTTACAGCAGGAAATATAAACAACCTGAAATTTAACGAAAAATCATAAAAAAATAGACGATGGATCAAATCTTTTCCGGATCATCCCAGTACAATTCATGGAATCATCCATTGAACCAGAGACAATTTGGGATCCCGAGGAATCCATTTTCGCAGCACTCAGACCCAAACTAAAGTTACTAACCATATCATTTAATTTATACCGGGCAAACAATATACAGGGTGCGGCAAAAAGATCTGACGATTTTAAAGTAAAAACAACATGAAAATGAAAAGTGATAAAAATTGTTTTATTGCTTATAACAGAAGGGAATACATATAACTTAATGAAAATGACATCAGAATAACCGATTTCTTCCGTTTAAGATCTGAAGATAACGTCCTTTAAATGATGTCCTTCTACGAACAAGAATTTTTGCATTTTTTGCTAATAATGGAGGAGACAGGTTAGCGATTTCTTGGCTTATGGCCTCTTTCAGTTCGAACAGTATGTGGGTCTGTTTGTGTAAACTCTCGCTTTAAGGAATCCCCACAAGAAAAAATCACAAATGCTAAGGTCTGGGGAGCGAGCTGGCCATGCAATGCTCCTTAAACACGAGATGAGTCGGTTTCGAAACTTACTGCTCAAAAAGTACATCACCTCATTGGCTGTATGGGCAGTTGCCCCAACCTGCTGGAACAACAGCCTCCTGCGCACTAAACTATTTCTCTGATGTTCAGCGATCAGGAAGTTTTTCAACATTAACAGATAACGGTGGGAATTGACCGTCACGATTCGACCATCCTCTTAAAAGAAGTATGACCCAATGACACAACTTTTTGTTACACCACACCACACAGTAACTTTTTCACTATATTGAGGACGTTCATGCACTTCTTGAGGATCTGTAGCCGACCAATAACGACAGTTCTGTTTGTTGACCTAACCATCAAGATGGAAATGAGCCTCGTCGCTCATCATCAAAATTTGTTCATCAGTTCTTAAGTCAATCATTTGCTCTGCAAATGTTATCCGATTTGCATAGTCGTTAGGGTTTAACTTCTGGACAATCGCCATTTTATATGGGTGGAAATGCAGACCGAAACGCAATATTCGTCGTACCGAGCGGTTAGACATGTGTAAAGCAATAGCTTGTTTACGGGCTGGCCGCCGAGGTCTGGTTTCCACAGTTTCTCTTACTCAATCGATATTCTCTGGCGTCTGGGCTGACTTTGGACGGCCCGTCGACCATGTCATGTCACCCATAGCAGAATTGTATTCCGAGTTGGGACTCTTCCTCTTGGACCCACATTAAAACGCCCACGGAACTGTCGCTGATCAGCTGGGTTGTGAGACGCGCCTATCCCTACAAGCCCCCACCATTTATTCAGATCTTAAACGGACGAGATCGGTTGTTCTGATGTTATTTTCATTACTTTACATGTACTCCCTTGTGTAATAAGCAATAAAACAATTTTTATCACTTTTCATTTTTATGTTGTATATACTTTAAAACCACCAGAGTTTTTTGCCGCACCCTGTATTATCATTAATTTCGTTTAAAGGCAGACCCTATACACGAAAGCAAAAGAGATTTCCCTGATTAATACGCACTATTAACCTAATATTTACCTAAAGACGAGATATACTAGTAGTTTGTTCACTAGAGATTTTCGTATTAAGTAAGGTTTATTTATTAACATTAAATTACCACTTATAACTAGTAATTTGATTATAAAAATCATTCTTTTGTTTGTTATTTAAGGTTATTATTATTTCCATATAAACACTATAGACATAAAGAAATCTAATTTACCGATAACTAAATAAAAAAATCCTGAAATTTACAATTAGACCCATGCAATTCATATTCTAAAAAAGTCTATTCTGAGAGTTACAACCTAATAATAACATGGCATTTGGCTTGGAAACTAACAAAGATAGAACCAATATTTTTCAATATTGTCACCAAATTCCCTGTAAAATTACTTTCAAAATGGTAGCAATATCGTTATACTTATTTACCGTATTTTGGAATATATTATCTATAATACGCATAGAAAGTTTCACTTTGATATCTTTGTTAGTTTTCGAGGCAAACTCCGCCGACATACTAATGGCGCGCCCGGTATATTGATATGTTTATTGATTGATGCTGATATTTTTAACAATAGTTATTAGCTTTCAAAACTCATATGTTTTAGCATGTATTAAGCATGAATTAAATGTTTACCTCAACTAATGATAATTAATTTGTATTATGTAATTTGAAAATAACTCACTTCTGGATACTAATACATATACATCTTCCATCCTTCATTTAATACACCGTTACGGGCTATTCATATGAAGAAGAAATTTTTTTACGAAGACAATATTGAATTAAAATTTTTTAGTGCTGAGTGATTGATAGTATTCATTGAAGTGAACATAACCAATTGCTAGCTGTTTTAACTAGTAGTTAAAATGGAGAATTGGAATGGTTCAACGTTAACGGAATTTTAAAACAAAATTTTGTGGTTGAATATTGTTGAATATGAACTCTGACGTGAAAAGATTTTTGAATAAATATCAACTTCGATATTTTAACAAGCATGCTATAAATTTAATTATAAATTCAGCTTCTACGATATATTCTAAACATATTTCATGCATCATAGCGTATACATAAATACCATTTCTTCTGAGTTATTCGCAATTAAAGAAAAAAAGTGACAGATACCGATCTTACTTTATAGTGATATTAGGTCACGTAGGAGCACAAAGAGACGAATGCAATTTTGTATATCCACAGCTGATATCGTGTAGTTATACAGAGTTTGAAGTTAATATCTGTAATATTATACAGGGAGTTTAAAAACTTAGTTGCTTACAAATAACTTCAATCTTTGGAAAGTCGCTTTTTTTAATGGAACGGCATCGGCATATATTTTCTTAGATATTCTGATTTTACAAAATATTATCTTTTAATCTATATTAGATGTTCCTATACCTAAAATGAAAGGTGAATAAGTTATAACGATTTAATTAGCCTCCGTACTATGGTGGACTCCCCAAGGTGGACACCTAATGTACCCTGTGTAACAAGTACTTAGTCCACTGACATTGGTATAAGTCAAAGTGACACAACTGACGGAAGTGTCACTCATTTATTTATACGTTTTATTACGATAATTTGTACAAAATGCCACAACTAACTAATGTTGAAAGAGCTGTTATTATTTCTAAATTAGAAGACAATTGGTCTTTACGAAGAATAGCGGCGCATATGCATGTAAGCAAATCATGTGTTGGATTAGCGCAGATGGTATTAGTGTATGCCACAGAATTCCAGGCACCCTGACGGCTCTCCGATACCGAGATACATATATTGGAAAATATTATGCTACCATCAGTAAGGGCCATTTTCAATGACAATTTTGTTTACCAACAGGATAATAGTCCAATCCATACAGCCAACATTATAAGAACCTGGTGTAACGAAAACCATGTAGATGTTCTCCCATGGCCTGCCAAAATTTCAGACCTGAATCCCATCGAAAATGGCTGGACTTACATGGTAAAACGAATTTATCATACCAGAAATATTAGACCTGCTAACACCGAAGAGCTTTGGCAGGAAATACAAAATGCATGGGAAGCAGTTCGACAAAACTACGATATGCGATCGTTAATAAGATCAATGAGAAAAAGACTGCAAGATACAATTGCGGCTCACGCCCGGTGGGTCTACAAAATACTGACTATATTTTTATTGCTGTTTAGTTCATATTTCACTTTTACATTAATACAGTTTCAAGTATTACGCCTGCCTTTAAATGCTTTTAATTAAAAAAATTCTATATAAAACGCCACTGATTGAAACCATATTTACAATACATAAAAAAAAAAAAAAACTATAGCAACTAAAAGGTGTCCACTTTAAAAAGTCCACCGCTGTACCTCACATACCTACGTCAATTTACGGAAGCAACGGCGCTTAGGTTATTTGTTTTATATAATTACTTACCACTTATTGATGAGCTAATATACTTCATTAGCTCATCTATCTAACATACTTCTGAATATTAAAATATAAAACCCAACTTCACTTAAATATACTCTTCAATTGTATGGCCATTTCGTTACTTACTTAGGGTACATTCAACTGTATGTCTATTATTACATTTGCATTTTAGGCAAGGCTTCTTTAATTTATAGCGAAGTAATCTGCTCTGATATAAATTATTGTTTAATAGTAGCAATAATCGAATTTCATTTTTAGTGCTAGCAGAAGTTACAAATCAATTTTCTTATTATAAACAAAGTGTTTTGTATATCTAAGAATTTTTGTCAAGGGATACAATTAAATATGAACGAAAATATCGACGAAGAAAATTTCAATAATCTTGTCACAATTGAATATAGTCTTATTTACATTTTTTTGTTGATGTTCACTTTCAGCATTTGTTTATTTAGTCGCAACAAATAATATAATTTTAATGTTAAACTGAAAGAAGAACAGGAAATACTAGATTATAGCAAGTAAAATATAAGCACGAACAGTATCAATGTGCATATTTTGTTCTCTCGGCGGTAGTGGTTTGAAATATCCTACAAAAATTAATCAAAACCAGGAATCATTATCAACAGACAAGTCGAAATAGGAAAAAAATGATTTTAACAAAGCGATGAAAGTAGATTGACAGATCCATGCAAGTGATTTGCCCGCATTCCACATATTTACGGTCCTTCGATAAAAGTACAATGAACTATTGGAAATGAGGAATGATTTCAAATCTACGCGTTAGCAGCTTTTCTCTTTTAATAATCAAACAGCTGTCAGTATCATAACTACTTTCATGTATTGATTATTTTAACATTGTTATATGTAAGTTTTTCCTTCTAGCTATCTGCAATATACTTTATATTTTCTTATTCTTCTAATATATTTACATAATATGGAGATCTTATTTATTTCTAAAAGATATAAAAAATGTTCAATAGTTTAAAGGCTTATCGAATTATTAGAAAAATAAGAACTTTATGTCTTCAATTATTATTTATATCGTCTATAGTTTTGAAACTTTTTAAAGCTAAAAGAATTTTGATAAGGTAATTTCTTTAGATAAATTAGCTGCAATGTCAAGATTTCGGAAACGCTGAACCATATTTGCACTAACTTTTCTAAATAGAAACTTGCTTCCTTTATTGTCTCCTTAGATAACTTTTTTCTTCAATAATACAACACACATGTAGCTTGAGACTAATTAGGAAAAAATTTTGAAAGAAAAATTCCAGAAAAATGTGTTATATAAAAACATTTAGAAACCATTACTTAGTTCTTGTATGCATTTAATGAAACTCACTAGCGTTACTCTAATTCGACTTTATCTAACTACTAATTAATTAAGTACATATATGTTTGCGGATTTACAGACGTCTTAGTACTCGAGAAGTTGGGAGTAGAATCAACTATAATCTTAAAAATGAAAATACAGGACCATTTCCTACAGTATACAGATTTCTAATTTCCCACAGTATATAGATTTCTAATACATAACACCAAATGTATCCATATGGTGTATAGCGATAATAGGGATAAAACTTAGTAGAAATAATCTCAAGCGAAAGTAAAATACAAGTCTCAGACTAAATGCTAAAACAAATACAACGAAACGAAAAACTAAAGGTCGGGTATTTAATAATTAAGTACTGATAATTAAATTCTTCTGTTTCAATTCAAATATATTATTATTGCTCACAATTATAGGATTTACTGTGAGTTTTACACAGTTGGCATGCTGATGAACATTAATACGTGTTCGTAGATATTTGCAGTTTGTGTAAGTATTTGAAAATATTTTAATAGGGTAAAATATACATAAGTTATAAGAATTTGAATTCATCAGTTACTATGTATATTATGCGACGTCCTCCATCCTTCTTTATTGCATATTATTTCATTCCTTACATATTTTTGTTTATAGCCATGGTTGTGTCTTGTGTGACAATTATTATCTGTTAGTTTATTCTATTGGGGAAGCTTAACTGTTGCACATTGTTTTGTTGATGACAAAAAAAAAATTGATAAAAAAATTATGAGCTTGTTATGAAAGTCTTTCCTAGATTAGATAAGATTAGATTTGATTAAGGGTGATGTTGCACTGCGATCTGTTGATCTATTGTGCCTCCTTGCATGAGCTGTAAGCAACTGGGGTTTATCCACTCGCAAAGCTCCTCATCCAGTCTAGGAGCTTTAATAAACTGCAATAATTGTTATAGTTGCAGAGAGTATTTCTCCTGCGTCAATAACGCCTTTGCCGAGATAGTTGGCTCGGATTTCCGTAATAGCAATGCAGTTAGTTGTCAGGTGTTCCGGATTTCCATCCTCCGCCCCGCAGGTTCTGCAGTCTCTATTCTGTTTCAGACCTATCCTTGTCATGTCTCAGACCCTCCTTTGCCTAAGTTGTTTAATCTGTTTGGTTCATGGCCCAAATATCTCTGCACCTGTTTCTTTGTCGGCTTTAGAACCATCCACATACCATTTGATGGTGTTTTCTTTTAGAGAGTAGGTGGAGGATTCTCCCATCCATTTTCTCGTGTTACTTAGTTTCGTAAGAAAGTTCTTTTGGAAGCTATATTTCTTGACCATATCATCGATCAGTAGTGGGAAGACCCCGCTTGAGATGTCCAGGCTCTCTGGTTCGGTCTCTTGTCCCTTCCAGCCCTTTCCACCACTATGTGAAGGGGTGTAAGGTCTAGAATTACCTCTAGGGCAACAGTTAGACATATTCTCATAGCTCCGGTGATGCATACGCATGTTAACCGTTGCAGCTTGTCAACGGCATTCCTGGTTGTGACTTGTGTCACCTTCTGGAACCAAGTCACGTATCATAGGTCTTTCTATACTGATGTATATACAACCAGCGCAGTGTATTTGGATTGTAACCCAACGTTTTACCTGCTAGGTTCCGCCACATTATTAAGGCTCTTGTTGCCTTATTCATTGTTAGTTCGATATATCTGTTCGACAGAAGTTTTGTGTCTAGCGTTATTCCTAGATATTTAACTTCTGATTTGCATTCGGTCACTGTTGCATCCAGATGGATGTCTCGCATGTTCGAAATTTTCCTTCTTCTAGTGAAAAGTACAATCGTGATTCATTCACTAGTGATTTTGAGGCTCATTTGTATTAGATCACTGGAATTATCTCAAACTTGTCTCTTGCTATTATTACAATGTCATGAGTGTCTCCTATGCAGTGGACGCCGAAAGCTGTCAACCTGTTGAGCAGTTCATCTACTATGAGGCTCCACATTAGAGGCGAACAGATGCCGCCTTGAGGTGTTGCATGAGTGGTTCTGACTTCAATAGTCTGTTCGCCTACTGTCGTTTCAGTTGTCCTTGTGGAGAGCATCTCACTTCTCTAACATGTTACTGTTTTACTCACTCTCCTTGTTTCCAGTACTCGTTCAATCGCGTCGTGCGACGTATTATCAAACGCGTCTGAAATGTCTAGGAAAGCGCAGATAGCTGTTTCTCTTTGATCCATAGTCTACCCGCCCTGCATATATGCTAGCTCTTGTAAAGTGGAACTTTCTCCATAACCTCCATTCTAATATAGTTATGTACTACTCTTGCCATAGCTTTCAGTGGGAAGGATATAAGGCTAACGGGTCTAAAGGATTTGGCGTTAGTTCCATCCTCCTTCCCAATTTTTTGTATGAAGGTGACTTTCCCCCTTTTTAAGCTTTTGGGTATATATCCCAAAGCCAGACTGCTTCTCGTTATATTTACCAAATGTTGTGTTACTTTTTTCTACCTTTACTACGGCGATTTGTATGTCTGGAAAGTGTTTATTGTTCACTATATGCGCTGTCTTGTCGCTGATATACGAATATTTTAAATCGCATTTAATTTTATAGTTAATTTAAATTTATATTAATATATCCTTTAATATTATTTCAAAATTTAATTTATTATAATTCGGTATATGAATGTCTTCTTTGTTTTTTAGATATTTTTGTTGATAGGCATGACCATTTATTTTATTAGTATTTGATACATATTAAATGTCAATTTCTTCCACTGAAGAAGTGTAGTAAACAAACACATAATATTATATGTTCGGGAATAAATTGGTAAGTACTTAATTAATTTTCTGTTTTATTGTTGATACGAGAATACGAGATACGAGAATACAAAATGCAATAATTCGACTTTGACAATACCGTACATCTACATCGTATCACCATCTCCGTCATTCTGACGCATACATGTATTTCACCATTGCATGTTATGCTATTTACAATGCCTAGTATTTGAGTTGTCCAACCTGTACTCGTATATGTATGTACATATATGTTGTAACATAATATAAATTATATTATATTATTATACAGGGTCCGGCAACGAAGCGGGGACGGCAGATTACACGCTTATTTTAAAGTTAGTCACATATTTAGTTACCGGATATTCTTGCGCACCATCAAGCGCACGTTTTAAAAATATTTTGTTTTATACAGGATGTTCCAGATGGAACTGTCAGACCAAAGTTGCATTTTTTTAGTTGAACACCCTGTATATTAATAGATTTCTATTGATACATCATTTGATGCATCTAGGTTAGATCATTTGCTAATTATTTCTTTTTAAAATTAAATTAATGAGTGTATTTTTAGTAGCTAATTTGCACTTTTTAACTTTCTGTAAGATCGGATATTCCACGAATAATCCATAAATGATCTATAACAAGAACAAACCCCATTTAGTATGGGAAACAATTGATTTTCACTCAGCGGTGAAAGCAAACATTAAATTAATATAAAGTAATATAGCATTTTCAATAGATTCAATGCTGATCAAGTTATCTGGTGTCAGTTTGATGAAAAATTTGCGCTAATAAATTTGTATTTTAAAGAATTTTGATTAATTTAATTAAACTATTTTACGAATACCTAATATGAAACAATACATACCTAATTAGCTTAACATAAATCAAAATCATGTAGAAAAGGATCAAGTTTGCATTATGTTAAATAAGTACTAATTATTAACCACAACAGAAATTTTAAGTAACAAAAGTAGTAGCACAGTAAATCAAAAATAAAGTAAATGCAAATGAATCAAAGAAAACTTTCAAATGTCCTTCCATGTTTCTCAATACATAAATGAAGCCGCCTGCTTAAATTCTGTTAAACATGCTGTAATGTTTCTTAATGACTGATACTAATGCCTTGACATATCCCCAAAAGTAGAAGTCTAAGACATTAGGATTTGGACTTCGTGGAGGCCAAGCGATTGGACCACCTTCTGCTATCCGTTTGTCTTAATTCCATCACCCTAGAAACTCCCTAACGTTAAGGCTATAATGAGCAGGTCAGCGGGTGTCAGCATCCACATGCTCAAGTAAATTAGGCAGTTCTTTCAGCAAATATGCCAAATACGTATCGCCTGTAACAGTTACATCGAAAAAGTAAGGCCCAATGACGTTAAGGGACCATGTATTTTGATTATCTGCATGCCGTATTCAATGTGGATTTTCTGTTGGATAATAATGCAAGTTATGTTTATTTACCGCGCCATTACTTTTGAAAGTAGCCTCATCGCTAAACAAAATCTTTGTTGTTGCATTTCTCGCATTTTGTTTAACAACCAACCACAAAACTCGGTTCTTTTAATGAATTCATCATTAAAAGAAATTCCTGATTTAATTCCATATGGTACGAATGATACTTATGAGTTCTTAAAATTCTCCGCACGCTCCTGTCTTCAATAGCTGTTATCTTTGAAATACCGTCTATACTTATATGTGGATTTTCCTGTATTGTTAATAATACGGCCAGTTCGCTTTGTTAATTTATTACCGGTTTATTTATTTCTCTCTTCTTGTAGCTTACACTACCAGTTTCTATAAATCTCTCTAATGACCTTTCAAATGCTTCCGGTCTTGGCGTTCTTTCAAGGTTTGGAAATCTCTCTGCATATACTCGACTTGCTAGAAGACAATTACTCGTACACTCCCCAAGAATAAATATCATATTTACCATTTCTTGAGCACAAAAATTAGTCATTATTACAATTTCCTTTAAAGATTGAACAAAATACTGTGTAACACCAAACGAAATTTTTGACAACTTGGTCAGTGGTGCCATATCTATGTAGTTCTATAAATCGTTTGCTTGATATTATTTCAATATAATTTGAAAATTGGGCTTCATACACATATATCTACAAATATTTTATATCTATATATACAATTTTGTCTATTAATATTCGATAGTAACTTCACAATCTCTTTTCCCGTTTACCTTGATACGGAAATCGAAATTACTCCATTAATTTTTAGATTTAATTACTGAAATTTGCTATGAGCATTCAAATATGTCTACACATGTTTGTATAAAGCCCGATTTTAAAATACGTTTTAAATAAATTATAAAAACATATTATGAAAAAAATTAACTGTGGCAACATCGCCAACTGTCAAACGGTAGTCGGGCCTCTTAAGTATACAAGCTTAAAACTGACACCAGATAACTTGATCATCAGTCAGTTTTAGTACTTTTCTACTCACAATTAGATCCTCTTTCAGAATTTGTAAACAAAATGCCATGTTCCATTAAAAAAAAATTGACCTTCGTATAACCTTCAAACGCTCTCCTTGGTGTACGACTGCATAACCATCAGATAGGATACTTCTTGCAGTAGAACTTTTACTTGAAACTTTTTTTCATAAAACTGACTGCTTCCAAATTTTTAGGGGGGCCACGATAAATGCACAACCCGATATATTCTAAGGTGTTTGTTTAAATTCGGCGTATTGTGTATTTGAAGAATAAATTCATTCAGTTGAAATATTTAATTCGATTCCAAAAATATACCGCAATACTAAAAGACATTTTTGTCTAAAGTGTATTTTGGGTTAGATCACTGTAGAAACAATAACTAATAGTTTACTCTAGTAAGTACTGTTCCGTTTCGAAATTGGTTTTGGTAACTGCTAATTACCTAAAATGTTTATACTTGTAGCTTGATTATAATAGAAAGATACAGTAGGTGCTTTTCTATATGCGTAATGAAAAGCAGCAACACAAATTTTCCATTAAAAGAATATTTATTAAAAGAATATTTATTTTGTTTAAACGACATATGATTCATATGTAATTTGTGTAGTACTTAAAACATATTAATATGACTTCAAACCACTTTTGGTAAGATAATTTAAAATTAAAAGTTAGCCGATTTTCTATACCTTCCAATTAATTTGTTATTATGTATAACAATATAATAAGTTAAAATAATACTCAACTGAGTTATTGTTTATTTATTATTGTTTAGTTGACGTTTTCGTAAATTGTAGAACATCGAAAATTTCGAATAAGAAGCTAAAACGTTAGTAGTTACACTATGCAGTCACAACATGATTTGGGTTTTTATTGCTTTCCGCAGAATACTCTCATATCAGTGGAATAGAATCAAATCTAAGGCAGAAAGTATCTCGACAATTCGAAACAAAATAAAATAACATTGCTTTCCATTTACATTTATATTTTATCGCAATCTCGATTGCTTGGTTGTATTGTTTCGACGAAGCGCATTTATCTGACAGCGGCAAACAGGAAATGATTTGCATACTTTTCCTTCCATATCAATATTCAATTCCATTAAATATCCTTATAAATTTTCTAAAACCTATCCTTTTCCTGTCCTTAATATTACCAACCGCTTTTCTCAGATTAGATTTTGCCGTGGTGAAGCGTATCGCTTTTATGGATTGACTGTTTGGTGAGCATTATTAGTATGCGAAACATGAATATCTTTTATGTTTTTCCTTTATATATCAATCGATATAAAAAAAGACCAACCTCATTGAAAAGAGGCTTTTATTAAAGTAGCATTATTTTATTCTTCGCATTTGTGAGTTGAAATGAAATTCTATAGAACGTTAAGAGCAAAATCGTTTTAAATCTTGGTCAGCTAAATGTTATAAGGATTTCTTTTCAGCATACACACATATCTATTGTGTAGTAGATGGAAGTAAAACATTAGGTTAGTGTTATATATTTGTGTATTTATGTGTTTCATTGTTTTGAGTGGAGATGTATGTATATTGTGCATTATGTATGTTGAGCTGTTTTTGTGAGCGCATGTATTTTAGGTATTTTTTGTATTTGTTTAGCATATGTATATGTATATCTTAAGGCAGTGTGTCTTGCTCCGCTCATCGGTAATGTGTAACACAAATGATAGAAGTAAAATGTAAAAAATTAAAAATTCGGCCTGACTTCTTATTTATTACCCAAACACTACTGTGGCGACGAGATTTTGTATTATATGTAGTGTGGGTATTTGTGTTATTCAAATTGTTAACTACGTATTAAGTCATTGTGTGTAAAAAGAAACCACGTGCTAATGGCTACCGCTACGGGATTTGTAGGACATTTGAGGGAATTTAATCCTCGAGATTGTGAATGGTCTGTGTATTTGGGACATCAACGGAATAGACGATGCAAGTAAAAAACGAGCGCTGTTACTAAATACATGTAACGAAGAAAGCTATCGAACTTTGTCAAATCTATGTGTACCGGATGATCCGGCGGGTAAATCGTATGAAACTTTAGTGCAATTTTTACATAAACATTATTCACCAAAACCAGCGTATTTCGCAGAACGTTACAAGTTCTATAACGCTTTTAAAAATAAAAGTGAAAGTATACCGGAATGGGCTGCGCGAGTGAAAAATTTAGCATCTAAATTAATTTTGGCGGAGAATTAAAAGTTATGATTAGGGATCGATTCATTATGGGGACGGAAAAAGGTCCGATCGTTGATCGACTCTTTGAAAAAGATGTTAGCAACTTAGAATTTGAGAAGGCAGTAGAAATTGCAACATCCAAAGAAGCATCCAGGCACCATTTTGACCTGAGGTCGAGAAATGTGAAACAAGAAGCAATGGAAGAGGAAGTGTACCGCCTCCATACGTCAAAAAGGACCGGAAATACCGCTATGGTTTCGTCGAGAAGTGGGAGATCTGCTGGACGGAGTAAACAAAAAAAAATGTAATGATTTTAAACATAATTACATGGATAAAGAGAATGGTGCGCTACAGGATGAATTTCAAAGTATGTTTAATTTACAAATTACGGGCAACAATCCTATTTCATTAACATGTATGGTTAATAATCAAAATATAAGCTTTGAGATTGACACTGGAGCCGCAGTATCTGCGATTGCACAAAATTTTAAGAAACAAATGTTTAATAACTTACCTATTTACCAAAACGATAAGTGTTTAATTAACTATACCGGAAATAAAATTGTACCGATAGGCTACATTGTTGTTACGATGGAATATAACAAGATTGTTAACGAACTTAGACTTTATGTGGTAAATAATGGAGGTCCACCTTTGTTGACGCGATTTTTTTGAAAAATTTTATTTAACTGTTAAGAGTTTAAATAATAAATTTTCGATAGAGCAATTATATGCAGAATTTTCAGAGGTATTTTCTTCGCGGTTGAGAAAATTTAATCGAGACACTGTACATTTAAAAATAAGACCAGATGTCACACCTAAATTTTTTAAACCACGGCCTATACCATTTGCAATGCATGAAATTGTTGAAAAAGAAATTAAGCGTTTAGTGGAATTAAATGTTTTGAGTCCGGTTAATTATAGTAAATGGGGAACTCCGATAGTTATAATTGTCAAAAATAATGGTAATGTCCGGATATGCGGTGACTATAAAGTGACCATAAATCCATTTTTGGATATCGATCAACATCCTTTACCCCGAATAGAAGAGCTCTTTTCTAAATTGCATGGGGGAGTTCAATTTACTAAGTTGGACTTATCTAGAGCTTACCAACAAGTTTGCCTAGATGAGGAGTCGAAAGAATATACCACTATAAGTACTCATATGGGGTTATTTAAATTCAATCGACTACCTTTTGGTGTAGCATGCGCACCTGCAAAATTTCAAAAACTCATTGAAACTGTTTTGCAAGGGTTGCCCGGAGTGGTATCATTTTTGGACGACATATTGATTACGGGCCGCGATGAAATGCGGTGATAAGACCGATGCAATTGTTAACGCTCCTATTCCAAAGAATGTTACAGAATTAAATTCATCGGGCTCGTGGCCTAGTGGCTTGCACACTTGCCTCGTAGTCCGGCAGTACCGGGTTCGAACCCCGGTGCTTCCTTTCTGAGTTTGGTTTTCTGTAGTTTTCCAAATTCCACGGCAAATGCGGAAAGGTTACATCTTAAGTCGGTCTACAGCCGCAGGCGTAATAATAACTCATGGCCAGCCGATGCCCCCTGTAATTGGCGCAAGCTGTTGGGGGATGCTAAGGCATGAATTATTATTATTATTATTATTATTAAAATCGTTCTTAGGCATGGTAAATTATTACCATAAATTCATCCCAAATAGCTCAATAATTCTCAAACCTCTGTATAATTTATTACAACATAGTTCTGAATTTAAGTGGTCTAAACATTGTCAAGAGGCTTTTAATAAAATTAAAGAATTGTTAACCTCAGCGCAAGTACTTGCACATTTCGATCCAGCACTACCTATAAAATTAACAACGGACGCGTCTCCGTACGGTGTGGGAGCTGTAATTTCTCACCTGTATTCTAATGGGGAAGAACGTCTTATTGCTTACGCGAGCAGAACATTAACAAAACAAATAAATTATTCACAAATAGAAAAAGAGGCTTTAGGAATCGTTTTTGGTGTTACACGTTTCAATCAATATTTATTAAAAAAATTCATTTTAGTGACGGATTCTAAGCCGCTAATTACTATATTTGGACCGAAGAAGGGTATTCCAACACTATCAGCAAATCGTTTAAAAAATTGGGCTTTACTTTTATCTAATTGTACTTATGATATTGAATACGTTGCATCGAACCGAAATAACGCGGACGGGTTATCACGTTTACCAATTGAACAAGAGTTAGAAATTCCGGAATTACAAAATATGAATATAAATTTTCTTGGAACTGACATACCTATTAATTTTAAAGATGTAGCAACAGAAACTTTGAAAGATCCGGTTTTAAACAAAATATTTACATATGTTAAATTTGGTTGGCCAAGAAAAGTTATAAAAGCATATCGACCATACGCGATAAATACGGTACATCTTACCATCAAACAAAATTGTATATTATTTGGTAATAAAGTTATTATACTTGCCGCATTACGCGATGCTGTCTTAAGGGAACTACATACTTCACACATGGGGCTAGTAAAAACAGAAAGCCTTGCGCGATCTTATGTATGGTGGCCAGGTTTAAATAGTGATTTAGAAAAAATGATAAATTCTTGTGATAGCTGCTTACAGACGAGGGCAAATCCAAAATTAGCTAAATTAATTCCTTGGGAATATCCGAAAAATGCATGGGAACGACTACATGTTGATAACTTAGGTCCGATTTGTGGTAAATACATTTTAGTTATTGTGGATGCATATTCAAAATGGGTTGAAGCATTTATAACCAGTGTTCGCGCGTTTTGGATTCTCTAAAGTATTAGTGTCTGATAACGCTACCGATTTTGTGTCGGAAGAAATTTTTACTGCGTAATGGAATAAAAGGTAAAACGTCAGCACCCTATAATCCATCGACTAATGGAGCTGCTGAGAACGCGGTCAAATTTATTAAGAAAGCCTTAGTTTCTGCTATTAATGGGGGAAAAATAGCGATCTTAACTTAATATTGAATCGCTTTCTTTTAGATTATAGGAATACTCCTCATTGCACAACTAATTTTTCACCTGCTCAAATATTACTAGGAAAGTCATTAAGAACTCGATTAAATTTACTTATACCTGAAGAAGTAACTGTAAAAATACCTAGTAGTAACACTGAATTGGTAGAAAATAAACAAAAACGGCAAATTACTAGTTTTAGAGGCCATAGACAGCGTAGTTTTTCTGTAAACGACAAAGTTGCTGTAAGAGATTATCGTGGAAAAAAACATACCTGGATAAAAGGCATTATTAAAACAAAATTGGGGCCGCGAACATTTCTCGTTTATATTCCAGAAATTAATAAGCAATGGAGACGTCATCTAAATCAGATAATAGATTTTGTTCATTTTACTATTCAGAATTCAAATAATGATGTAGACAATAATGTAAACAATGATGTTGGTGTTGCCGATGGAACGCCGGAGTCTACTTGAGAATGTTGAGGGTGTTATGGACTTGGCTTCCGGTATTTCATCGACAATAGACAATACTAAACCTATAATACGATCATCATCTCGTAAAATTAAAATACCTACTCGGTATGGTTCCCAAAATTAGAGGGGGAGAAGTGTTATATATTTGTGTATTTACGTATGTGTTTCATTGTTTTGTGTGGAGATGTATATTGTGCATTATGTATGTTGAGATGTTTTTGTGAGCGCACGTATTTTAGGTATTTTTTGTATTTGCTTAGCATATGTATATGTATATTTTAAGGCAGTGTATCTTGTTCCGCTCATCGGTAATGTGTAACACAAATGATAGAAGTAAAATGTTAAATTAAAAATTCGGCCTGACTTCTTATTTATTACCCAAACACTACAGTTAGTTATGTAAAATTACTCATTGTACGGCAATTGATGCAATCAAGAAGTTCATCAATACCGAACATTTACATAAGTATTCCCTTGTTCATTCATATCAGTATTAATGTAAGCACTACTAAGGATAGTAGCAGTGCCTCTCTAACTTATACTACCTTTATGTGATCGGTCTTTTATATATGTATCTAATATAACAAGCATTACAGTTCTGACATTTTATATGGTAAAAAATGTTAAACGTCTCCAAATTACTAGTACTATGTTTTAATTTAAAGTTTGTTTTTAGGATTACGTACGCTTTTATTCAACCTCGGTATGTACTGCAATTTGGCGATGGAAATTCATCAAATTGCAGATCAGGAACATACCGAAAGCAGCAAAAATAATTTTGTAGATTAAGTAAAAAAGCCATAAGTTCGCTTGTTGTTAGTTAATTATAACAATTATGGAGTGGAAACGATATATAACCAACTATCTAGTCAAGAATGAAAGTTAATAAAATATTGACACACTTTATTTTAACAATAGTTTGATATTTGGAACATTCATTATGTTATAAATCATATTCATTAATTAATAATAAATAAAATATTTTAAAAGGTAATATTCTAAGCAATTATAGTTTCAGTATTTTTATTCTTTATATGAAGTTATTGTAATAAATTGGTCTTTTGGTTCTTTTGTTGAAATCCCTGCATTGTTTGTTTGAAATTATGGGTGGCTACGTTGTCTTGCTGAAATATTCAGCCTTGCATCGGCAATTGTTCACCAAAGTCTATAAGAGTAATTTCCAGAAGTTCTATATAAGAATTAGAATTTATTCGCGTAGAGAGAAAACTTTTCGTTTTGGTTTTATTGTTATGGGTAAAACCCGCCGAAATCATTGTACTACTGCACCCAAAATTTCAGCCCATTGCAAACCAGCAGGCCTGTCCAAGATAAATTTGTTCTCGTCAGAAAATATGTTGTTCCACTCATGATTCGATCTCATATGATCTTGCACAAATTTCTTGTCTTGTTTGTTTATGTGTTTCTTTTAAGGGTGGTTTTAAAATGGTTTTTAGCCAAGAAAACTGTTTACTGCCGCATAAAATTTGATGTATACGTCTATTGCTTACTGGTAAATATAAATTATATCTTATTTGTTGCGCGGTTACATTACTAGAAGAGACATACCGAATTATCGATGAGTGCTACTTTTCAGTTCGTTTTTGGTTACTCCTCTTAGCACGATTTTTGCAGTAAGATTACCCAAGTTCATGAAATTGTTGATGAGATGATGGGATCGTCCTAATTTCTTAGCTATGTCTCGGCTTAAAAACCGATTAATTGAGATAGCAATTTACTTGTCGTAATTTTTGTTAACTGATATGTATACTTCGATAATAGTAACTCATGCCGTTGCTAAATGTTTACAAGGGACGTATAAAATTAGATGAAACTATAGGAATTTCTAAAATCACCGTGCCTCACCTAACAGAACGAGAACATATAATAATTTTGTTTATGATAGTAGGATTTCGGGATAGGCATAGGTCCCATCGAGAAGCAACTTCGAGAAGCACTTCAATCAAACATTCCCTGATCGTGATTCTATTTTTTTGTGTGGTGAGTGCTTAGTTACAGTGACTTCGTAAGCTGTATCGCTTGTATGGCGGTGCAGTTTTTGTGTGTGTAAATTGTGTTCAAATGGCTTTGTAACAGCATCACACCGCTTTTTATAATGCGGCACTGTTAATCACTTTGCTCCTAACAGCAAATGATAAGTTGATCCGGATTTCAATTCTCCGGAAAAATATGAGCGAGAATTGTTGTGTATCGTTCCCTCATAACGATAGTCAACCGCCTAACCACTGCGGCTATCGACACTAACAGAATTTTCCTCAATTTTGAACACGCAGGTATTGTAAAAAAATTACCAAAATGGATCGTACAAAACCAAAAATCTTTGGAGATTGTGTTTGAAGCTTGCCGTACTATACATATAATAACAGCGAAAAATCAATTAGGATTCTTAAAAGTAATAACATGTGACCGTATAAAGTTAGTTTACTTTAAAATCTATCAGAAGATGATCTAGATAGACGTATGCAATTTTGTCAAATTCTATATCCTATTTTTCGATGAGACCAGATTTACTCTTAAATGCGTTGTCAACAGACACAATCGCAGGTACTGAGGAAAATAACCTCCGTTAGATGATGGAGCACAATACGTAATATTGTAGAACCTTTTTCCCCCGTGAAAATTTGACGGGTGATTCCTTGTTGGACCTACCCCGTAACAGAATGATACTTTAAGTAACAACTTTATTTACCAATTCAATACCTAATTGTTGCAATCAGGTATTAAGAGACGATATCTGGTTTGAACAAGTTGGAGCATCACCGCTTAGTGTTCGTGACAGAAACTACACTGATTAAAAAAAAGAATGGATAGGTAACCGAGGTTGTATTGAATGGCCGCCTAATTAAATTTAACTTACAAAACGTTCTTTGCTTTCCAGAGAGGCTTGAAATGGCCGACAAAAGACAATTCGAATATTTTCTTAAGGGGCCTTTAGACGTGCCATCACGTTTATGAAAGTTGAGTGTGAAGACAAAATAAGTATGTTTCGTGTTAAACTATATGTTAATACAAACCGAACAAACAGTTTTTGTGATACTTATCAGTAGAAACATAAATTCACCATTATTCAGTATTATTTCTGTGATTTGCTTGTACCATCATATGTTACTAAGAATAATTGCAGTGTATCATGTTTGTACCGATTTGTTTTCGTAAATTTGCATAAAACCACATATAACAATATCTTCACAAGAATGAATGCACAAAAGGGTTTGTGCATACCATTATAAACGTGTAGTTGTCAAATTTAATTATACAATCTAAGCAAGCAAACACAATTCTAATAATCTGCAGATTTTGATTTTTTGTTTGTACGATACAAGTCCTAAGGTGTAGGGCAACGTGTTGTATCAGATTAGTAACAGAAACAAACTTTCATTACGAATTCTGCGGTCATGTTATGTATGTTAATACGTAGGTAGGACTTTACAGCGTGTTAGCAGCGATTATTTGCAATAGATAAAGCCCAATTTGCCTTATCCAAAAGTCATCCGTTTTCGAGATATTATGTTTTTTGTTGTTGTTTTCGAAGTTCATTACTTACTCTTACTGAAACTTTAAATTTACGAAAATAATATGTAACTTTTTGTCAATTTTTCAACTTGTCTGGCTAGAGGACATCTCAACACACATTATCTATCGGTGATAATTACGTTAAATACTTGGACAAATTAAAAAAAAATTAAAACTTCCGCTTTTGATGAAACTTAGACACAATCGCTAAATAAATAGTCACAAAGGTGGCGATTGTGTCTATTTCTTGATAGTCGTCCATATGAAGATAATTTTTGAGATCTGATTTTGAAGAAACTCTTAATTCCTTCATTAAGTTGATATGTGTAAATTGACTTCTTTTCTTATACCACTCTATGCACCAAAGCCTTCTCCGTTTTTGGTTTAGTTCACTTAAATGTTTAATAACTACAAGAGCAGCACATTTTCGATTTTGATACATGTCGAATAGCATCTAGTAACGTCTAGTCGATTGATGTGAATGCAATGAGGTTTCTTATTAATTTCGAAGCGCGCAGATGTTTTATTAACATGTAGCTGAACTAGATTATTCAATATAAGTGCACAAACATGTCTCATAATCTCTTATGTGTTGATTTGTTGTTACATATAGGACAAGGATTTGTATTTTAAACATATATGAAGTATGGTTGACAAAGTATGTCCCTAGACGTATACACTAAGTTTATGATGCTTTGTTTCGAAAACATGTTGATTTACAGTGTAGGTTAGAATCTTACATGTATAATTTGTATGCGCACTCAAGTTTGATAAACTTGATGGCACGTCTAAAGGCCCCTTTAAATTTTTCTGTTAAACTGTTTTTTGTTTTTTTTTTGCTTGGTTAAAAAGTTATTTTATTGTCATTTTTTATTCAATAAGTCCCAAACAGTTGAATTTAGACACAAGATACTATAATAAAATACATTCTAAATTAGTTAGGAATTAATTTCAATAAACTATAATATTCCGTTCTAAGATTGAAGAATAACTTGGCGAATATTACAATTATAAATACCCATGCATCAATTGAAGCAACAGCAGAAAACGAGAAAGATGAATTCTACGAACAACTGGAACGAACATGCGAAGAGATACCAAAACATGACACATTGATAGTGGTTGGAGATTTCAACGTAAAAATTGGAAAAGAAGATTATGTACAGAATGTAGCGGGAAAACACACGATCCACAATACAACTACAGACAATAGTATAAGGCTTTGCAACCTAGCAATGATTATGAATATGGCCAAAGTGAGTACAAAATTTGAATACAAAGAACACCATAAGGTGACATGGATGATATCAGGAAAAACAACAGGGAATCAAATTGATCATGTATTAATAAAAGGAAACAGGGAAAACATAATTCATGACGTAAGATCATATAGAGGCACAGGGGTGGATACTGATCATCACCTTGTTATAATAAAAATGGGCTTAAGAGTTGTAACAAGAAATAAGAATGGAAAGACAAGGAAAAGGTGGAAACGGATCAAATGCAGCAGTGCTAACACATGAAGGAATATCCGATAAGATAGCGGTGAACAAAGGAGTAAGACAAGGAGACGCACTATTAGCAACACTTTTCAACGTGGTTTTAGAGGGTGTAATAAATGAATGTGAATTGAAAGGAACAATAAACCAAAAATCCATACAAATAGTGGCCCACGCTGATGACATTGCCCTATTAGCAAGAGATAGGAAAAGTGTGGAAGAAGCTGTTATAAAACTAAACGAAGCAGCCACGAAAAGGGGACTGCAAATTAATGAAGAGAAAACTAAGTACCTGAAAGTTAATAAGACAAAAAGAGCAGACAAGTCAGTTGTAAAAATAAGGCACCTTACAATCGAAACAGTAAGTAACTTTAAATATTTTGGAACCATAATAAACGACAAAAATGAGAGAAGACACGAAATAGAAAGTAGAATCCAAACAGGATATAAGACATACTATAAATACAAAACTATCATAAAAAATTAGAAAATAAGCAAAAACACAAAAATTCGATTATACGGGGCAGAGACGATGTGTCTCACAAACAAGCAAGAGAACCAGCTTAGAATTCTTGAAAGGAAAGTTATAAGGAAAATATAAGGACCTAAGAAAGTAAATGAAGAAGATTATTGAATACTAAGGAATCATGAAATAGACGATATAATGAAAACTGAGAATATAGTCAAAACAAAGCACAAAGACTAAGATGGTATACGGACACATAAACAGGTGATAAGAAGAATCGGTACTAAAAAAAATCACGAAATGGAAGTCGCATGGAAATAGAACAAAAGGCAGACCGCGAGAAAGATGGGAGGACCAGCTGACGGATGATCTGGAAACTATGGGAATTTAGGACGCCAAGACCAGAACGAGAGATAGAACAATATGGAAGAAAATAGTGGAAGAGGCAAAAACTCACAAAAATTGTAGAAAGCAACATCGGGAAACGGGAGTGGACTGACCAACCACCACCATCAATTCAAAACGGTCTATACAGCTCAGTAGCAGTTTAAATTCCTTTTTGTATTTAAATAAACGGATCTTGTAGGGTAGATTATTATATCGTCATAATAAAACAACCATACATCGGTTTATTTGAAAGCAGAGGGAACAATTTAATACCTGTAGATTGTTCTTTAGAGTTAAGATTATTAGAAAGAACCGTAAAATCATTGTACTAAATATAACTGTGTGTCATAAATCTTACTTGATTGAACATGTGTGTTGCAATTTTCCTGTTAATGGCTTAGTTTTTACTATCACAATAATTGTAAGTATTCAATTATAACCGTATTTAATAATTTGTCAATTTCATCTTTATTTACTATCAGTTTTTTCTTTGTTTGTAATTTTTAGACCTCACCTGAAGAAGCAAATAAACTTTATTTGCGAAATATTGTGGATTTGATTAAATGCTATCAAATCATTGATTTCGAAATTTAACATCCCGTTCCATAAAAGTGACAGACCGCATTCCCCAATATTTGAACTACCGGAAGTACACGACCGTATATATAGGTTTGACCAATATATAAAATGTTATCTTAGAAAATTACTGCAACTAGCTTGCAGAATATGGGTTTCTTCTTTTAATTCAAATGAAAAACAGTAGTTTCCTACTTAAGTGACGTTTCATTTATTTAATCCTTCTTCAAACGACTATATATAAATATATAATAAATCTTAACTATTATTGTTTCTTGGTTTAAAAATAAAAATATAACGAAATATTGAGCTTATGAATAAATGAGTTTTTGATTTCAACAACAGACCGATTACCCTGACATTTCGTGTTTTTGCCCTAACAAGTTCGGTCGATACTTTTACCCTCATTATATATATATATATATATAAACTATAATAAGAGTATTTTATTAAAAAAATACAAATGTTACGATATTTTGACAGCTGATGACTCACTTATTGAAGGTATAGATTGTCGAAAAACACAATCCCTTAAAACCTTTCGTTCTGTTGTTATTCAGCTGTCCCGGAACATACATATATAATTCGGAATAACTCAGAAAGAGTGATATTTAGTGATAATATATATAAAATATATCATAGAAGTTGAATTTATTATTGGATTTGTAGCGTGCTATTTAAAATATGCAAGTTGCCAACTTCCGGTTAACCAGAAGTGATATTTATTTCAAAACATTTCCATATGATGGTTTACATTAAACCATTTCCAACTACAATTTTTTGTTTTAAAACTCCGTTTTGTTGGAATAATATTTCTAATAGGCAATTATTACCAGTCATCCTGTATATTTAAAAGTAAATGTAAATGTCTAATATAATAAGAATAAACTTGATTTATTCTAATAATTGTAATTGGATAAGGTGGAAATATGCAGTCCTGACCATAACGTTTCTCTTGCTTTTGTGCAGAATGAGCTTCTACTTATTAAATAAAATTAGAGTGATAAAATGTATAATTTAGTCTATAAGATAAATAATAAAAGAAATGCTAACAGGAAGTTTATAAGTATTGTTAGTGACAGTTGTCTTATTAAGGTATCTAAGGATATATAGATTTATTTCCTGTAAATGTAGATAATAACATCTGAAAAAAGAAAATAAATCTAAGGTACACGGTTTCTACCGGTCAGTTGTAGACAGTTACCTAATTAAGGCACACCTAAATCACTGTTGAAGAGACATAAATTTATGTAAAAATTATGCTGCAAGCATTTTTGTTGTAAGAATACATTCGTGTCTACAATACTCACGAACAGTTGTACGTTATGTACTGATCGTAGTTTTTATTATTTTTTTATTAATCCCTTATGTTAGTACAAATGGTGAAATATATTGCCTACTTGTAATTACTGTTCCAGACAATCTAGGGGAAATAGGTTTGTTTTCATAATAATGAGTGAGTTATAAAACCAAATTAAGATCTAACTTATTTTGTAACATATAGCCATTTAAAGTACGTACATATTATCCAACATGGTTCTCTTCTCCTTCCAATAGAGCTTTTCGTTTTCGTCAAATAGAACATCATACTTCTTTCAGAGTTTAGTTGATCTGGAATAGTCTTTTAGTAAGTCTAGAGGAGATCTTTATCGATAATGAATTGGATTTTCAGGTCATGTCCACCAATCACAATACGCATTGTTTCGAAACTTATCAATACTGCGCGCCAAACATAAAGTGCGCTAGCATGCGCTGTGAGTTATTGGTTGACAATCACCATTAATATTATTCAATAATAGTACATAGTAAAGTGTTATATAGAAAATGTAGATAACATTAACCAGTTAAAAGGTCAAAGTCAAAAGCTAATCATTTGATTACAGTACCTACAGCATGAGAGTTTTTATCCATGCTGTTAGTGAATAAGTAGTAGAATCCCCACATAGGTAATTTGACGAGACTTGATACGAAGAAACATATCCTTACATAATAAACTAGTGTTCCGTAATATGTAAATAGTTTGCGCGCCTACTCGAAGACCTATTTATTTTTTATTTATTTTTTTTTAATGTGTGGTGGGTGCTTAGTTGCAGTGACTCCGTAAGCTGTATTACTTGTGTGGCTATCACTGCAACTCTTGCGGTGTATTTTAGTGTATGTAAGTTGTGTTTAAATGGCTTTGTGACAGCATCATATCGCCTTGTATGATGCCGCGCTGTTAATCACTTTGCTCCCAACAGCGAATGGCAAGTCGAACCGGGATTAAACTCTCTGAAAAAATGTCACCGTCCCTCCAGAGAATTGAACCCCGGTACCTATCGTCCTCTCACAACAATAGTCAGCCGCCTAACCACTGCGGCCATCGACCCGTTAAATTAATCTCTTTATCGAAAATAATAGGCTGAGACCGATAATCGAACCATCACTATCCGATTCACACAGTGAATTCAGACCTGAAAGAAGCACGCATGATCATATATTTGCATTAAAACACATATTTGACAAAAGATTGCAACAAGGGAAAAGGACCTATTTCGCATTCATTGATTTAGAAAAAGCCTTTGATAAAGTGCCAAGATATGAAATATGGAAAGCGCTCGAAGAAAGGCGAGTAAATAAAAAAATAATTCGAAATATCCAAAGATTATATAAGAACAACACGAATTATATAATAAGACGTAACATGATCTCCGAAGGACTTGTAACCCAAGATGGGTTAAGGCAGGGCGGAGGATTAAGTCCTGTACTGTTCACCGTATTTATGGACGATGTAATAAAACAGTGCTCCATGGGGACGAAAGGAATTCATATTGGGTACAGGAATCTGGGGAGGATACAAATAGCTGAGACAGCATTCGCCGACGACATAGTATTAATGGCGGAGAACGAAAACAATCTACAAAAAAACATAGATATATGGAACGAAACACTTAAGAAAAAGGAATGAGCATAAATAAAAACAAAACAAAAGTGATGACCACAGGTGAAGAATAACTAAATATCCAAATTGAAGGAATAACCATTCAACAAGTAAATGAGTCGATATTTGGGCGTTCTGATAGAAAATACGAGAAGAATAAATCAGAAATTAATGAAAGAATCGAAAAGGCAACTAAATTGTATTACGCAATGTATAAGAATTTCATTATGAAACAAGAAATATCACGCAATACTAAGACAAAAGTATTCAAAGCAGTCTACAGAGCAGTGCTGACATACGGATGTGAATCATGGGTACTAAATAATAGACAGAAAAGCAAAATTTAGGCGGCAGAAATGAGATATCTTAGAAGAGTAAGAGGCGTAACTAGAAGGGATAGAATGAGAAATTCAGAAATACCAGAGGAACTAGGGATACAACCGATAATGAACTTTATTGAACAACCACAATTACACTGGCGGGGGCATCTGCAACGAATGGAGGACAGTAGAACAGTAAAGCTAATATATGAAGCCAAAGTGCAGTGTAAAAGCAAAAAAGGAAGACCGCGGCAAGATTGGGACCATACCATTGGAAACAGTATTCAAAAGAGGGGAAAGGGCTGGAGAGAAGTAAAAGCACTGGCCAGCAATCGAAGACTATGGAGGAATTTCATCTATAATCTAGAATAGAAATGTAATCACCCGACACCCTGTACGGTAAAAAGGGTTTTGATATATATTTGATATACATATATAAATTCATCGAAAATGGAATAGCAAGAAATATTTAAGATGATTAGACCCCAGGCAATCCTACTTAAGTACCTATGCAGAATAAAATTACAATTGTGTTGCACTTATTGTCCTTGATGAAATGTTGTGACTCCAATTTAGTTTGACTAATGCAATTATGGGTGTGCATAGAACTTTTATGGCTGAATTTATCATCATTACCATATATCAATATCTCTTTTGTGTAACGGTTGTGAACATAAAAGTATATAGAGTACTCACCAAATTGCATAGATATGCTCCTTTGAATTTGCTAGTGGAGGTACGGGCCTTAAATACAGAGTTTAGATTAAATGTTAAATGAGAAGTTAGACAAATTCGTGAGGATACATTGTAATTATTCTAGCGATCTATTCCCATCTCATATTATACATTCTTGTAACATACAAGATGTTTGCAGGGTCTGATAGTGGATTTATGTTAAGGAAAAATTGTATCGGCAGGCGGGTTTTCAAACTTATTGCCATTGATCCAGCGTTCCAGCTACAGTACGCTGGAAGGAAAGTAGTAAGTCAACAGACTAGCCAGAAATGTGGTCACGAAAACAGTGATTACTTACTTAGCGAGGCGAGGCCAAACATCGTAAGTAGTCACGAGAATCAGAGGACACGATACGGGAAAGATTTGCTTGAGGCACTAGGTACTAGTAAATCCAGATATCATAGATAAATAATATTTATATTTAATCATTTCTGTTTGATATTATTTAGGAATAAAGAAGTAAAATAGTCAAAATTAAGAATGCTAGCAATTGTAGTAGCATTTATACAAGTTGGCTAGAGTTTATATTACAATACGTATCACTTCATATCAACTGTTCTAATGTTATGTCTAAATAAACTGAAATTAACAGAAAATAATTAAATTACTATCTTATTTACCTCATGCGAAAACTACTTGTCAGTATAAAGTAGGACATCAATCCTTAAAAACGAACGGAGAAGAAAGAAAAATCAGATCGCAGTTATTTTGACGTCGCATTTAAAAAATAAATAAGGAAATGTAGATTCCGGAAAGATTTTTTGCGTAAGAGTACGACAGAAAAACAATTTCGAGACCCTTTCTTCTTTTACTCTTTCTTCTCTTTTGCCGACCGACAGCCGAAATGAGTTTTATTGTGAACGTCGTTTATGTCGCATGCACCAGCAGGTTTCCCGAGAGACTCTCGGAGCAAAGAATCGAATCACATTTCCAGTCGCAAGGCGGTACTTATTTGCATATTTCAGAATCAGAAATCCCAACAACATCGCAGCATTCGTCATGTGCTTTCTGTACATGTGCCGCCTAAGTGCGCGTTTTCCTGTGAAGTTCACTATGAGAATGAAAGTTAGCGCGTTGATATACTGAGCGTTCAAAATCCGAAAAGTGAGATATCTTACGGTGTTTTATGTATGAAAGTATTTAATTTGATGAAATTATGTTGGTTATGCAGTATGGTTTGATTGAAATGAGTAAAAATTTTGTTTAAGTTTTAAACGATAGCCTATTACATATTACCACAAGATGATGCTTCAAGAGCTGCAATATGTTTTAAATTTCGCATGTAAACATAATGAAAATTTTCATATATTGACTAAAACCAAAATCTATATATGTAATTTAATAAATTCAGCAATCAAAGTTAGACTAAAAATTAAATTCTCAAACTAAAAAATACTATGACTTATCTGAAACGATACATAACATGATAACATAAAATGTTTTAGCAATTGTATTTGAGACTGCCTACATATACACCGCGTGTATTAAAAATTGAAAAATTGCGTGATGGAAATACTGCAGAACAGAAAGACTTTTAAAGCATGCAACGTTGAATTCTAACATTGTAGCATACATCATTTCATAAAAATGTTATTAAAGTAGTAAGTAGTTCGCATACTGGCAATAAAAATTACACTGAGAACCACTACAATCGTTGTTCATGAAACAAACAGAATGGTGAATCGTAACAGAATGAAAGTAACGTTGATCAACTTTGTGTAGTTGCATACTCTCGTAATTTTTTTTTTTGCTATTGCACGATGTGACAATGAACGATATGCTATAGCAAAAGAAACTAAACGTTTGTAGTTACAAGATTGTGGAAATAAACACTACAAAATATTTCGCAATGAACGATATATTGTAGTAAATATAACAAAATATTTGTAGTAATTGTGTTGTGGTAAAATACACAACAAAATTTTATTAGATAAATACAAATAAATCTCTCTTTCAGAAAATGCAGTTGCGTGAGAATACGTCGAGTTTACGGTTTTGTATGTATAATTTGTCTGAAAACTATGATTTATCTCAATCCATCTATCAATAATGAAAGGAATATTTTTGATTCAATGCTTTGTAATTTTCCATGATTGTATCAGTATCAGATCTAAGAATCACAGAACAACACTTAATTGTTGTACCACATACTCAGTAGTACTTTCCATAGCTGTTAGCACGTCGTCAACCGATTCATTAGATGAAGTTCATGACGTTTTTATGGTGTTTCGTATTGATTATTACTGTTTTATTTTACAGAGCAGAGGGTAATAATTTACGTGGACATGAACATAGTTACTATCATGAGTATCAGTTTAGTGCGTAAGAGACATGCTGAAATTTAACAATGGCTAAAATTCTTGTCTAGTGCAGTGTTAATAGCAGTAACATTTTAACAGCGATTGATTTTAACGTTTTTCTGATAGAATACACACTTTTGCGGTATATTATATATACGACACTTTCATAATTTTTTTATGTCAACGGTTACCCCTAACGGAGAATGTTATGCTTAAAGCTGGACCAAATCGGGGCATGAAATTAGAATTCAAAGCCCAGACTCCATTCGAATATACTACGTTAATTAAAAATCATAATGCTATATTATTATGTATAGGGTTGATGTTATTATCTTGTTTTCAATGAGACTATTTTTTAACGAGATATTTTTTGTTCAGAGCTAAATACATCAAACACAAGTTGAGTTGAATGGAAGTCACAGTGTATAGAAATAACATTGGGAAGTATAATATTGGGAAGTATATACGTAAATTGGATCCACAGTTTTTCAGCAATGGCAGCAGGTACAACAAGTTTCATTATATATAATTTTAATAATGTTGCTGCATCGCTTTCCTTGCGAGTACAAACCATACTGGTTATTATTAATTCTTGACTTCTTTGATTGAGCGTGTTCGGATTACACATGGCGCACTCGTGATTTATGTCAGACAGTGTAGAATACCTACTAAGAAGTTTCACATCAAAGATATCAGCATAACAACTTCAGAAAATTAGCCAACATTTCTTTAATATGTGCATTCCCGAGTTCTGATTAACACTATAGTTTTTCTATGATCTTTCTCCAACTATTCCAATTGTCATATATTACCGCTCACCTAATATGCACAACGATATCTTAATTGACTAACAAATACGTTAGATTTCTTTACATTATTGCTCGAACTCCAAAGGTCACCTGACTTAGTAGAAGTTCAAGACGATTCAACTGGGCTAGTGGCCTAGTGGCTCGTATACTGTTTCGTAGTCCGGGAAAATAGAATATCGAACCTTCGTATCTCCGTTTTAAATTTGGTTTTCTCTGGTTTTTTCCAATTATTCAATAAATACGGAAACATGACATCTTCAATTGGTCCATGGAGGTAAACGTAATAATAACTCCTGTCTAAGCAATGGTCTATGTAATTGGCTGGGAGATGCTAAGGCGAGAATTGTTCTTGTTAGTGTTACACGTTATTTTGCAAGTGTAAAATCCCAATTTCACTTCAACTATATTCTAATTTCGTTTAAAATATGTTCTTCTCTTCATGCGACAGTATAAGTATACTTATATAGAATAGAGTTTTCAATACCTTCATAACAGAATCAGATATCAGTGGGATTGTGACAGTATAAATCTAAGAAAAGTACACTGGTTGATTATTATCTGTATACTGATCACTTTTTAGACTTTAAAAATGCTTCTATATTGTCCAAGGCGACTAACTAAATAAGAAAATTTCAGAGATATATTACATTAACAAGAATCATAAATCAATTTTTCAATTCTCTTCTGAATTCTTCACATTATTTACTTTATCTGTGATAGGTGCTCTTGCATTTAAGTAATATTCATCCTTATTAACATACATTCTGCGATACATTCGAAGACCATACTGGCATTTTTAACTCCATCAAATAGACAGTACCATTCTCCCTAAGGGCGCATCAGATATCGCCCGTTTTCAGTTTCATTGGAGCATACAATGTAGACATTTTCAGGAGCGCGACTGTAAAAGCTTTCGCCCTCAAATCCAGGCGAAAAATCTCTCGCTAGTTTGTGGATATTTTGACAACGCCCAATGGCACAAATATCGAACTTTGGAGAGAGAGAAAACCCGATGGCAAGCTATAAGCTTGGGCAGCTGTCTCTCTATTTTTCAGACCGAAATAAATGCCATCTAGACTAGCGTAGAGGATATTTTGAATTGCCTGTATGAAAATAAATCGGTAGAAATCCTATCTGACAGCCAAGTAGTCTTCAAAGCTGTGCAAGCTGTCAAATTCGATTCCGATGTTGTAATGGGGTACCATAGGTAGCTTAGACAATTGGCAGAATATTACAGCATAACGTTGAGACTGCTGTCAAGCCACTCTGGGATCAGAGGCAAGGAAGTAGCTCACATATTAGGAAGAGTTACCAGCAAACAACCATTCACAAATTCAGAACCGACGTGTGTACAGTTCATATTGTAGCATTAAAACTTCTGTCAGATCTGAAGTCGCTGTTAAGTACTGCTCCTACTGAAATAGCGTGAAACACTAAAATTCTCGCAATTCTCCAAATGAGTAAAGATCCGTACGACAAGAAATAGGCTGAGATTACTTACAAAAGAATCTTAACTGGTCACTGCGCATTGAATATACACATGCATCGTATGGGCCCAGTAAACTGTCACCTGTGTAGAAATTGTGTGAGTGCGACGGAAACAAATTTGTTTTTCTAGACATTGGTGTTCCTGGTTATTTATATTGTAAATGCAGAAAATATGAGGTTACAATAGAAAATAAATTGTTTGGCTTTAAAAAGGATAGTGATGTAGAGGTAATTTAATTTTGTTTAATGAAACTCAACGTATTTATATTAACCCTTTTTTAGTAGTTGGTGTTCTAATTCACGATTCTAAATACCAATAATTTTTCTACTTGCAGATATTGTTGTTAACCGGTATGACTGTAAATTTAGGTATTATTTGTTGTTTTCCTTTCATTTTATTCCGATGACAGTTTGGAATCGAAAATCGTTTACGTAATTCGGAATAAATTTGAGCTGTAATTAACTCGTTGTATGGTAGGTAATAAGAGACAAGTAAAATATTCATAAAATATATATATATTAATATTTAAAGTAGTAAAATACAAAGAAAATAAAAATATCAATTTAGTATTTTTGTACTTTAAAAGAAACAAATATTTACAGTCAGCTATTAAATTATATAGAATTAAAACAACAATATTTATAGAGGTAAACTAATAAAGAAAAGTAATCCTTAAACATAAAAGAAATAATGTATGGAAAAGTAAATACATGTTATCTATGTACATACATACAGTCATCCAAATAAATTATATACAACAAAATTAGGTTTTTAATAAAATTATGTGTGTTTACCTGCTTAACGAATGTTGCGCGAGACGTTCTCTGAAAAATGCGATATTTATCCCACGTTTGCGAGCCTATTAGCAAGAAAAAAATTTTTTGTTAGGTGTAAAACATTAAAAGCAGCACAAATATAAAAAGAAATTGTTTAACTGGAAATATAAACATTAATTCTTTGCATTAATAAAACAAAACTGGTAAAGTTGTGAAGAACATAAATAAAACAAATGTCATACTAAAACGAAAGAATTACATTATTATGCAATTACATTTTCTTTAATTAATAATTTTACAATTTGTAATCAATGAAGACTACAAACTCCAAATCGAATTAAGAAAACAGGATCGTACAACCATAAATACCCATCAACTCGATAAATATTTAGCCATACATGTTTATCTTTCTCTTTATATAAAATCTATATATTTTACTTTATAACACCGATAACAGATTTGTGAAGAAAAAATATTAAATAACCCTAACCTCAGCGGGTTACGAGGTTTGTTGTTAAAATTTTAGGGCGCCAATATGCAAAATGAGCAGGGGTGCATATTCCCCAATAGCAAACATAATTTGTCCAGTTAGGTGTGCAGAGTAAAGATAAATAAACGCAGGAAACAACAAATTAACTATTTACAATGTTTATTACAAATAGAAAAACCATTTGGAAATTCAACAATAAAAATAAATGTACATAAAAACTTTCAGTTTACCACCAATAACATTAAATTTAGAGCATTATTTTTGACCTATTATCATAATTAAAACCAATTAATGAAAAAACAGAGAGGTAATGAAGTTTGAGATACAAATATGTATATTTAATAACTAAAATATAATAAAAAACTAATTAAAACTACTTTTTCTAATATATTCGTAAATACAGTGCAAAAGAGAAAAAAAACCACAAGTAAAAACTAAAATTTTGGTTTGACGTGATTTGGTACCTTCTTTACAGTTTGATTTTAAGACCAGCTGGTTATTAGTACAAAGTTTAATTGTTTCTACTTGTCAAAAAGCAAATTTACAAAATATGTTTAAGATTCATATTACGCCGAACATTAAACCGATGGTAGAAAAAAAACAATAAAAAACCTAACTTTGTTGTTTAAAGGAGCTCGCACACTGAGGCGCGGCGAAGCGAAGGGAAGCGCAGCGTCGCGCGAGCGAAGTCCGCACATTAAGGCGAAGCGAAGCAAAGCAAAATAGACGCGAGACCTGATGCGCATGTACATGATACAATATTTTATTACCTACAACAGTTATTTATCATTGTGTGTGTGTGACAGTGACTTCATCAACATGAGCAGTTCCTCATCTGAAGTCTCTATGTACCGCACACTGAGGCGAGGCGAAAAGAAGCGGCGCCGAGATATTTCGACTGGTTGCTCTGAAAACTTTCCTCGTGGCGGCTCTTCGCTTCGCTTCTCCGCGCGGCGCATCAGTGTGCGGGCACCGATTTGACAACGTGCGCTGAAGTATTTCAACTTGTAGTTCAATGAAACAGAAAATTAATTAAATACCATAAATAAATTGGTATTCAATTAATTTGCTGTTTCATTGAAGTACAAGTGGAAATACTTAAGGAATTAAAAGATAAATATTTTACTTTTAGTAATACTAAGAAGAAGCATTTAGATAATTACAACTGTCTCTGTAACTAACTCTCATAAACGAAATTCATAATTGAATAATTGTTGCATGCATTTGTATTTTATGAATCATTTTCATATGAAATCGTTTTTAAATCTACTGTGTTGATAGATTGACACATTTATGTATATACGCAATTGGCTGTTATGCATCACTAATCACTAATTAGTACTAATTAGTTGTAATTTTAATTACTACATGACTTCTTGTTATGCGGACTGGCTCAGTTAAATTCTTCCACAGTACTTTTCGAACTATTTTTTTTATGCTGATATAAGGGTAATTACGTTATCAGTAAAGAGTCGGTGCAAGGTCAAGAACGCTTTTATAATTTCAAAATTACATTTATTTGCTATTTGTACTAATTATAAATAGAATATTATAGAATATTTTCATTTTTATTGACATTTGTAGTAATACTAGTAGCTAATTGAGTATGTATTAAAAGGTTCTATCAAAAAACAATACTTTTAGAAATCATATATACGGAAACATGAATGACTGTACTAATTACTAAACATGGCCTATACATATTTACCGCATCCAATGCCTGAGATATTTCGAGCATTATCGGGTTTGCGTACGCCCGAAGAATAAAAACCTTGAATTGTAAATTAGTTTGTAATTGTGTCGTATATTAATACGCTAGGATCAGTGAGCTCACTTAACCATCCAATGGTGAATACACTGCGTATTTTTTCCTTAAAATTTAAATTAAATGCAAAATTGCATGCGTACGCCACTAGTATGTCTAGCGAATTGGCCAAGTTAACTAATTACATGATAAAATGGTTAATACATTAATTTTGATTAAACACAATTCAATTATCTCTACATCACTACCGGCACTAAGGCCGGACAATTTAGTCTCTATTATAATTTTACAAAATATTTTGTGCTTGTACATCATATTAAACAGTCAAGTACACGAAAGTTTTGAAGAACAAATTTGGTATACTGATAGGGTCGGCTGTCATACCCGTAGTTGCTGTTTGTTTCACCTACCTTTTCATTTTGGCCAGGATTATAGCCCTGTTGCGTTTATGGTAATGTTGTGACCTGCTTCCTAAGCATGGTTGTCAAAGTGCGATTTTTCGTATATACGTATGCTCTGTTTTTTGATCTCTTTTTTAAATTGCTTGCGTTTGTTCCGGTTATAATTGACTTGTTTATTGTTGACGTTTTAATTGCTATTCTCTTGATTTTTACCGTTTTAATATTATCACAATTACAGGCTACAATAGAGGTTTCTTATTACATTAACGTTTTCGAACTGGTTCTATTTAATTAGATTTGATTATGTTTGTTTTAATTCTCAATTAAATTTAAACCTTTGATAATGCAACTTCTTCTGTTTATTTTTTATTTATTTATTGGCGAATATATGTATGCTAACTATTATTTCATACAACTTTAACCAGCACTGATTGCAAACAGGAAATATGTAATTCGATATGCTAGAGCAGACTGCTGCACGTATAGTGGTGATGGGTCGAATTCGTATGAGTCGTATAGGAAATACGGATTTTAACTATAAATTAACACTAGAAATTGAAAATATCAGTATCAGATATTAAATCGGAAATAAATAAGACATCGAGTCGATTGAATAAAACTGTATAAAATGCAATAATGCACAAATACGGTTGAGAAAACAGGAAAATCAGGACGGGCAACTCTCACTATTTGGTACGGATAATATGGTAGGAATTATTAGTACAAATCTCGTGTTCATACTGATTCGAACGAATCTGCAAAAGTCGAATCGCTCAGTACTAAGTACAGGCATGTTTGTAAGATGACTTTGCTTGTATATACAAACTAGAATACTCTTCTGTATGAATCTGAGATGATTATTACTAGGTAGTGGTAGTTTAAGCTTTTCTGCCACAGGTTTGTCGAATCTGCTATGATAAAGAAACATACACTTGCTATTAATATGCTGTGTATTTTGATTTGTTCTCAGTTCTACCAGACGCGTAACAGTGACTGGGAATACGTGGGCCCTAGACAAACGTAGCTACTGTTATTAATAAACTTCTATTATTATTATTCCCCAGTTCAAACATGCTTTTCAATATTTATGTATAAGTTTGAAAAAGTGAAAATTTTGTTAACGCAACTTTATATACAATTAATGACAAATTGGGATCAATTCTAAAAGGTATTATAGAATAATTTGCTAAGCAACGTTGCCTGTCCTTTCTATGGATATTAGTTTTGATACCAATGGCAACTGAAAAGTATGTATGCATATGCATATATGCGGTATGTTGGTGTCACATTACTCTAAAAATGTGTTGTCTAATAGACGACTATGAAGCATCTGTACGTCAATCTTATTATGGCAACTCGTTGATGTATGTAAAAACTTGATTACATTCTATTCAAAATAAGGCGACATTTATAAAATAAGCATAGGTACTTATTTATATGTTTCTGTAGTACATGTATGGATGTATTAGTTAGAAGGAGAGTGATGTTTGTATTATTATACAACTTTAACTTATTCTCCTAACACTGGCATAATACGAATTTCAAGTATGTGTTGCGACCAGGTAGATGAATGAAATATTTTCAGGCTTTCTGCTTTCTATATCTATACTTCAAACGGAGTTTTCCTCGGAGGAGTTTCGTGTTTGTCAATATTTCACGCGAAGAAACACATTCGAAATGGAACTTGTTGACAGCACATACTGATATGTATATTTGTGTATTTCAAAGCAAAGTCATTGAAGACGTTGTAACTCTGGTCTAGTTTCCCATTGAAGAAATATAAAAAGGGACATTTCCCTTGGCTAATTTTAGGATAACTAGACGTTTAAATTTTTATGTGATCTAGAGAATTCGATTAGTGATTATGTGTTATTTTATCATGTCATACATGCGTGGATATTAAGTATTTACGACTGGTGGCTAACTAATATACAATAACTAAATACTTATTTATTTCTGTGGATACATACCTTGTGTGTTTAACAAAAAATTCAATTTATAATGTCACCTTTTGCAGCATTTCTCTTTTAGAAAAATGTTGATTTTATTTGCTGGCATAACTTGGTAAAGGAATATTCACATATGTAAACCGATTTGTTGAGATTTTCACTCAGTCGTTTGTACGATGTCGATAGAAATACAGAATTTCTGCATGGCCCTTATAATGCCAGCTAAAAACGAGCTCAAAGGATTACCTACTGAACATACTGATGAATAAAAGATGTAGCAAGCAAGATATTTTAATGAAAGACATTTCGAGCATTATCGCGCTTGTGAGTGGTAGTATGCAGTCATATCGTATTTAAATATGCCACGATCGATGCACTCTCTTAACTCTCCAATGGTGAATACAGTGTGTAGTTTTTTTCTTATAATATAAATTAAATGCAAAACTGCTTGAGTACGCTACTGGAATATGATTGAATTTTCCAGGTCTAGTATTAGTATCTATGTACATTTATATTTAACAGCGACATTTTTTTAGTGAGACTACATCTGTTAATAAAATAAATGTTAAGGTAAATTAACTGTCGATAAAACAAAACAACGCAGTCATCCTTTTTTTTACTTTGAATTTTTATTTCTATGTGTTTGTTCTCCGCATTTTCCGGTAATAATTTTTTAGCCTGTTTGTAGTTCTTTTCATAATAAAAATAATTATTATTTAGGCAAATTTATGTAAAGAAAAATTAACGACGCTTGATCTCAAGAGATATGCCTAGATTGGAACAATCAAAAATAGTGAGAAACAATGACTGTTTTAATGCTATACTGCCTGGTATCGAACATCATGTTTTAATTTCCGTTAGCTATTTAGAAACTCTACTGTTAGTATAAAAAGAGAAATCACATAGTAGAATTATATGTCTTCGACAACAATCTAGGTACGCACATTTAGTTTTAGTAATTACGTCTTTTATTCCGAACGATCAATATGGACCTAACAATATTAAGTTGTAACAAGATGCCGAACTTTCGAGCTTTTTTAGGTTCACGTGAGAAATTACATGTACTAGATATTTCCAAATTGCTGAATAAACTGAAGGCATTATCAAGTGATATTCTCGGGATTTGCGCATGTTGGATTGAAATCTGTTATGATATATCATATTTGCAGATTAACATAAAACCGCTTAAGGATGCAAGTTACGGAAGATAATTTACAGGATGTACAAAGGTTGCCCAGCAACAATGTGGTAGAATATATGATGCGTAAATTTACAGGAAAGAATTTTTCTTGACAAGAACAGGTAGAGGATTAGATCAATAATCACTGAAATAAATTCAGTACCTACCACAAAACCCACAATTATATTCACGGATTAGTTATACCGTTCAAGTTACAAATTGCGTTAAAATATTATACTTTATCATTATTTCGCTGGTTACACATCGATTCCTAGTTTGCCGTTTTTCTCATTTTGAATTAATTTCCATCTACAGATTTAGCGTGAACAATGTGTTCCGCAGGGAATCTATTCCTTGTCGAAGCGCAAATCTAATCTCAGTTTGCAGATACTCGAGAATATCAAACAAGAGAAGATCGAAGTGCAAAGAAAACACGTGAAGTTCAATTTACACTTAAAAGTTCAAAGATAAGAGGCCGTCTTTTTATCTGTAATGGCTTGGACGGTAGTTTCGGAATCGAAAGGGTTTGAAGATAGAAGAGGAAGCTTTTACTTTGCCAAAACGTTTCCCTGTCAATCGTAAGCAATAAGAGCGCTTGTCTTTACTCTTGAAATTAATTGAAATTGCAAATATGTATGATAACATATAAATATAGACTTTTATCAGTATGATTTTCGTTAGTAATTTACATGCTTCTTCTAATGTTATGAATGAAGTTTATCTTGGAGGATGCTAGTTATGTGAAAACCTTTCTCCCACTTTATAATCATTTCTTGGATACAGTATTATTAGAAACTTTTTGCTATAAATGTCTAGATATCCACTTATGCTGAACAAATTCGTTTAATCGAATTAAATATGTGCTTTAATTGAAGCATTGCTTGCGAGATTGTATTTTACATAAACGAATAAATCCACATAATCAGTAATAATCTACCGTACATTAAAAAGTAGATTAGGAAATGTGAGTTGAAATTTATTTTAGCAACTAACAATAATAATAATATATGCTTTTATTTCCGTAAGTTTAATTACAATTCAAAGAAAAAACATTAAACAAAACTATTTCATTTAAAGACCTACAGAAATCATAGGGCGTGGTTCGGATAGATGGTACCATACGCACCATCGCCTGCTGTCACAACAAAGCCCTAATTGAAGAAAATAAAAATATGTATCACTTTACAATAGTGCAATAGTAGTGTATTCCTCAATAACATAGTTACTACTATAGTCAATGCATTTATGTGATCGACATTTACAATTTTTATTTAAAAAGGTATTAGTGTCAAATTTGCAATATATACTTACTTCTTAAAAGAAATTTAAAGTAAGAGCTCATTTTCAATACAAAATCACGTAACATTACAATATAGACATTTTGCAGAGCCGTAGGGTATAGTTGTTGCTTATAATTAAGTAATTGGCCGATTGTCTAGAAGTAGGGAATACGATAGAAATTTATATGAATCCGAGAAAGTAGCCTTAAACACCATACATACTAAATTGAGCACTTGGTGTGTGGTTTATATAAGCTTCCTTTCTGAGTTTGGTTTTCTGTAGTTTTCCAAATTCCACGGCAAATGCGGAAAGGTAACATCTTAAGTCGGTCTACAGCCGCAGGCGTAATAATAACTCATGGCCAGCCGATGTCCCCTGTAATTGGCGCAAGCTGTTGGGGGATGCTAAGGCAGGCATTATTATTATTATTATTATTATTATTATTATTATAAGCAACATTGCAAGAATGACTTTTCGATCCGAGATGAAAGAATTCAGACCGAAATGGTAAAAATATTCTACAGAGACTGTGACTTGGCTAGTAGTAATAGATCATTCCATCCTTCCATTACTGATTTCTACCACCTTGGAAAGTTTTGCCGCTTCATCTCTGTATGTAGGGTAAGGTTATCAAGCAAAAACAGCATTTTTTGAATCAAAATCACAACCAGGAGTACAGATCGGTTTCGAACATCAAAATTACTCTTCCTTTTAGATCGGAGGGAAATTCTTATAGATTTATATATGAATTTAAAATCGAGATAAGAATCACAGCCAAGGTAAACAGAAACATAGCTAGGATAGATCGGACTTTATAGCGTCTTACTAAAATACATAGCTATGCTTCATGTATAAAGCTGTTTGTTATAAATGTCCATGCAGAAGTATATTCAGCGTAATGTAGTAATAAATCAATCAAAATAAAGTTAAATATTCACTGAATGCTGTAAAATTTCGAATGAGGTATGGAACTTGTCAGAAACTTGAACTGGTAGGTTATCAAAGAATTAAACTTAATGAAAATTCAATTGCCTGGAGGAGGATGCAGAAGGATATTTGTGTTCATTGCTTCTGAGGTTATTCTCCGCAAAGCAAGTACTATTATCAACTACGCTACCAAAAGTGATGGTTAGAAACTCAGCTATTTCGCTATTAAGTATGAGTACAACACCTTTGTAGATTATTGTGTTTTCGTATTTGTCATCATTATTTTCATATAATTGGACTTTAGAACGATTCTTTATCTAGATCCTTTCACTGTAAGGTAATCATAGGAGAGCTAGGAGGTTAAAGGTTAACAGAATTATCAAATGATACCACCAAATGAGATCTTTGTTATTAATGTGTTGCTTTTTTTAGTGAATAACTAACTGAACAGCAATACAAAGACATTTTGTAGTTTTCGTTAAACTCAGCGAAAGAATATTTTTGCATTACGTATCATGATTCACGTTTTTATATCTATGCTGTCAATATATTCAAGGTCTAAAAGTTAAAATCGACATGTTGAATGAAAAAAACCTATTCACAATGTTTCAATATATATGTACATATATATAAGAAACAAACTCACAATAATGCAACGTCCATGTATTCCTCCCAGAAAAGTAATGGGATAATTTTTTGGCAAGACCACTGCATTTATTTATGTAAATGATTCAGTAGTTTTCAGCATATAGACAAACAGTGCTAGGGAATTACTTTTCAAAAACAAAATTAATATACATATAAATTACTGTGGAAATCAGTAATTGTAATTGTACTAGACTTCTTTGCCTGTTTAAGTAATTTGGTATTGTATTTGTTAAAAAAGTGGTGAAATCTATTATTTGTATCTTTTTTGCTTTTTAACTACAAGTTTATTTATTTATTTTTATTGAATGAGCACATATAAAACGTTATTAGAGCCATTGCATTAACGTTAGTGCTTGAGATGAAAAGTGAAATAGCTAAAATTATAGAAGTACTACTACTTGACGTGCCACTGACTTAATACGTAAAAGTAGAAGCAGTCCCTGAGCTTACTGTGAGATAAACCATTGTTACGTAATGACATGGCACGCCAAAGCGTGTTGTTTAAAGTAACATAGCCAACCAATTTTCTAGGACACCTCTGCTTCTCATACGTAACTAATAGCAAACATTTTAACTAGAGACGTTTGGCGCAACAGAAGGATAATGACCCGAGTCGGGGTCCTTAGTTGGGGAGAAAATAATGCTAGCGTTGGATGTGAAATATTAAGGAATTTTTCTTGGCCGAATCTTAATATTCCAACCTCATCTGACAAACAGAGTTGCTAAACTATCAGAGATTTATGAACGTTTTGAAAGAAAAAAAATCAGGCAAATTGGAGACTTTTATCGAAAATGTGTGGTGGTCATGTACATGAGAACAAAATGACCAAAATTTACTTAGTGCGGTGTTAAAGCAAAAAATCTGTTTGAGGACAATAGATGTACTTACTAAGTATAACACTAATAGCTCCTATTGAGGTATTGCAGGCTATGCTCCCTCTTAATCTGTTAGTAGATGTAGAGGCATTAAAACTAGGAGCCAAATTTAAGGTAAAACAAGGATTACGTGTAAAGGAATTACCTGTAAAGGGTACTCCTCAATTGTTAAATTTACTTCCCATTAACCCAATATTAGATGTTGTGACGAACGTGATAGACCAGACCTTCTGCTTCATCCCACCTCTTAAAGTTTAGTACTTCAAATAAAAAGGAGAGGGGCAGCGGCGGCTATGAAGATAAGAAACAGAGTCTCATAGTATATATAGACGGATCTAAATTTGCTTACAACTACTATTGGAGAAAAATCATATTGGCAGAAGAACCTTTATAGTGAGAGACAGCTAAGCAGCTCTTATTGTTTTGCAATCTCTCTGGAGGACTTATTTCGGAGTATCTCAGTGTAGCGGGAATAGACTGCACATCCTTACAGGGTTCATTACAGGGCACTGTCACCTTGGTGGACACATGACAAGGATAGGTCTAAAACAGAATAGCGACTGCAGGTTTTGCGGGGCTGAGGATGAAAATCCGGAACACCTGACATCTTATTGCACCGCCATCACGGAAAGCTCTTGGGCTGGATGGGGAGCTTTAAGAGCGGGCACACTCCAGCAGCTTACAGCTCATGCAAGGGGGTACAATAGATCAATAGGTCGCAGCGCAATATCACCCTCTTTTTAAACCTAAATCTAATCTAAATCTCAGTGTACTGTAAGAGCTGGCTGTGGAAACCTCAGCTAAATTGGCATGGACATTATAGTACAGAAAGAAATAAAAAAGGTCGATAGATTAACAAGAAATGTTTTAAATATACTTTTGGTAGGGTCTGAACCAGCCTGTAGAATAACGCGGGAAGTTATCAGTCAGGAGATAAGTACAATATTAAGGCAAAAACACTGTAACTACTCATGGAGAATCAATGAATAGCAACCTTGCATGACTTTCCTGGAAGGACTATCGAGCATCAGGACCGGAGATCTACTTACCTACTTATTATGTATATACATATATGCACTAAATAAAATTTGAGGCAGGATAATAACCGGACACTAGCGCCTTAAAAGGAAGCACTTCAACATGTTGAACTTTGTATCTAATCGTACTCGCTGAGGTTGTCAGAACGATGATAAAGCACTTCTTCACGTACTATGCAATTGAGAGGCATTCATTGGCAATAAGAAGCAAACCCCTTAACGTTCAAATAATAAATATTTTCATCTGTTGTAGCAACTCTATCTTAAACAGTGGGCAAATTTTAAAAGTTCGTTATTAAGAAAACCTGTTGTTGTTTTAGATTTCAGTATTAGTTATTCCTCTTTCCAAAATTTAGTAACGATAACTGATTGATTTTTTAACATTACTTGCAATAGTCAGAATTCATGACTAAAAGCACGGCCGACATTTCGCTGGTATATCTAATTTAAGTTTTGAAGATAATAAATTAGAGATAAGGCTAGTTTCAACCAGAAATTTAATAGTCTGAGTCATAATTAAATCAAAACTAATTTCAAATTACTATTACATTACATCTCCATAGACGGTATGCTTATTGTTATATCAATCTACTTGCCATAACAGATATAAAAAAGCAGTTGAAACGAATGGCATTCTAAATTCTAAGATGCACTTGTGAAATTTACACACTTCAGATAAATTTTCCATGCTACAACATTGGCCTTCAATTGGACAAAAGTTTTTAAATCCAATACTGGACTACCATCTTCGGTGCCCATAAAATGATTATTTCTATTTGCTAGTATGATTCATGCACTCACAAGACATCACTTTCAGTCACAGATTTTGAAAAAACTGCTGTAATGAAAAGCAACAAAATTGTTATTTCAAATCGTCCAACCAACAGTAGCAAATGTTTTAGTGTTTTATACTGAATGTAACGACAAGTATTTATTTAATAAATTTCAAGAATTGGTTTATTTGTTTTGTTTTCTAATATAAAAAATTATGTTCTGTTTTCTTAATATAACAGGTGGCTGGAAAATATTTAATTTCTTTCCCGTTTCCTTATGTAGCAGGAAAAAACACTGATGATAAATGCTTAGAAATGTCGCATACTTACATAGTGGTGGATGGCGGCAAAATTAATTTTCATTAATATTATAGCCGCTACAGTCAAGATGAGTGAAGCATTTTTTTGTTGTGTTATTTCAAAAATATAGATGTACTTGTATGTAGTCATACAGTACTGATGTCATAATTGATCAATACTATAATACACTAGCGCAAAAGCTGACAGCAACGTGATGGTATCTACTATCCGTATTTTATCTAATACGTTTTTATCGTTACTGTGCCCTTAAGGTCACTTTAGGAATGTCCTTTTACTGCCGGCTATAAAATTTTAATCCAGCTATATTGTTTCCTACATTTTATATATAAAATAAAAAGGCTATACATGGATATGGACGTGTTCTGAAAAGAAAGATTTATGGAATAAAATGCGAAATGATATATGAAACTTTGGTCGACAATAATTGTATACTTAATATAAGCATCAACATTTGGGAAAGCGTTCTGGATTTCGTTTTTTAACGCTATAAAAACTATGTTAACTTCAAATAAAAATATGAAATATCTGATTTCAGTTATGTCTATGCAGTATTACAAATTATTTAACACTTTACTCAATATAAACGTATTACTAGCAGCGAATACTTCTACTTTACTTCAGCGTTTAACTGATGTATTAAATAAGCTCTCAAAGTTAAACTTACTGTAAATCAAAATATTCGCCCTCTGATACTAAAAGATATTTACACCGAGCGAGAAGAAAGGAATTCAGTTATTGATAAGACCGCACCGTACGGGTAAACCACAGCAGTCATAAAACCTGAAATAGATTCGATGTCAATAAAATCAGACATAAACTCCGGAAGAGTATTTTAACTGAGTTGTTGTGTATCGGTGTATAGAATGTTTTTATTTCGTACACATTTCGTTGAGGATACATATATTGTGTGTATATATGAAATATTTCCAGAAAAGTTTTTCGGAAGGAATAAAGTTGTAAAAGTAAGTAAATACTACTCGTGTGTTAAGTATACTTACATAATTAGTTACTGTTAAGATTTTTGAAGAAATATGTAGCAAATGAGTGGTTATCAGTTTGGCTTAGACCACGGGGTATATATTTTAGGGCTAAATACGCTTTTAGACTAGTTATTTTCGAAAATTCGAAAATCTAGTCAGTGTGTCTATTTAATATGTATCAATGCAGAAGCCTGTATGTTGTATGTGTGAGTGTGAAGTTAATACGCTTCGCGCGTGTGGTCACTACGGACAAAGAAACAATTTTACCGTTGCTCGCATTAGACGAAAATCGCCCCTACAAGATCATTTAAGGACAAAGAATTAGAAGATAAATAGTTTCGGCCTGGCTACTAACACGAAAAGGTGAACTTAAATGCCCTTCAAATTATTTGTATTACTTCAAGTATATAGCTATAAAACACTAGTATTCATTAGATTGGAGGTAGATCCTAGACAAAAGTAGCAAAAATTAAAAGTACGTAGAAATTAGTATTAAAATTGGAGCATACGCAGGAACATAGAGTTAGAGAGATTCAACATCGGCAGGAATTTTCCAAGCGCGCAAATAAATTACACCAATATACGTACACATATGTACATGGTGTCTCACCGAGAGCGTTCATTAGAAGTTTATGGCGTTCCAGCCACAATATAACTTTGAAAATTCAGAATTATATATAGTCGATTACGTTCTCTTTAATGACAATATACTGGGAGTCGCCATCTACTTTCTTATTTTTAATGGAACATCCGGTATATTTTGACATATTTGGATTCCCTTATTTTTAAGCTTTAGTTTAGTTAACGAGTCATAGTAAAGTAACAATGTAGACAGATGTTCTCGACGCTAAAATATACTCCAACATGTTGTTTAAGTATATTACGAATTTTAAATTGATATCCGAAAAATCGAGTGTTCTCTGATTTGTTGTCTGCCATAGCAAATTTTTTCAGAAAAAATCGAATAACTACAAAACGCCCGAATCAAATTGCGGTAAAGGTAAAAGTAAAAGTAAAGATATTCGTCAAGCTTTTTTTTGGGACTACACGAGCGGAAAAACCGTAAAGGCAAGCTCGGCCATAAGGGAGGCCTATTGTGCCCCCGTGCTGTTTTACTCCTCTTAGGCCGGTTGCACTCGGACAAAGAAGTCCGCAACCTGGAGCTAGATTTCTTAGTCCGGGATCGTCCAGAGGTCCGACCCCGAAGTAACTCCGCCTCTCCCTGTCCACTGTCGAGCAGTAGGCAAGAAGGTGGATTGAAGTTTCCTCCACATTCTCACAGTTTCTACACAGGGGAGAGTTTACTATACCCATGCGATGCAGGTGTTTGTTCAGTGCGCAGTGACCGGTTAAGATTCCTGTGAGTAACCTCAGCCTGACCCTGCTCATAGAGACTGGCTTACGCAGTTTTTTCTCGTACGGGCGAATCCCGAGAGTTTTATAGTGTCTCATGCCGGCAAGTGCATTCCAGTGGGAGCAATGCCTAGCAGCGAGTTCAGATCTGACGAAGGCTTTGATGCTGCCATAGGAGTACCACATGTAGGTTCTGGACCCATAAATGGTCCTTCACTGGCGCGTCCAGCTAATTTGTTCATTACCTCTGATTCTAGAGTGACCTGGCACCCATCTCAGAGTTGTGCTGAGACGTTCCGCCAGGTTTACGAGGGTCTTATGGCAGTGTAGCACTACCTCGGAGTCAAACCTGACAGCCTGTAGTGCCGTGTGAGCAGCCTGACTGTCAGAAAGAATTTCCACTGCACCATTAACCTGCGGGCAATTTAATATGCCTTCCGCGCAGGTCTGGATTGCGATTACTTCGGCTTGGAAAATGGACTCTGCTCCCTAGGCTGAGAGCTTCACCCTCAGTTTCACCATCTTTCCAAATTCAAATTCCCGTGCCGTTTGTAGTTTTTGAGGGGTCGACAAATCAGCGAGATACCTTCCGTCTCGGTTTGTGGATAGAAGTTTTGGCAGTCTCTCTGTTGGAGATGTTTACATTGTATCCCCCATTGAAGCTGAAAGTAGGCGAGATCTTGTCCGCCCTCATGGATAGTGGTACTGTCTGCTCTATGTAGGTGAAGATGCTGGTATGATTTCCCGTTTTACCGGAGAAACCCCTGCATCCACTACGTTTTGCCCTGTAGGCCCCTAGGACTGCCTTCGACCACAGGACAAGCTCAGAGGAAGCCCAAGGATCGCCTCCATCGACGCAGTCGGCGTCGAGGACATGACTCCAGTGATGCCTAAACAGGCAATCCTCTGGACTTTACTGAGTGCGTTGGCCGCATAGCCCAAACTAGCTTTGTGCCACCAGACCAACGCTGCGTAAGTTATAGAAGGTACTATAACTTTCGTGCACAACCAGTGTACCATCATAGGTTTTACCCCCACGTTTTGCCAAACATTCCTGTACAGGCCCAACAGGCCCTCGTGGCTTTGTTTGGTACCTGTTCCAGTTGTGGTTTGTACGTCAATTTGGCGTCCAAAGTCACCCCCAGGTATTTGACCTCAGAAGATACGAGTATCTTTGAGCCGAAAATGGTCGGACACTGAAGTCTAGAAAGCTTCCTTCTTCGCGTGAACACGACCATAGTCGATTTCTAGAGTTAACAGTTAACCCTTCTTCTCTACACCATCTTTCCACGAGTCCGAGTGCAACTTGCATTCTCTCGGATATCACGCCCTCGAACTTACCGCAGACCATCATGGTGATGTCATCTGCATAGCCCTGTGCATGGAAGCTCGCCGTCCGAAGATCGGAAAGCAGGCCATCCACCACCAGGCAACTGTAAAGCTTAAAAATAGGGGAATCTAAACGTGTAAAATTATACAGGGTGTTCTATAAAAAATAATAAAGTATATGGCGACTTCCGGTATAACCGGAAGTGCTAGAAATCTAATAATATTTTCATTGACGAGAACATAATGGACTATATATAATTCTGAATTTTTAAATTTATATTTTGGCCGGAATGCCATAAACTTCTAATGAACGGTCTCGCTGAGACACTCTGTATATCCCTACAACAACAAATTAAATTTTAAGTACCACAAAGGTTTAGGTTTGTGCTAATTTCGTTTTTGAGATATTTGCATTTATTTTTGGGGATGCCGTGGACATGCTACCGTCCCGACAAAGAGAACTTCAAAATCTATCATATACAGGGTGGGGCCACATTCGCTTCGGCTGATATACAAAAAACGGTAACAGATATTTAAAATTATTGGAGCATATGTAGGTCCATCAGGAACACGTTCTAAAATTATTTTCAAATGTACAGGGTGTCCCAAAAGAAAGTTACACATCAAGGTTATCAAAATTTAAATGAAACACCATATATATTATTGCATATTTTGATGGCGCAGACTAAATAAAGGCAAGTTACTGTTATATTCCCTATACCTAGGCTCAACATTTTCTGAGATATTTAACAATTTTTGAAAATGTAGGTCAATATTTAGAATGAGTACCTGGCGTACGTATTTGAGTTACGTGTTTCAAGTTGTATTATTTCATTAGCACAACCATTACATCTAATGCTAAAATAAAGACGTTTTCTAAAAATTATACAGGGCGCTTGCTATACGTTCTTCTAAGCATGAGGTAACTGGACGTACACCTAACTTTGTGAACTTTGGTAGGGAACTTACTATTGATGGTTGTGAGGAGACATTTGTACCCTCTGACGTACCACATACGGAGCCTATGGTGGACGATAAAAAAGTAGCTTTTGCTAAGTTGTATGCAGAAGTTCGATCACGACTTCGTAAAGCTCATGATCGTCGTCGTGATGTGCGTTTTCAGGTGAATCAACGAGTTTAGAGACGAAATTATGTTCTTTCTGATGCTACTAAACAGTTTACGGCTAAGTTAGCTCCTAAGTTCGTAGGTCCTTTCACAATTTCTAAGATTGTTTCACCTTGGACTTATGAGATCGTTTATGACAATGGCAGAGCTTCTGTATGGCATATTAAAGATCTGAAAGCTCATCCACCTGATACTCCTTAGGTTCTGGCGATCCTTTGGTTGACGACCTTTTAGGCATTTTGGTTTTGGTTATTGGTATTTTGGATGTTATTTTTTTTTTGGCCTGTATGACCGGCTAGAAGAATAGGTCTACCGTTAGCTCAGCGTGGGGTAAAAGGCCGCCTAAGAGAGAGCATTTGACTAGGTTATCAAGTCATATGGTTATATAGTTGACGTGCCTACATTGCACTGCTCATTGTTACTAGGGTTGATTTTGGTTTTTGGTGGTTCTCTTTCGCGTTTGGACGCTTTTGTTGCCCAGGTAGCTTGAGCTAGGTAGAGCATGCACCTGAGCTGATACATGGTAAGATGTATTTATTCTTACTTTACTGGATTTGACGTTTATTGTGGGACTTAGCGATCAAAAAGTTCGTTCACTAAGTTTCAATACCTGAATTCCGGCAGGTTTCCTTTCGTTTCGATTCGCGGTCATATTTTTTGTTCCGGTCTAGGATTTATCTTACTCAACTTTGTTTTTGTTTCAGCCTTCAGCTGTGTTAGTCCGATAGGCCATCGTGACTTTAAAATCCCTCCGTGTTACATTTTATCATTCCTTTTTGCTTTTTTGTTTGGCCATAAGGTATGCTAGCTTGCTAGTTTCAGTATTTTTAGGGTTTTGGGGTTAGTTTAAGGTAATTCGTACTGATGATTTCATTGATTTCCGAGGGTTTGAATAAATGTAGCTGTGTGTGAGTGTGAATGCAGAGAAACATATTTATACCTTTTCTTGTTACCTTGTCTCCTTTTCCGCTTTGTATCCTGTAACTCGTAGTAATGGTCCGTTATTTTTGGTTGTCCTTATTTTTACTTTTTGTTGTATGATCTTTGTTCCGCTTCACGGACAATGTATCTTTAACTCTGACTTTTGTCTTTCTTTGTATTTTGCGTTGGTCAGCGGGAAGGGGGAGATTTTGGATTTATTTCATCCCTAGATTTTTTTTGCATTGTCATTCATCCAAGCACCAAGGTTTTGACTTAATTGTTGAGAATTTCAAGTTTTGCTATTAGTTTTGAATATTCTTTGGGACTCTGTGGGAATTTAAAGTTTTCCATTTGTTTTTAATTTTCATTTTTTTTTCCCGTTTTGCTATGGATTCTTTAGAGATTGATGTCGATGGTTTGACTGCGGATGAGTTACTATACGAACTCAGCTTTTAGTTAGTTTAGTAAATAACCCAAGTTTTGATTTTAATGTATTAATCTATCAGCCTATTGCTTGGTTTTAATTATTTTTTTTTATTTTTATACTTTAATTAACTTCGCTGAAGGTTTAAATTCCTAGTAAGTATGTCCAACTGCATACCATTACTCATTCCACCATAGCGACGAAACATAGACAACATACAGGAAAAGTATTCAATGAAACTCTCATTAGGATCCTGAGTACGACTTAAAATGTCCTCAAACAACCTAGCACGGTAATCTGGAGGTTCATAATGCTTAATTAACAAAGCGCTAAGGGAATTCCAATCAGTGAACACATCTTTATTTGACCAAAACCATAATAAGGCCTTACCTTCAAACAAATCAATAGCCGAATCAAATTATTGAGCAGTGGTCAAACCTCTAGCGACACGAAGCTCATTAGCACGCTCTAAGAAACTGTGCACGGTCATACCTTTACCGTCACCACTAAATTTTAATTGCTACTTAGACACAGGCATCGAACGTTGAGGGGGCGGAAATTGTGTGGACTGCAGAAAAGGGGGAAAATCAAAGTGTGGAAATTCAGGATTTCGTGTAGAATCATGAAGAGGCGATTCCGGGGAACTTACGCGCAATTAGCTGCGTTCTTCATCGACCCACGAGCCAAGTGATCCACCGTTCAGGGTAATCTTTTAGAAAGGATAATTGCTAAACACGTGATCTAAAACTTCGAAGGAAACAAGCTATGCTTGCTATAAATCCACTACTGACCGTAATCAGTGATTTCCCATACCAAAAATACTTCTCAAACCAAAATACTACACCATTAAACACTGATCGTCGACATTAATTCTGAATCCCATGTTAACTTACTATATACGCATGAATTAATATGACAATAACATGCTGAACTTGTTGCTACTTCGACGGTTGAATTCAAAGAGACCAACTCTAGCGTGACAAACGCTAATCCGAGCGTACGGACTTACCGCCATCTAGGTGCCACACGAACGTAACACGCTTAAAATTTTACCTCTAACTGTGGCTACCATTAACGCTCAATAACTTGCTTATTTTAAATAGAACACCCACTGTATCTAACATCGTCATTCGATTTTAATTTTATTTCTCTTTTAAATGTTATGAGAGAGTTGAGAGTGTTGAGAATTATAGGACAATTGACAATCATCGGATATATAAATCGACGAGATAGCAACAAAGACTCTATTTGAAGAGGACCAAAAAGCTTAAAATTTAATTTGTGGTGCCATCTCTATAGAATACTGGAAAATCGTTTCCGTAAAAGGTTTCTGATTTAAATAAATTGTTTTTTTTTGTAAAAGTATCTTTTTGCGTTCTATTAGTTTCCCAAGTTTCACCTGGGTATTTCTGTGTATGTACTACTATAAGCATTCGTATATTGTTTTCTTTTTATATACGTTTTACATTAAGAATTCACAAACCCTGAGAAAATATATTTAAAAAATCCAATTTTTATTAAAAGTAAATTAATGTTTCATTAGTTTACTCTTCGAATTTTATCCAAGCTTTCGGAATAGTTTTATTCCTTCTTCAGGCCTATACATGTTAAACTAACAAAAGTTAATACAATAAGGACGCTAACATAAGATTTTTAAAAGGTACTTAGAAAATTCAGTGAGATTTTTTAGTTAATTGGCTTTCCTTAAAAATGGCAACAACTTAACTATAAAGAATACCGACAGGACACCAATGTATTAACTATTGATCTCATATATCCATGAATTTTAACTACGAAAAACTAGTTGTATCAACATCTACAGAGATGTTTCGAAGATGATTCGTATTATCAGTTCAATCCCAATTAAATTATATTATTTACTATGGGTGATAACGAACTTCTTAAGGAGCTATAAGTTAAGTTGTTGTAAACAACATATCAAAAAATTTAGTTTATGTATACAAATTGTACAGAAAAAAATTGTTGTTTAGAGCGTGTATCACCATTTTAAATGGCACTGTATTATATAATAAATAGCTGAAGTTGCAACACATGCACGTATGTACTATCGCGAGCACTTTAAACGACTCAAACTGCCATAAAACGTATCTATTGTAGGCTTTCCTTACTCGGAGCAATATTTAGGTAAATATAACTGGGCAACTATAATAAGCCGTATAGCCGCAGGCCGGAGGGTAGACACTATCTAAAAGAAATTTAAGCGAAAAGAATTATGAATATATTTGACATGAATATGATGTACTAAGCGAAGGTAGACCGTACTCAAATTAATTGAATAAGAGAAAATGTCATCATTTTTCTCAGGGAAAATATTGATCTAACAACAATTATTGAAAAAGTTATAAACTTACAGATTAGGACACGTAATTATGGAAAGAATTTAATATTATTTTTTAGTATGTGGTCAATGTTTTAATAGAAACAGCCGATAATAGATAACGTATAGTAATATTATGTGATTAACGTCTTTTTACAAGAAGTCTCAAATTAAACAAGGTATACTTCTAATACAAAAATATCTCTTATTTCTTAGCCTTTTGTGAAATTTTATTTAAAATGTCGGTTTTAATTGAAATAGTACTTATAATTTACTGACATTAACAATACAAAATTTGATGAAGAAATATAGTTGTTTATAGATGCACGTTATGGTTATATAAAAGAAGATTAATGATAATATTTGTCGGTGTTGGTTTTGCCGGATACTTAAGAACTTTAAACGTTTGTATAAATACGACAGTTGTATTAATTTAATAAGAATTTAAAGCCAGTAATAGTTATTTCGTAGTACAGTTTGCACTACCTACTGAAATAAATTCAATATAATTTCTTTGTATAACTACCTAATTGTCAACCGTTAAGTACCTGGAAAATGTTTAATTTAGACCAGTCAGATGCCGTGTAACACGTTTTCAATTGTCTCGTCCAATAAAATGTTCCTAAATCGACTGATAATTACCTCAGATATATTTCGCTCTATTAAAAAATTCATATATATTCAGAAATAAATATTTGTTTAAATTGATATTTAATTTTAATCATTTCTTAATGTTTTGTAAACATTGTTTTTCCTTCATCAGATTTCCTATAAATACCATAGCAATATTATATATAAAAATATATTTTAAACTCGCACTGCGTATGAATGTTCTAGACATAATATCGAACAGAGCGAATTTCTTCAATAAATACGAATCATATTATAATCATGAAGGATGTATTACAACCATCATAGGGTATATAATTTATTGCGAATCCTTCTACCTGCTTGTTATCGACCCCTAATTACAGTCGCCCAGTGCTACTTGTCAAATGTTTCGAGAAGCTGTATACGGCCATAACGCTTGAAGTGTGAGTCGTTTAAAACGCTCGCGATAGTACAGACGTGCTCTATCCGATACAATGATAAATGGATGTCTTTAACCTACCTCAACGTCTGATAATGCGAAAAGAAAAGAGTAGGTTAGTATAAATGCAATCAGCTGAGTGGGTTCGTTGAATTAAATTATTAATTTGTCGGGGAGAACTTTTTTTTACGATTTATACCGTTTTCGCTACTTTGTAGCAAGTTATTGTTGTACTTTGTGGTTTTTTGAAGTAATAGACTTTTATAAAAATGGCTCATCGTTATACGAACCAAGAATATCTAGATATGATTATAATGTACGGAGAGCTGCTTACGTAGAAGTGACGACACGTGAGCGTCACTACATTTGACCTTGAGTGCGAAAAACTGGACCTCTCAAAATTGACGCGGCCACTTATAGTACAATCTGAAGTTGTTACAAGTTATTCAGTTTGTTGTACTTTCGATAAGCATACAGTGGGCAAGTGGGTATATAAATGTATACAATCAATATTTCATCGGGTAATCGTTATGGCCGAAAATATTCTGCAAATTACTGTTAAATTTTGAAACATGTTTATGTTATTCTCAGATACAGATAATGATACGAATTGTTCATAATCATCATCCATGAAATACATTTTTGCGTATTTCATACAAAATATCTTGTCCACTAAAAGACCATTTTCAGAAATGAATAATAATTAAACATTGTACGTAATAGTTTCTGGTGTAATTCCTCATTTACTTTTACTTCATAAGTATTATTATTTACTTTTATAAAGATTTTCATTTTTTTTTGCGATGAGCAGTTCATCCTGACAAAGCATTGAAGCACTAACGTTAGTTTTATCGACATATCTATATATTACACGTATTGCACTAGCTCTGAGCGAGGGCAGAATCAGTGATTACGTCATATGACGCTACTCTAGGGCAGTGTCGGTGCAACACGAGTTCCCCCAATGGAAAACGCTATATCACAGTCTAGTCTACAGCGCTGTGATATACTCATACGTGACCCCACTTCTTAGCGAATTTTCGTACGTCTTACCCCTTCACGGCGTTATTTATCCTATTTCTCAAAACGACCGGTATATGTATAGGTATGCATATAATTTTTGTCGTAAACGGGAAGTTGTATACTTCTTTTGCTCTCGAGATTTACAGTTTCTTTTGGGGATGCCATTAACGCGTCGGCACTACCACCAACAAAATATGTCAAAATGTTATTGATGAATCATTTTGCTTGTGTAAGATTATTTGCTAGACGAGGTAAAACATGTTATTTGTAATATTTGTTTTGCACACAATATAATATACAGGTAACAACTTGAACTACGAAAGCCTAGGAGAAGGTAGTGGGGGGTAAAATTAAATGTATACATTTTAGTATTGTCAAAAGTTTGTATGACAGGAATGTCAGTGGTTATGTCAAATACTATGGCAAATTATAAAACCACATTATAATTTGCACTTTTTCAATAATTATGTATTCCATTAGGATAAAGTTTGATGGTTCGGTAAGTATTTGACGTTACCACTGACATTCCTGTCATATAAACACTTTACAATAGTAAAATTGATACATTTAATTTTAACTCCCACCACCCTCCCCTATCAATAGGCTTACGTAGTTCAAGTTGTTAGCCTGTATACACTGGGACCTCGTCTATATCAGCGGACGGAAAACGTAAACATTCACTTACATCCTCTCAAGAGAGATCTCCACTCTTATCCCGTTAGCGGAGAGAAAAGGCCGTGCTACGCGCTGATTGGCTCATGTGAATACGTGCACTATCGGGTGGTGGATGCCGAGCGGATATAAATAAGCGGTATAGTGAGGGTGGATATAAGTGAACGCGGAGATAAGCGAGGTTTCAGTGTATACATATAATATATACTTTAGTGAGATTGCTTGACAGTTTAAAATAATAATAACATGATAATTTATTACAATGTTTATTCGTTTAAACTGAACAATGAATGAGTGAACAACGTTTGTTTATTCGTGGACCCAGGTATAAAATAAAATAATTTTTTATTCTAGCAATAAACAAGTTTGCAATTCATGTATATTTCATCTCCAATTCAATTTTTGAAAATTACACCATTCATCATATATTTCAGAGCGTAAATTTCAGTATGGTAAAATGATGATATTTAAACGTATACGTCGCCTATAAACTTCTCGCATTCGGTTCCCACTCGAGGTGAGGACAGCATTGTGCTGGTCCTGAAAAATGATTACACTAAGAGGAAGGGCATCGGAGTTTGCTTCGACAAAAATAATTTAACATGACACAGCGAAGCGAGAGAGAAGCAATGGGCCGCAGAACATCGCGCCGACAAAACAGCACAAAGTAAGTAGAACCCGCTGGCAACAGTGTAATTGAAACTCGTATATATGCCGAGTACAAATAGGAGGCATTAACATAAAAACATTCAATAAAGTAAAAGCTAATGAAAGGAACTTATCAATAAATTACATTACAATTCATCTAAGGATCTATTAAAAATATTGTCTTGAAAAATGTGCACCAAAATATTGTGGTTTGAAATCATCCATTAATTACATGCTTAGTAGTCAACGTAGGAGTTATGCTATAATAATAAATAATTTGGTTTCCACTAATACAAATAATTTGTTTCTGCTGCATCTTACAACTTGTTCAACACTTATACATGGCCAACAAAAATAATATTTAATAAGTAATGTATACCGCTTCAATAACCTAACGCTTGCCACAGTTTGCTGGACATCAATACACCCTCGGTTAAGAATAAGTTAACATAATATAGAATTCAAAGTGTTCGTGCATTATTAATTTCATACTGAACAAACGTATGATCGCATTAGTAGAGGAGAGTGTAAGATCAATAGCAATGTACGATAACTTCATTAGTGAGATAATATTCGGTAATGATAACTAGCACCCTATTCTGGATCTGTTGGTGTATTTGTACATTGGTGTTACAAGTAGTACACCACAACAAAATTTACTAGCTACAAATGGTTGCACAAATATAGCAACACATTGTACTGTAGGTAGCAATTTTCACAAAAATTTCATAGGAATATGTTCTAGTACTTCTTCTTTTATGTAATTTTTTATATCTCATTCGGCTTTGGAGTATCCTTGAAAAAAATATTCTTAGGTCAGCTGCATATCTAAGGTTGTTGGTAAAATCAGTAAATATGTGGGCTTAATGCGAGACGCATTGAAAATTTGCTAACAATACTTTCTTATTAGCAATGACTGACTATTTGAAGGTTACTTGCTCCATGCGAAAGAATATCAGCTTACCTGCCCTTGCTTCTTTTAATTTACCTAAAGTGAAATTCAAAAAAACAAATACTCCTACTTTTGTTCTTTAGATATAGTTAGCTAATGAAATACTAATATAAAAAGATATATCAAGAAAATGGAGGTTGACCAACATAAACAAATTTAAATATTTCTCTAATATTTTAATACTAAGAACAAAATAACAGCCACTGTACGAAAATCTTTCTAAAGTAACCTTTGTTTATTATAACAGTTGAGTTAAATTCGCAGTGTCAAAAAGCGGTCGCTACTATCGAAATGGTGGGGATAGTGCATTATTATAATCGATAGATGTCAGTGTACTTTCACTACACATAGTGTGTACACACCACCAAGGGCGTCGCCAAGGAGGGGCAGTTGCCCCCGTCCCTCCTCTCCCCCGAGATCAAATGTAGCTAGCCGCAAAACGACCAAAGTGCGAGCAATTGACTTCCTTACCTATTAATAAATTCCGCATCGCATGACAAAAAGTATATAATAATAAATATATAATAATAAATTCACAAGGTTTAATGTATATTGTAGAAAGTATTGAAATATTCAGAATAACATTAAGATTTTGACATCCGTTTTCAAACTGTACGGTGGCGTTTAGTACTTAGATAATGGACTATGAGCTCGTTGTGGGTTTGAAAGCATTCCATTAACACAGGAACATCGTAATGTATGTCTAATGAGTGATGCAACGACGGTTGTCGAATTGACAGGAATCTTGTTTTATATGAATTACGAATCACTCTGGGTGCTGTTTGACGCACGAAGTTTGATTCATCGAAGAGTTGGTAAGCTACAGATTTCAATCCAATCTACCGTATTGAGGCAATTACCGATCGGAGACTTGAACGTTATTCGATTCTCCCGACGATGGCAAGGAATCATGGAGGCGAGATAAAGAGATAATGGGAACGCATCCATATCTCGTCGTCATGTTGTCCAGCTCAAGGACGGTTGCCGTTATTATATTAACGTATATATATATCAAGTTTTATTGTGCTATGTTCCGGATTAAAGAAGGCGTGCTGGTGAATGATGTCCAACAGTGTAACATAGTTTATAACATCTCTATAATACTACTTTTGTTTGTTTGATTATAATCAAATCATTTCGCAAGAAACCAACATACAACATAAATTTATCTGTATCAAGCTTCTCAATATCTATGAAATTTTATAACTTGATTTAACAGTAGTTATGCGATATCTAAAAGTCGACATATAATAATGTAGATTATGAACGTATATAATTGATTATACTCTTTTAAAATAATGTAAGACAATATTAATCATATGATTATTCCAATTGAGAGGAATTAATTAATATGAAATGAATATTAAATATTTGAGAGAAGAACTACTTTATTTATTTACCAATATTAATTGTTCATGATAAATACAAGAGATATACAACGAGTATTTGTAGATTGAAGTGTGAATATAAATCGATTTGGTGCAAAACGCAAGAGTCTGACACAATACTAGCTAGATATCGTTTCAACTGAACCACGACATTTTAAATTCCCTAGTCAGCGCTAGAATTAACAAGTAACAAGAACTGTATATCAAAAGTTTAGCAAACTGAATTGGTGAAATTCCTTAAAACATAGCTGTTTGATAAACTGTTATGGATATTTTAATATTTAGATGCCCTCAACTTGCAGAAAGTGATATGGAGAAGTTAGCCGTAACTGAAAAGCTAACTAATCGGATTGTCATCATTACACTGACGACTGAATTGTTAGGTACACATGGTGCCTGTAAGTACAATGGTTGTAACTTTTGAATGGTATGGATTATAATTATGATTAGAAAAGAGGGTATTGCGTTCTCATGAATTTACTTCCATTAACTGAACATTATATCAATGTATAGTTGTAGTAAGTTTTAGTTGTAATAAAATAATGGAGTGTAAATACATTAGCAAAGCCTATTAGAAAATTATATTTTAAATGAAGAGAAAAGTATTTAACAACTGACTGATCATCTTTTAGACGAGCTGATAATAATCATTGTTGTAGTGCTTGTTCAACTGTTACTAGGTGGCTACACAATTAGATCTATACCTTAAAAGACTAGAAATTGCACAAACTTACAAGGGACAAGCTGAAATTATGAAGAATAAAAACACGTTTAATATTTTCTAGGATTTTACTTTATTTATTCTTTTTTCTTTTCAGTGTTTAAAAGCAGTCAACCAATCTTTTTTCGGAATACCTTTGATATATATATATATATATTGTAATGTTATATTCAGTGTTTACAATTCCATTTGTCACTTGACAGATGATCATCCAGCTGTAGGTAATCTAAAAAGATAAAAAAAAACACTAAATTAATTTAATATTCATTAAACTATAACCAACTATCTGATCTGTGTATTGCTTCAATTTAATTTAATTCTATTTTATAAAATATGTAACATTAACATGATTGCACACATGCGAGGTATTTGTTTAAAATTAATTCATTTAAATCTAATTCAACACTATCAAATGATAGAGGATGCGCAACTCTTCAAGTTGGCACCATCGGTATTTTCTTCGCATATGTGCGAGTCGATGTCATAGTTTGCCTCAGTAGCCATCTGACGCAGAAGGGGGGTGTTGCTCAGCAGACCCTGTATACAACAAATTTTCGACCGGACGTGCATAAATTAATCCATCAACGATCGTTGATTGCCGTGATTGACAGATGACTATCAAAAGGTATTTCTGATGAAATTTAGAGAAAATTGCGAATCACCTATAAAAAGCGGTGCGAGAGCAACAAACTTCCGCTTTTTTGCATAGATCGTCGAACAGAGCGTTTAATTTTCTACGTAAATTTTATTAAAATTACCCCGGTGCACCGTGGGCCCAAATTAACGATTATCTTCGAAAAAGTACTTTAAACATAAAAATTTTCCACCTAATTCAAACTTAATTACCCCTACGAAGAGGACGTCGTCCATCCAACATCCGTCTAGGCGCGCGAAGACAGAAGCTTCCAAAATCACACACATACACGTAAAATAAAGTAATTTAATTTTTAAGTAATTTTAAGTTTGGAAAGTTGCAAAAATTTGAGAAAAATATATTTTTTTGAAAATTAAAACAGTAAATTTTTCTAAGTACAAAAATAATATTTGAAAAATTTAAAAATTTATTTATTTTAATTAAAAAAATAAAAATTTCAAAGTTAATTTCTAATAAGTCCCAACAAAAAGTGGGAAAAAATTTCAACTACCAAATAAGGTAAATGATATCGAAGGCTTCCACGGTCTGAGTCTCTGTTATGAGGGCTTCCGGGTTTTGACCGCGTCATAGTAAAGTACATATATACAATACAAAATAAAATAAAGCAAAAATGAAAAAGAAAATTACAAAAAAAAAATATATATATATATACAACTTACTCAAACTCGACGTTTCGCCACTAAGGTCTTTATAAATAATAATTTAGTTGTGGTGATTGCCACGGCATTCTGCACAGTGTAAACAAAATTTTTTAGGTTTATTGAAGAAAATAAAATTATTTTTTTTTTAAAACATCTTTTTGTCTTGTAAATTTTTTTTAACTTAGAATTTTTTTTTCACTTGGGTATTTTGTTCAACGTACGATAAGCTCTCGTATTCTGTTCTCTACACCTGCTGCAGAGCCAAGAATTCACGAACCCCTGAGATTAATTTTTTTAAACCCCAAATTTTAATTTAAAGAGTAAAACTCAATTTCTTCTTGATTTTATTATAAATCAAATTTCACATTACAATATATATATTTAGACGAAAACTTTCTACATCGCAAATTGCGTTTAAGCCGAAAAAAATAGTCAAGGATACACATTGCTAAATCAGGTGAGTATGGCAGATGCATTACTTTTATATTTTTGCCAGCCAAAAACTCACGCGTTAAAACTGCATCTGGAATTCTACTGAACACTTCAGGCAAATCTCGAAAGTGCTCTCTGGTAAATTCCATTTTCTTTTACTTTTCGAAAATGAGTAGCTGAGTTATAACGAATACAGCTTCAACAATTAAACGTCTAATGGCACATAAAGAGTTGCCCTAAATAACCACTGTATGACTGTTTTTTACGGGTTACTAAATTTTCTTATTGTCAATAAATTCAGCTTATCTCTCCTATACAATATACAAGTAAGAAAAACAAGAGGTGTAGTATAGATTTCGTTTCCATTCATGTTAACAAGCTTTTATTTGATAAGAATGAATATTGGTAAAATAGTAAAACTTAATCTGTAATATGTGAGGCGATGTAGTATGTGGCGTCAATATGCCAGCTGTATTCATACATATCTAAATGAACCATTATTTTCGCTACTTTTCTGTAAAATAAAGCAGTTCACAATAGTAATCAATTTAATAGGAAACACCATAAAAATACCATGAACTTCATCGGTAGAATATTCCGTAAACAGTTGTCAAAATGTTAACAGCTAAAGGATATTCTACTATGTATGTATGTACATACGTAACTACATACTATGTAGTATAAAGACGAATGAGCTAAACACGATTATTTTCCGTGTAGATGGGAATAAAATACATACAGTAATAAAATATCTTAATATTAAGAGTAACGCTATAATGGAAAATGACAAAGCGTTGCAAGAAAAGTATTCCTTTCATTTTTGATAGATGAATTAAAGTAACAAACGATAGATATTGGACAAATTGTATGTAGTACAAAACCATAAATCCGATATATCCTACCAAAATTCATTGATTGAAAAATGGCCGATAATATTTACTCATATTTGTTTAACCAAATTGGTTGGTATATATTATCATATTTTTCACTTGAATTCAAAGCGGTGGTAGCCCTTGTTATTCAACGACACGCTTATTTTGCACACAAAGAAAATGTACCTTTATGAAACCTTATAAATGAGGAAAATATATAAGAAAATTGCCAGTTAGAAACATTATACAAACACGAAATTCAATTCATATAGTTTTTACCCTGTATTTTTGAAATCTAAAATACATTTCGATGCTGATCTTATATATTTACAGAAAATGTTTCTTTGCTACCAGGTTTAAGAGAATTTAATAATGACAAATTTGCCGTGATAACAGAGTTGAAAGATATCTCATAATATTCCTTAACTGTGAAATTGCTTACAAAACTAATACTAGTAAGGAGATTTGAGGATGACAGATCTTTAAAGCAAAGCCATGAAGCAATGTTTTCACAAAAACATGATTTAAATAGTCGCCCTGACTCAGGTGGGAGCAATACATTCTAGAAGCTCAGTTTTGAATGCCTTGGTGCAATATATCAATCTGTTGTTGTAGCATTTATGATCTCTACTTGTTTGTTTAGAGAAAATATACTTGAAAGTAGCTGACAATGTTTTCCCCTGTGATGTTGCAACCTGGTTAGCCTCATATTATTCAACTACAACTAAAGATCATTCATTTCAATCAACTAATAACACTTTAATCTGCAAAAACTCCACAAAAGTTCTTTTGTTATGACTCCTGTTGCTGCAAAATTGTTTATGCAGTTCCGATTTTGTTGAATTTGCTATAACAGGACAAAGTTCGTCGTGAAGGTATTCAATTGAAACAGATATCCATCAAAATAAATATAAATAATCTTGAATTTGCAAATATTCCGGAGAGAACGGGCGAAAATGTTACGACTTTAATTATGAACATCGGTAAAGCAATTAACTGTCCGATTACATTACTAGATTTGGAAGTGGTCCACAGAATATCTCACATGTCTTCAACTGCCAATAAAACCCATCCCAGAAGCATAATAGCTCGCTTTGTCTCGCGCCGCACGAAGATGAATTTCTGGCTGATGCAAAAAGTTTTCGATTGAAATTAAGACAGGGCTCTTATGGTGCACGAGTGGCGAGATTAAGCATTAGTGGCGTGGCTGATAAGCTCTTCATTAATGAACATCTATCACTCTAGAACAAGACACTTCTTGAGGGAGACGGCTGCGAAGAAGAATTACAAATTTGTCTGGGTGACCAACTGTGCTATTTTTGCTCACAAGGATGAACGTTCTAAAGTGTTGGTGATGCGTTCTATGGATGATGTTGCTAGGTTGTAATCAGTTGTTAATTGTGACAAGCTTCAATATACCCCGCCTTTTTATATGTCGCGAGTGAATCGTTTAAGAGTTTACTTTCAAAATACTAGAGGTCTACGCTCCAAACTGTACTCGGTGTATTGCAGTACTAGCGACCTCGAATTCGAAGTTTTTTGTTTGGTTGAAACTTGGTCGAAGGACTCTGTTAACAACGCTGAAATTTTCTGCAATAATTATTTAGTTTATCGCCGGGATCGAAATCTTGAATCTACTACAAAGCGTGATGGCGGTGGTGTACTTATTGCAATACGTTCTTCTTTGTTATCACTACGCAGGAATGCCTATGAAACTGATGCCGAAGATGTATAGATATCGGTTCGTTTGGAAAATGGAGCTAATATGAATATTTGCTGTGTTTACATCCCACCAAATGATAGTGCTGCCCGTTCCAAGTGCTTAATAAAACAAGATTATTTTTCATATATTTCAATTGTCGAGCGCAAGATAGTATTGGACCCGAAGAACATTTGGTCTTTTGCACGAGGCCGCGCTTGTAATGATGGTATCCCTACTTTAGTAAACTATAATGGACGCTCAGGTAGTGATGCCTAACTCTCGACCAGGTTGCGGACTTCTTTGTCCGAGTGCAACCTGGCTAAGAGGAGTAAAACAGCATGGGGCACAATAGGTGTTCCTTATGGCCGAACTTGCCTTTACGGTTCGTCCGCCCGTGCAGTCCCAAAAAAAAGAAACTACAGACCAATATCTATACTCTCTACTGTAGCGAAACTATTTGAGTCAATTGTCTATTGCTTTCATCAGTTCGGCGCATGATATTACCTCAGCAACACGTATTTTTTCCCACTATATCTGTTACTACTAACCTAGTTCCATACGCTGACTTTATATCTCGTTCCATGGATTCCCGAATCCAAGTTGATGCTGTTTACACTGACTACAGCAAAGCATTTGATAAAGTTAATCATGTAGTATTAATTCGTAAGCTTGCTGAAGTTGGTGTTCATGGGGAACTGCTTATGTGGTTCGCATCGTATATATCCTGCAGAACAGAAGTGGTTGCCTTAGGGGAATATTTTTCTGAACCTGTAGAATGTGTATCGGGCGTAGCTCATTTTGGACCTCTACTCTTCAATATATATATTGACAATATTGGTCAGTGCTTCAGATACTCCCAATTTTTATTATTCGTTGATGATCTCAAGCTCTTTTCACGTACCACTGGTTTGTGTGATTGCTTGTTATTGCAGAATGATCTGGATAGACTATCTTCTTATTGTAGTGATAATCATCTTTCATTAAACATTGATAAATGTACACACATCACATTCACTCGAAATAGTAATAAGATTATTTACTCGTATAAAGTTCACAATAGTACGGTAAAAACTTTTGAAAACATACGTGATCTAGGCATCACTTTTGACACCAAGATGATATTCGACATTCATATCGGCAATATTGTAAGCAAAGCTTATCGTATGTTAGGATATATCATTCGTACTTGTAAATATTTTACCTCATGATACTACGAGTATATAAGGTAAAGCCACTTCGAGAACGAGTTTGGAATCGGCTCTCGCATGACGTCAGCGCACGACAAAAATATATGAATAGATAACAATATTACAGATAATAGGTATATGTTGTTTATAACGTGCCATCGAAAAAAAACATAATTAGGGTAGGCTATGTAAATGTTTTTGATCGTTGCTTTAGCCACTATCACATAATGACATTTATTACTTGACATTTTATTGTAACTTTAGTTTATAACTTTTATAACCTCAAATTAAATGTCAAGGAATAAATGTCATTATGTGAAAGTGGCTAAAGTAACAATCCATTCACATAGCCTACTCTAATTATGATTTTTTTTGATGTGTCTATATATTTATTTTTTATATGTTGTTGTGTTACTATAGAATTGAAATTATCGTTGTCTTTCGTCTGTTGTACTGTCTGAGGTACAGAAATATATACAATTAAAATTTTAGAAATAATTAAGTAGGTATAACGGATTTATCTAGTGGTACTAATAATCTCAACAGTTTCTTATTTGGATGGCATAGTATGAAATTCAACAGAATTAAAGATATTGTAGTCGTAATCATAGAAATTAATAAAAAAATGTGTGTTTAGTGAAGAAGTTATATACAGTTTTTTCAATGTGAAAATATGAGAAGTATCAAATTATGCACAAATAAATACTAAGATATATTTTTTATATTTTGGTACATAAAAAAACAACGAATGGTATATTTGACGGTTTATTTATCAATTTTTATAATTTTTCTTTTTTGTATTTTTGATTTTTGTTTCAACTTTTGATTCTAAATTCTCATTCGAAAATAATTTTCTTCATCCCAATATAAAAGAAAAATCAAATAAAATACTTTCTAAATACGTCCCAGAACAGCATATACTTAGTTAGTGTTGGTATTGTATAGTCAATATGAATTTTAAAATTTAAAATTTTTTTAAAGTGCAAATTATAATAATTTCATTTGTTTATAATACCAGACGTGATAAAAGATATTTGTTTTTATAATAATTATTAGGAATATAAAACGAAATAAGTTTGTATATAATTCATAAAGAAAAATAAAAAAATTAAAATTTGTTGTTCTGTGTAATCAGCCGATATTGCACACACAACAGTATACCAAGAGCTAACTTTTAATGTGATGATCCTCTTTATATGAGTAAAAGAAGGATGAAAATATGATTTCTATGAGTTAACAAAGTCAAGAAATATGCATGCTATTCTGCTGGACAATTGTATGTTGTATGCGATCGCTGTCTAACGGTAAGTACCCACCACTGTTCTTTAGCCTTGTCTAACTACTAGAAAATGCTATCCTCACATCGATCTTTTCAATTTCAATCAATTCAACGAAGCCCTCATCCGTGCTACTGCGAGGTGAGGGGGACGAGTCATACGGATGTATGCTTATAGTAGAAGTCCGTCTCATTTCTGGTCGCCCAGTTTGCAATCCACAGGTTGTAAATAATATCCCGGTATGTTTATGAATGTCTTTCGAGATTATACGTATTATATTTGATATACTAGCATAGACGTTATAGACTCTGATATAAATGTTTATTATATAGAATACAGTTTTTTTAATCCCGCTGAGCGCTACCGAATGTCAAATTTACAATGTTGGTTTAAGGAACATGTCCGACATAATATAAATTTTAAGTTCAACATCTAGGACTTGGTCGAGTTAATATAAAATTAACGTTAAATCTGTCAATTTTTAGTTCAATTTGTACAGAGATATAAAACAAGCTTTATTCAGTGTGATTAAATATTAAGGACTTCAATAATAATAAATTAAAGCAAATTATTTAAGCGAAAGTAATCATTTATTTATATTATGAGTAACTAATGTAAAGTTCACGGGACCTGGCAGAGTATAGAACAGTATAGAAAGCTAAGAACATCTAAGTAAGTTTCTTTAAAATTAATTTAATATTTAGTTAATTTAAGACTCTCTTGTATACGAACGATTAATTCAGCAATGTGTTTTCTAATTATTTATTAGTCGAGAGCAAAAAAGTTATTTTGTTTTATCTATCTAGTAGTTGTGTGAAATTCATGATCATTTAATGTGAAGCCGTTTGCTACAACATTACACCTCGAAGAATAGCAAAATCGATCAGGTTACTACGTAGTGTTACGTTTCCAATATATTAAATGCACTGTCACAAAGTTATATGGGTGTGAGTTAAACTCAGCAATCGAATGATTATTCTTTACCTACATGCAACGCCATTGTACGATGCAAAGAACAGTGAATTTGGGGGTTATTCTAGGAGAAAACATCTTGAGCTTATGTTCCATTGCACAATAATAATGTCGAAGACAGCAACACTGAAGTAATTGTACCGTGAGCTAACATATACTTTTTATTATAATTTATACTACAATCACTACCATATTATCTGCATATAATGTCTCTATGAGTATAATTATCTAGAATAATCTTAATATTACATTTAAGATACTAAGTTTACGTTCTTTCGTTATAAATGTAATTATGTTTGCGAATGTAGCTACGATTCTAGCGTTGTGTTTTTGTATTGAGCCCCCATTGTATTACTATCGTAGTCACCTTTGTTGATTAGTAGGCCTTGTAGTATTTTTGTCTCGAATATAATATTTACATTTACAATAGGATTGCAATCATTTGTTAGAGTTTGACAAATCTGCTGATCGATATTTAGAGTTATGTACTGCTAGTAGCAGTAGAAATGTGCCCTCTTATTAAATATTTCAGATGTGTTATTTAGTAATTTTAAATTTTTACAACACTTATATAATAGAGCTTACTATTATATCTTTTTTAATGAAATAATGGTCTGGTCTTAATCAAGGCCGACACGTCATTGCTTAAAGCGCTTTATTTGAAAATGTTATAACCCTTATTCTGCTATGCGGGCTGTAAGATACACATTTTGGTATCTATTGTTTTTATTATTTAAGTTAGATTGATATTTTAGTTTGGTTTACATTTGTATGTGTATCATGAATATATTTACCATACTCTTTCTTTTATAGTATTTATTTGTTTAGCTAATAGCCATTAAAATTTAATATTTTACCAATTTTTTGATATATTTCTAACTATGTATTTGATATATCTTTGGATGTTAACATTAAATATATTTCATTTGTCAAAGTACTTATTTCTTCGTATTACAAAACACACCTTTATTGTTGTTATCTGTGTACGAGATCAGTTCATTTAAAACATATATTTTTTAGCTTTTAATGGTACATCGTTATATTATTAGTATTGGTATATCTGTTGTCGCGATGAGACATGTTCGTGTTGTCGTTTGCCTACATTTACTGAATGCTATAAGGTGATATTGATGCAATAATATATACTGCCTTTTCCTCAACATTAAATTTATAGTAATGGTATTATATATAGTGTGACGTAGTAGGTATATACACAGTAAAACTGTGTACGTATTAGTACCACTTTCTAATTTTCTAGTTACATTATAATTAATATTTACTACAAATTTAGTGTTGACGCAATGGCAGTGTATATTATTGCATCAATATCACCTTATAATATCCAGTAAATGTAGGCAAACGCTATCAGGAACGTGTCTTATCCCAACGACGGTACGATGTCGCATACAGATATACAGATCAAACAGCCGCCCTATAGTCGGGGCATCGTATGTCGGAAGCATTCGGGAGTAGAGAGGTAGGGATGCATTAGTAGGCTTAACTCGACAGCGCACAGTTGTATCGTATTAGCGAGATAAAGTAATTCATACTATCGTAAATATACGATTATTATTGTTACTATTACTGATTGTTTTGTAATTCATTATGGACATTTTTACCCTTCAACAAAAGAAATATGTTACAAAAGAACATCATTCTGGTTACTCAATAAGAGATATTGTACTCCTATTTAACGATGAGTTCTAAAAAACTATTTGTTTTGAAACAGTTCGTCATATAATCAATAACTGAAATGTATGGCTGTTTAAATCCGGATAAAACTTGTATTTACAGACGAATCTTCGTTCGCTTTACATGGTCGACATAACCTAAGTGTTGCAAGGTATTGGTCACAAGAAAAGAGACCTTGTACTTATGACGCTCGAACACAATACTCTGCAAAATTAAATGTTTGGGCTGGCCTATTACATAACAACATAATTGGACCATTTAATTTATTTACTTATGAACAGAAATTATTGTCTTCGTTACGTGTGTAATTGCTTTTCCTATTTGTGACGAGTTCATCATCTTTATTTTTACCACATACTTCTGTTTAGTTTACAAAGTTTATAGAAACTTTGAGAATAAGCAAACAATTATTGTATTGTGGATATGCATTGAACAGAATACAACCGTGCGGTCTCAAGTGAAGCGTGCATCTAACTATCTACTAATACATCCCTACTTCTCTATTCCCGAATAGTTCCGATATACGATGCCCCGACTATAGGACGACTGTTTCATCTGTATATCCAACATTCCCTTCCTCGAATACATGAGTATCGGCCTGACACATTGGGTCAACGTCGTCTGCCGATCGAGCGCCGTCTTTACTCTAAATATCATTGCGTGATATTCACCCGCTATTGCAAAATGTTCACACCTTCGTATCGGCGTGATATCGCCAGCTAATATCATGCCGACTAATAGCCGACAGGGAGGCGATATTGGCCCAATTTTTTTGTGCTACTAGGGTTTTGACCAAACTAGTAGTAGTGCGTTTAAATTTTACTAGAATTCTATAAATTGTAAGCTTAGAAAGACGGTAATTTTTGCTAATATGCTAAAAAAATCGAGTTCTTGTTTTGTTAATATATTTTTTTAATTTTCAAGCCTCATTGACATGCATAATTAAACCTAATATTATACTGAATATCATCGGCAGAAATATTTGGTTATAATGTTTGAAACTGCGACATCAATTCCATTTAAAGTTTTATCATTCTTGTTCTAAAATATTTGATAAAAAACAAAATTAACTAAATTTTTGCTGCTACGAAAGAATAGTGTTTTTTTTGGATGTAACTGTACACGTACGGTTGCGAATGTGATTGTGCATGTGTGAATGTTTGGAGTCGCGCCGTACCGCTTCGCTTGCTGACTTTCTAGATTATGAATGTGTAATCCCATTGTCGAGGTACAATGTACGAGAGGAGAACACTCTCGGTCCAATAAAATGTACAAAGCGCATAGGAAAGTGTTATTACCACAGTCGAGCGTTGAAGAGGTGGAGATTACAATGGATGGGTAGGGGGGAACGTGTAGAGCCCAATGCGCGCGATAAATATGAGATATATTGTGGCGCCCTCTCGTGAATACAATATTGGCTCATTCGGAAATTTATATTGTCTGCGGCGATGATAAGGGTACGTGTAATAAATTACACGAACGGCGAAAAATGTCATTCGTAAAGAGGTCTTTTTGTAACTCGCGCCCGGTACCTATTCGTCTGTTTTACCCTCTATCCTCTCTGTCGCTCCATCGGCCGATTTATATTCACTTTTGTTTCGCAGTATTATTCGGATTCATTTTCGAATCGGTGCTTTTATAACCGGTTATTCCTCTCGACTAACAAATTTATATCTAGTGTTACAAACACAATGAGGTAAAAAGTGGTGGAAATTGCTCGTATTCAATTACGTTTGCGTATTTGAATTACAGTATAATTTTAATAGCCCATTTCTAGAAGAGATATGTCAGTTATGCCAACAGTAAAAACGATGGAGTGAGACTCAAGATACGTAAACTTCGGTGATATTTAGAACGAAAGGAATTATATTTTTACCAGCCTTGCGGACGGATACGCTACTGATCTTCTCGAGAATCTTGTCGAACAAAAACAGTCTGGACACAAGCCTCTCGATGGGTTCTCTAATTCGTACAGTCCGTCGGCAATGAATCAAGGGGTTGTGCGCGCTATAAACGCGAGCATAAATAAATGTACGTTAGGTTTGTTCAATTTGGACATTTGCATTATACAGCAAGAAACAAATAGTTTGACACTGTTAAATTTTTAAACACAAATTTCGTGACAATTAAAAACATGTAAAAAGAGATAGATGTACATAAACAAAACAAACTCATTGGGATACTTTTCTTTAAATCAATAACGCAGTTTTACTTTAGATTATTATATAACTTTAAAAGATTTACAAATTAGAATATAATTTTAACAAATTGACAATTCAAAATAAATAGATTAAAAAATATGTCTGATTGGCTAGCAGAAGAAAATCTGGATGACAAATGAATAATAAATCACTTAGGATAATTCCAGGATATCTAGGATAGTTCGTCTAATTCTACATCTGTTTCTCAACTCAAACTTTGTTTTGAAATGTTTCGATAAGAATTGGTGCTTCTTCGTTAAAAAAAAATTTCTGAGCTTGATTTTGATTTTGATTTCAACAGGACTTAATGTACAATGGTAAGCTTTCAATTAACAGCCCCTTCATCACGCATACTCTTATTATAATGGGCCTTGTATATCTATACAATTTGTACCATATCTCATTTTATAAATTCTTTCCTACGAATGTCTTTCTTACTTAATCAATTAAAGATTTTTTGCTTCTTAGACACTGTGGATGGTACTTTTCCAATACCTATAGGTGGGATATTGCGTTATATGAAACTGCGTGAAACTGCGTATTTTATGTTTCACAAGCATTAGTTCGGCACATATCGAAAACTGGGTATTCTTGTAACTGACACAAGTCTTGTTTTCTATACTGGTGCAGAGAGATAGCTTTCATTTACTTTTCAAATAGAATTCTAAGAGTAAATATTTTGTACCTATGTTGACTAAATAGCATGTAACTAATATCAGTCCAGAGGGAAAATAGAGCGCGACAGGTGTGAGGAGGTTAACGTTGTAGTTAGTATAACGATCCATTATTACGTTATGTCAGGACACTTTTCTACGGAGAAGACATTACGAAAGAAAGAAGAAGAAGAACAAAAAAGAGATTACTGGCAAAAAAACATCAAACGTTAAGCGAAGACCCATATCAAGCTATGTCTAAGTTGCCTATTACATGGTTATATTGGAGAGTTCCAAATTGGGCATTGTTGTCAGTGACAGCAGTACCGTATTTACAAGTACATAAATAATAGGCAGAATTTATGGAATATAATCGGATTCAACACACATTAAACAGTATAAAACATCCGCAAGTCAGCAGTATGGTTGAACGAATACACCGAACCATTATACCCCGAACTTCCATGAAAATGAAGTGTTGATGATCCAAATTGGGATAAACATTTAGACGAAGTCGCCAAAGAATATAATAGCACCGAAACCAAGTTGGTAGGATGGTCACCATTCCAATTACTACAACCCTACAAACCAAGATTTAGGGATGGAATACTACGCGTTGTTGAAGACTAACCCACTGAATAAGAGGGTATAGAAAAGACGCAAGACAAAGCTATAGTAAACATAACATGCATACCAACAGCAATGTAAGCAACAATAGGACGAGCGCCACTGTACTTGATTACGAGGTAGGTGAAATCGTTTGTATGAGAAGTAGTAACCACAGATGCTGTTAACAACAGATCCTAAATAAAGAGGCCTTTTAGTTATAGTGTAGGTTTTATCCTCTAATACTTACAAGGTAAGCAGGTAGTATCAAACGGTTACCCCAAATACGTAACTGCCGCTTATGTAAGCCAACTTAAGGAGTGGAAATACATAAAGGAAGAAGAAAAGGAACCCGATTCAGATGGAAAAATAGAAACTGAAATAATAGGACATGTGAAAGCGGACAACAGACGGGAATATGCAGAGGAGGAACCATCAAAGCGCAGGACAATTAAGCTGTCCTATTTGGAAGATTACGTATAACACTAACCTTTATATGTACCTTAGAATTGCGCTTTATTATCACTTTTTAAATATTGTATAACAAAAATACTAATTAGATGAAACTAATATCAGTCGAAAGGGAGAATAGAGCGCAATAGGTATAAGGAGGTTAACGTTATGTGTGGGAGAATTAAGAGTTTTATTATTAAATACTTATTTAAAACAGTAGTGTTTTATTGAGAAAATTTGAAACAGAATATTCAATTTCTTTGCCACAGTCCAAAGCTTTAGTCAACTCTTTAGTTGCCTTGAAACACTCATACTTCTTACAGAATATGTAAAACAAGGAAAAGTAATTTATTTTTCTTTTAAAAAAGTTTCGCCTTAATGCTCTGTCTTACAATTTCATCCTGATACCCTACGTTTCATATTTTTCATAGTGAAATAATTAAGTAGTTTGATGGTAGTGATAATAGTTTATAGTATTGAAAATCACAATAGCATTTAAAAAGCTGTTTCATTCAAGACTGAATATAAATGGTATAATGATAAGTTGAGAAAAATGACAGATCGAAGTTATCAATAATCAATACAATATATAACACGTATACAATAAAATTATTCTTAGAAAAAGCACACCGAATCACTTCGTAACGCTGCCATCGCAAAAAGGGATAGTTACATATTAATAAAGTTGCGAGTCAACAAAAGTTCATCTTGACTATTACGAAATTCTTTATGTTGGAGTCCCCTCCTAATAATTCATCCCAGTTGAATGATCAAAATGAGAACTTTGTGAAATTATATTAGTGCGAAAAACTTTGTGTTAGTTACCAGCGCGGCGGTAAGCTCAAATATGCATCGAGTTACCCCCTAAATAATAACTATAACTGTCACTTGTATCTACAAGCATTTTTATTTTATGAGAAAAACATTAAAGGCTCGATTTAAAAGCAGTATATGATCGCAACTATAACTAAAACTAAATATGCTGATCCGTTGTTCATAGAAGTACATTTTATAAATCAAACTTTAACTCCAGAAGTTAGTGTCGCAGGTTTTGAATAATTTTACGGCAAATACCGAAGAAGCAATCAAATTCAGAATATTTTTGTAGTATAATTTCAATAAACCAAAACTTTATGTTCGGTGTATTACATATTATGAAGTTACTAAAGGGTCATATTTTCACGCGTCGGGTACAGGCGCATTGTTTCGTTATAATCAATGCAATGATATGTTTTGTAACGTTAAATATGTATGAGGCAAACGTAAACATGTGGTCCAACAACTAATAATAAAGGGACAATGTGTACGTTCGATTTATATACGCAAATATTTGAATTTCACATATGCAGAGCATATTTTATAGCAATTTTATTAAACTCATTAATACGTCATTACAAGAAAAAATATTAGGATTAATTAGAGTATAATATTTTTTTAATCATTTATAAAAATAATAGGTGCGGTATGCGTAAAATATTTTAAAAATTAAATATATATTACAAACCAACCAACTCAAAACGCTACGAAAATAATCCACGAATAAGATCTTTGTATTTACAGTCCAGCACGAGCATAGATCTCATAAATTGTACCAAACCAATCAGTCACTTCGGAGATTAGAGAATTGACATTGTCATCTATGATATGGTAAAAAATATAAAGGAAACGGGTATGGATTACTAGTTGCCAACACTGCGTTAGGCGACCCAACTGTCGAAAAGATTTACTAGTATTTTATTTGAATCGTTGTCACAACTTAAGTTCTACAGTTCGTTACCAGAGATTTTTCTGTACATACACAATACATATATTATGTACATCAATAAAGGGATATATGTTTAAACTGACATAGCAGCAAATTTCATTTCTGTCAGGGAAGTTTACACATAAAAAGTATTTTGTTTGTATAAGATTATCTATGTTCAGGTCCAAACCTTAATATCTCATAATCAGCATGGTTTTATCGCTAGGCGATCCAACATCACTAACTTAATTATCATTACCCAATACACATCTGAGAAACTGGATAATAATACAGAAGTCGACGTTATATACACCGATATGACAAAAGCTTTCGACCACATTGACCATTCTCTATTGTTAATTAAACTGAATACTCTTGGCTTTTCCTCTTCACCTTCTTCAAATCTTACATAATCAATCGTAATCACTACGTAGCTTATAAAGGTGATATCTCTAATAGTTTCATCATCTTCAGGTGTTCAGCAAGGAACTAATTTAGGTCCTTTATTATTTATCTTATTTATTAACGATCTAACGCTTGTCCAAAATTACTCTTTGCCGATGATTTAATGTTATATGCTGCAATCAACACAATCGATGATTGTATATCGTTTCAGAATGAAATTTAGGTGGTACAGATTTGGTGCACTAGGCACAAATTAACCATGAACGTCGTCAAATGTAGATGTATGAGCTTCTCGTGCAAAACAAGTAATATTACTTTCAACTACATTTATGATAAAGAAAACATTCAACATACACAGTCTATGAGACATCTAGGCATACTTTTTGACTTTTCACTTACATTCGTGGAACATATCAACATTATGGCTGCCTCATCCTTGCGTATCCTCAAACTCGGTCTTGCCGTGGTATTTTTCATTCGTCCGTCCTAAGCTGGAGTACGCGTTACTAGTATGGTCACCAATCTACAATCGTTATATTAACACGATTGAACAAGTCCAAAGACGATTCTTGAAATACTTATACTTCAAAGACAACTCGGAGTATCCTGTTCAGAATTTCAGCCATTGTGTATTACTCAATTTATATAAGCTTGAATCTCTGGAACTACGTCGTAGTCACGCAAGTATGAAATTTTTATATGACCTAGTTAACCATCACTTAGACTACCCAAAACTTTTAGAACAACTTAACTTTGTCCTGTCTCGTCCAAGCTCTAGATCATCAGCGGTGTTTTACTGCAATAAGCCGAATACTAACATAATGATTAAGTCGTCTCTCTATAGAATCCGTATGTATTATAATACTTTATCGAATACTTCCCTGGATATTAGTTTTGATTCATTGGCGACACTAGTAAAAAAGTGTAGTGTATACATGTATAATACATTGCTAGTTGAAAGAATTTTCTTTTAGATGTAGGTAAAATTGAACATCATCTGTATCATCTGATTATTTGTGATTGATATTTTTATACATTACCTTCATTTAGAATATATTTTGTTAAATTTAAGTAGGAATTATATCAGGAACACGTTATAATTTAGTTATGTCCTATAATTGGATTGTACAATCTGTTGGGCAAAATATATTTATTATTATTTTTATTATCATTGTTATAAAAAAATATCTTTTTAGTTATTTGTTTATAAATTAAGATACTGAAACGATCGCATTTGAATCTTAGAAAATAATTAAAATTAAATAACGCCGAATAATTGCAAATTAAGTGTAGATCATTATTTTACTCAACAGTTTAATACATTTAGGGGCACACTTAGTTTTTTAGTATTCGTTTCCGGTTGTGTTTTGAAGCAAACCATGTAGACGCTCTCAAATAATAGCTTTTAGTATGTCGACATGAATATACAGGGTGAGGCATTAGTGCGTCAAAGCTCAATATATCCACGGGTCGATGGCCGCAGTGGTTAGGCGGCTGACTATTGTTGTGAGAGGACGATAGGCGCCGGGGTTCAATTCTCTGGAGGGACGGTGACATTTTTTCAGAGAGTTTAATCCCGGATCGACTTGCCATTCGCTGTTGGGAACAAAGTGATTAACAGCGCGGCATCATAAAAGGCGATATGATGCTGTCACAAAGCCATTTAAACACAACTTACACACACTAAACTACACCGCAAGAGTTGCAGTGATAGCCAGACAAGTAATACAGCTTACGGAGTCACTGCAACTAAGCACCCACCACACATTAAAAAAAAAATATATATATATATATTAAAGATATCGCAAAATGTTATGTACAAAAATCATAGACAGTCTTAAGCTACATATTTTAAAATTATTTTCGTATACACAGGGTGTTTCATATTGCCAGGGTATATTATTTCAAATTTAGATTAAGCATATCTTCTGCATTCCTTCGATATAAAGTTTCATTTAGTTATACCGAATATTTCAGAAGTTATAGTCAATTTTGACTGAAAATAATTGCGTGTTCAACGTGGTGTGTATTCCACAAGAAAATACTTGAAATTCTTTTTGTACTGGAATGACTTTAATATATTCTTATAATTTTATAGCAAAGTGATATTTTGCCAATATTTTGATTCAAAACACAAATGCATTATTTTCTTATCTTATTTAAATGGAACATCCTGTATTTTATATTAAGAAAAGGAAGAGCACTGTATGCACTTTCATTTTTATCAACCACTCCCTATATCTAAAATCGGTACCTAATCTCTGAGATATTTAATATTTTGATAATGAAAGGTGATGTTTTTCAAAATAATTGTAAGATGTCAAATTATCCATGAAGAAATGACAGTAACAAGCTATTAAATCATAAATTGTGATAAAATTATTAAATACAACACAACTACAAAATGTTAGGTAAACTTATACCGATAATTAATATTTAATTATTTAAGCCAAATGTTAGCGATATAACGGATTTCACAATAAATGTTCAAAATGTCTACTAAAAAGATCAAACAACGTTGTAGCCGTTCTTCGACTAACCGATTTGCATTTCTTAACATTTCTACATACAATCTACATATTAGTACACGAGAAATCAACAAGGTATTAGTTAAAAGGCTATTAAAGAATTCCATGTAAAAATAAATGGCATCCATACCATATACACTTGCATTGAAGCCGCTCTTCAAATGATATTTCTGAATATTTCTATATTAATGCTCTAGAATTCTTCTTTCATTTTTTTCTGCATATCATTTTGTGTATTTGGTGGTATTTGATATACAAGATTTTTCACATAACGCCATACGAAAAGTAAAGTTTACTTATTTCTAAACATCTGACTAGCCATGTAACTGGTGTTCCTCTTTGTTGTTGAGCCTATTTACAAAAACCAACTCTATGGAAAATGTCATTGTCGAGTAACCGTTGATGCAACTACATATGATATGGATACAATTTCTTGTTACACAGTATTCTTTGAACAGCCTTTTAACTAATATCTTGTTGGTGCGAGATTTTTCGTGTACTAATATGTGGATTGTTCATAACTGAAAGAATGTATGTAGAAATGTTAAGAAATACAAATCGATTGGTCGAAGAACGGCCACAACGTTGTATGATCTTTTAGTAGACATTTTGAACATTTATTGTGAAATCCGTGATATCGCGAAAATTTGGCTAAAATAATTAAATATTAGTTACCGGTATAAGTTTAATATTTCGTAGTTGTGTTGTATTTCATAAGTTTATATTACTTTATGATTTAATACCTTTTTACTGTCGCATTATTTTGAAAAAGATAGCCTTTTATTAAGAAAATATTAAATATCTCAGAAATTAGCTATTTTAGGTATAGGAAGTGGTTAATAAAAATGAAAGTGCATACAGTGCCCTTCACTTTCTTAGTATAAAATACAGAGTGTTTCGTTTAAATAAAATGAGAAAATAAATCATTTGTTTGTTGAATCGCCCTGTACACAGTTTTTGGCAATATTGCCATAAAACTGTAACAATATAAAAAAAGGCATTTCAGTACAAAAAGAATTTCAAGTTGTTTCTTGTGGAATACACAGGACGTTGAACATGTGATGATTTTCAGACAAAATTGACCATAACTTTTTTAGAAAATTGATAAAAATGAAAACTACAGTGAAATATTCATTTAAATAAGATAAGAAAATAATGAATTTGTGTTTTGAATAACTCGCAATATTGCAAAAAACTATAAAATTATAAGAATATATTTATATCGAAGGAATAAGGCAATTATTTTGTCTTAATCTGAAAAATTTGAAATAATCGAAGGAATATGCTTAATAGTGTGTCCCATTTAAACAAATGTATGTTTGGTTCACCCTGGCACATAAACTTTAACTCGTGAAATAAAATAGCACTTTTAACACTTGTATCGTAAATAACTATTCTGTTAAGTCAAACCGGTTTGAGAAAAATCGGTTAATTGATTTCGAATATTTGGCAATTTCCGCCACACTAGCAGAAATATTACAGACTGGAAGTCAAAAATAAGTGCAAAACTATTTTACAGAATTATGCATACAGGGCGAGTGCTCCAATGGACCTAATTCACTTTCTCGCCCAAAGCTTAGATGGACTACAGTGGAACAGGACCAGCTGTAATGCGTGTAATGCAAAAATTATACATAATTTTTCCGGTTGAGCCATGTTGTTCATATATCAATGATAATAAAAAATTGCAAAATGAATATGCGAAACTTTCCAAAAACTAGACATAGTAAACTAATATTCTCCAAATGTAAAAATAATACAAAATATGAGCAATAACGAAAACGTACGAATTTACCGTGGCACGCATTCTGCTAAGCAAATTGAAAGAACACCTTGATTGAAGGATGAAGTGTTGAAGGAGATAATATTCTGGATGTGGGTATACCAAATGCTAGTGAATTATTGTTCCACAATTGCTATTATATTAGTACAAAATAAAACTTGGTAGAAATTGAATATGTGTAAACCGCAATGGATAATGCAGAATTTTAAATACTTGTAAATCCAGTTCATATATATTTTTGCTCAAGAATACAATGTTTTAAACTGTACATTTTTCTAATTATTATTATAATTTTATTTATGCAGATAAGAGATAAATAAATGTAAAATGGCTTTTTTAATAAAATTATTGACTTGATTAAATAGAACTCGCTTCTATATTTAAAATATAATTCCGATAAAAATTTAATGAATGCAGCTAAATACAATTTCAATTGTGTAGCTCCGCAAGAGACAATGTGTCGTGCATTTTAGCTGATACTAATAGTACTGACATTTAAAATGCAGTCTATTGAAATGTTCGACAAAAAAGCCTTTTGAAGATCAAACTACAAGAAGCAAATATGAAATGTAAAGTTTACCAATCTTAGATATGTTTAGAGATGTCTGGAGAGGATACCATAAAATTACCTTCGGAATAAAGTTGGAATATATGAATAAATGAAAGAAAAACATACATAAAACATAATACTATGAGGCGTCCAACAAGTTCAGATATTCAGCATTCAGCATATAATTTGAAAGATGTATTAAGAAATTGTAATAATGCAAATGTTTTTAATATTTAGTAACCTCTTGTATAATCTTGACCTATGACCGTTTAAATAGCTCACCTATTTTATTTATTTATAATCCAGCAACATTTCCGTTGTACATTATTGCCTGAAATTTTTTGATTAATTAAACTATTTCAATATACATATATATGTATATGTATATACATACACATATACGCTTCACTGACTACTTTTGCGTATAAACTTTGATACAATACCAAACATTTTCTAGTTAAATGTATTGAAATTTAAATAAGCTTGATTACATTGTTAGTAGCATTTCGATTTCAGCAATAAAGCTACGATGGTAAATCAATTGAAACGGATGTGCATCTGCAATTGGTTAAACAAAACGACATATATACGGCAAACAGCGCTTAAAAATGTTTCAATCCTCAGGGAAATTAGTCCGCAATTTATTTTTATGATTTACGACTGCTTATCTCTAGACATGAATATGTATAATTACTTGTGTTTATGTGCACAGTTTTTTATTGAAGCGGGGAGGCCTTTACGAGTTTTCGGGAATAGTTGTGTGAACATTTCATACTTCACATTATGGATTCTAGGTTTATGTTAGGGCAATAAAGATAAACTTTACGTCGCTAGCGATAGGGCGTCGGTCATGGTGTGAGAAGATTTTCATACACTGTTTTATACGCAAATAAAGAAATTTATTCGGCAAAATGACTTCATTCTGAGGGCCCGAATGCAAATAACGCGGTATATGGCGAAACACACTGGTTTTTATCTACAGAACGCCCGTAATTACTGTCGCTATTATTTTTATGTTGTCCAGAGCACAAGAGCGTGGTTACAATATTACTCTTGTATATTCATTTAACTTGATTACATTCTCTAGAAAACCTTTTGACAATAAAATGCCAAAACCCACAATATTTTCTAGATTTCATGACAAGACTATCATATTCGTCGTATATGTGTGTATTGTTTTAATTTATCGGCAAAAATAAAAGCAATCTTAGTTTTTATGAACTTAATTTTATAGTTTCACAGCGTAAAAATAATGCTGTAACACATGGTAGGTATAATATCAGTGAAACTTTATTGGTTACTTATTTGTTTTTTTTTGTTGTGAATGTAGTTGCAGCGATTTCTTAAGCTGTATGACCTCTTAAGACTGCAGCCCTTGCTGTGAAAATTGTGCATGTAAACGTGTTTCAACAGCTTCGTTGCAACATTACTTCGTCGTAAATAACATTGTGTTGTTAATTATGTCTCAAAAGGGTAATTCATCTGGCAACAAATCATTGTTGCTTCGTTTCATTACACAATTTGGAAAGTCGACAATAATAAGTTGTTAACCCGTTAGCAAACTTAGCCCCAACTGCAATGTACACTTTTTTATGCGATGATGAAGCTGTTAGATTTGGAAACATAAGTTATACAGTGTGACGGTAATACGCGCTAGCGTTAAGAATTTTGCATCCACTCTAGGAGTAGATTTTCGCAGTAAGAAAAGAGGTAGCTCGGAAATAGTGTAGGATAAATAACTGTTTCACTTAACCCTACATTATCCCAATACGATCAGTTTGTTTAACTATGGTAGCGACATATGAACCTGTCAGCATGTTGGGTGTTAAGAATTTAGTGAAGAATAGTGAAGCTAAACAAAATAAAAATGATAATTAATTTCCTAAACATATATATTTCATTATTCTTGAAGATTTTTTTTGCTTTAATGACAAGATCAACTTGTTAATAAGTATTTATAAGAACGCTGCTCTAAAAGTTAGAAAAACTAAAGAAGAATATGAAAAAAAAATTGTGAAGATATGTTAATGTCTCTTTTTAACAGCAGTTACATGCAACAAAACCGAATGGTACTTAGACTACTGCTTATACTCAATTTGGCATTTTGCGCTTTTTCCTGTTAATTGAATACCAAAACTTTGACCTACACGGGCATTTGGACCCTATGTTTTCGCCGTATCTACAATACGTTGGAGTTTCTCCTGCCAACTTGTGCAGATATACCAATTCTATGTTGGGATATAAACTAGATATTTACTGCAAGTTCAATAACGCAAATCGAACGGTTTCTTAAACATCTTGCAGCAGTGTTAAAACGTTGGGTCTACTCCGTAACTGGTGTTTTAAAATTTAACGCAGTGTGAAAATATTTGTTTCTTACTATATAAGATAAATGTCCAAATCTATGAAACCTATTATAACATAATATGTATTAAAAATATATTATTCTTAACATATGAAAAAATCAGTAGAAGGGCACAGAGCCAGTTTTAAAGGAAAGGATATTGCTTATATTTAAAATACTTTTAATATTTGGCACACCAGGTGATTTTCTGTTTTGTGGTAAATCTTTGTTTTCTTTTAGTGATTATTGTTGTGAGTATTTTCCATAGTATAAGCGATACTCTTGCTTCCTATTCCAGGAGTACTGAGTTTCATCTCTCTGAACTTGATTGGCTGTGGTTTTCTAAATTTCGCGTTAAATGTGGAAAGCTAACATCCTGTAATTGGCACAAGCTGTTTGGAGATAAATAATGATTATTAATCTAGTCTTAAAAAAGGCTGTCGTGCTACGTATAAACCCTACGTATACGAAAAATAATTAGACAATCACAAAACATGTAGAAACTAGCGTCTAAAAACATGTTATTAACACGTAATAGAACATTAACGCAACAGCGAAATAGATAATAGATGATTAATTTGTACATTTTGGCAGTATAATTCTATTATAAAAGGCAGAATTGCGAATAAGTAATTTATAAAAGTACGTCAAATACAGAACTTTGAGTATGGTGCGCACAATGGCGAAGCAGTATATAAACTTAAAGGAAATATGACAAGAAATAATCTATGGCAAATGTAGGAAGCAAAACTTATTAGACTAACGAAATAATATAACCCTAAGGTGATGCTGACTGCAATTATGTAATGGTGGTAGAATTTAGAAGATTTATTTCCAGCAATCAGCTATTACATTCCATTTGTATGAGATAGATGTGCGTTTGTAAATAGAGCACAAAAGCAATGAAAATGTATAAATAATATTCATATGAAATAAAGTTTTGTTTCGAACTTAAGCTGCTCGGTAAAGTGAAAAGCTTTCGCAAATTTTACTACCGTATTATCTCCGAATATAGCGGGATGTAAGAGCTTGGGATATATATGAAACTTTAAATTTCGACTAAAATTCGGAGTATTTTTGCAGTCCTCTTTATAACTCCACATCTGTTTAAATTCCGCTAAAACGTTCCACTAAATGAGATATGTAGCTCGTTTCTTACAATAAATTTCACGAAGTTACATCTTTTTTCCGCCGTTTCCTCTTTAAACGTCTCCCATATTCTTTGAAATACTTTTATAAATATGATGCCTCCATATACTCTTATTAAAATGAATAATTATTATTATTTTTGTTACCGCTCTCTCATTCCGCTGCTCGCAGTTTGGTTCTATGCATTTCGTTATTTGTCGACCTAACAAATTGACTACGAGAACTTTTTCGCCGAGAAAATGGACTAGGCAGCGGTGAAATCGTGAACCTTAATCAAACTTACATAATAATATACATTTTCTGCGGTTACCTCTAAATGTGAGAAATTTGAATTTTAATTTAAGGAGACATTAATTTTAATGCAAACGAGAGAACTTCTTTCTGCGAATTTCGTTTTTGTGGAGCCTTCTTTTAGCTGGTAGCGGTTAAGAAGGTTGGTATTTAATTTTTGCGATTGAGTCTGTAATTAAAAATAAAACTGGATTTTCGTTGCGAATTTTAACGTACTGTTTACACTTTCATGTAATAAACGAAAAATGAGTAATGGTAATTTTGTTATATTTCCTTTTAAAGTCTGATGAACATATTGATACACTCAATTAACTACACTGCTGTTCATCGTGTTCGTTCGATAGGAAAGTGCATAGCGAAATATTTAGTGAACTTGAGTACCGTACCGCATAGATGGATGCTTCACGTATTGTTAAATGCTATTCGGTATTAATGTACAATTAATTAACACATAGAATTAGCTAATTTTGGGTCTACCTTTATTCCTAGATGGTTTGAGATTAAGTAGAAAATAAAGTAACTGTATTTCACAAAGTAGGAAAATCTTGTATCACATAGTGTTGTTTTCAAATTACTGGTCTCGATGGCAACTATTTAAAGAGGGGTCACATATGTAATGTGTTATATATGGACGATTTAAATATCAAGTTCATTCAAGAAATTTCACCTGATTACAATTGGCTATTTAAACTGTTTTTAGTTTTTCAGTACAATGTATTTAATATCGCGTTAACTAAGGGTTGTTTCAATACTTTTGCATTGTATGATTTTTGCCCTCAACTCAACATTCCAATTTGTCGAGTCTAATTGACTGGTATCTTGTTAATTTAAAGATCTTTGGTGTTACGTTGGTTCTAAAATGATAATGGCAACCTTGTTTGTCTAGCTAGTTGTTTACTTTGCTTGTTATCAAAGTGTAATACAAAAATTAGTTGAATTAAATTTCTTTTTTCACTAAAAGAATCAAAGTAAATGTCATATATTCTAGTATATTCTGCTATCCAGTTTAAAAATACAGCAAAAAGTGTATTAACTAACTTGCTGTACCCTATGTTATTAGCTAATTATATTTACGTTAGTGGAGTTAGTATTTTTATTTAGGGTGACATTTAGCGATGGAATTTTGCAATCAAACACATTTCAAGATTCATGAATTCTAATCTGCAGCCTGTGTAGACGAGTGAAGTATGATATGTTATCAAACGCACAAACACAGAAAAATAAGTCAAAATTAACAGAATAAGAAAATCCTCTACAAATTCATATAATTTTTATTAATATAAAGAAATGTAAATAGAAGCAATTTAAACCTATAAGTGGATACATTTACAGTTTCTCTGTAGCTTCTGTACTTCATTTTAATACTGACGCACAGATGGCGCCACAAGGCAAATTAAATTATTTATGTAATTAAATGTTGAGTATTGTTTTTAAATTTTATTCAAAATTATAATACAAAAATCTAAACTGCAATTTAGAATTAACTAAATTAAACCTTACATTCATTTAGACTGCGTGGTTTCCCTTTTCGTTATAGCTAAACGGCTAAGCTGGAGCGATCTTCTGGAGTTTTTCTTTAATTAGGTGTTAGATGGATGTTATTACTGTAGCAAAATAGACGATATCGTATTATTCGAGTTTTTTATACCACCGGTGGTTTGGAAGATGTTAGAGTAGCTTTAAAATAAACTTACGATGCTATCTCGATGAGTTGATATTTAAGGAGTGCTTGTTACTATGCTTTCTAATTATACATTGCGCCATTCTCACTTGTCTGATCATCCGCAAAATATGTCAGTGAACTTCAATTTGTATTAACAATCTCTTCGACTTATATACGTTGTTACAAAATTCAGTACATTCCGAGATGTTCAAAAATTGACGTCCATACTAACACCTGTATTTTTCTTCATTAAAATTGCCTAAAAGCACTTGATACTTTTCTTGAGGGTTTAAATTTTGCATAAGTTGCCCTGCGTGTGTAACTATATAATGTGCGAGACTGTTACATAAAATTAATTAAATGACCTGCTTCCATAGATTCTAATAAATTTAGTAAATTCTGCATTCCTTCTAAATAGAAAAATGCTCTCGTATCAGTGATCACAAATTGTAAAAATTTCGTTTTTCCACACGTGATGATAATTAAAATAGGTGTCTTTCAATAATTGAAGTAATAACTGATTAGCAGTTGCCATCATGCGAACATATTTATATGTATATCAAATAAAATATGGGGGTTACCATCAAATTATTCGGATCAAAGACCCAAATTTATTAAATATTTTTGGACCAATTTATAAGCAGCTGAAATGAAATAAATAGCTATATTAGTTACTGCCATCTGGTGGAACTTAAACTTGGAGATACCTCTAATGTAGGTAACATAATATCATTACACTACTAAGTGGGTTATAACACTAGTGTACACTATTCGTTATTTTCATGATTTTTTTTTAATGTGTGGTCGGTGCTTAGTTGCAGTGACTCCGTAAGCTGTATTACGTGTCTGGCTATCACTGCAACTCTTGCGGTGTAGTTTGGTGTGTGTAAGTTGTGTTCAAATGGCTTTGTGACAGCATCATATCGCCTTTTATGATGCCGCGCTGTTAATCACTTTGCTCCCAACAGCGAATGGCAAGTCGATCCGGGATTAAACTCCCTGAAAAAATATCACCGTCCCTCCAGAGAATTGAACCCCGTCACCTGTCGTCCCCCCACAACGATAGTCAGCCGTCTAACCACTGCGGCCATCGACCCTTTAAAAGATGTTTAATTTTTTTTTAATGTGTGGTGGGTGCTTAGGTGCAGTGACGCCGTAAGCTGTATTATTTGTCTGGCTATCACTGCAACTCTTTGAATGTTTTATTCACAGTAATAATATTTAAAAATAGAAAAACCTTTTCGTAGACTAAGCAAGAAAAATATGAGATTTTGAGTATTTTTTCTCCTGAATTCAAATGTGATACCGATTTTGTTTCCATTGTGCAACATGCCAGAGAGGTAAGCATTTATAATTTCAAATATTTTCTACATTACTCTAATTCATCTAGAAAATATGAAATTGCAGTCTGTAAAGTAAGAACGTTTACGGGTTAACGGGTAAAATGATTTATTTTTAATCATTCTGAAATGCATGGATTTGTTGTACTGTGTGAGAAGAAAAATGCTGTACATTTAATAATGAGTCCAATCACCACCGGCATCGATAATTGCCTGACATCTTCGATGCATACTTTCCACTAGATTAACCGCGTATTCGTTCGGTAAAGACCTCCAAATGAGAGGAGGTTGTCCTGTTAGCTGTTCCAAAGTGAACACTCTTTTTTCCCGAAGCTTCCCTTTGAGATATGGCCCCACATTCGCAAGAGGATTGGCATCTGGCGACTGCGATGGCCAATCAAGTGCGACGATGCCAGACTTTCTTTTCCACTCGGTGGAGAGCTTGCTCCGGTGTTTTGGGTCGTTGTTTTCTGGTACGATCCAATCCTCGTGTTTTTTTTATGAACCATCGTTCGTCAATCGGCAACAGATGCTTCTTATAAATTTCAAGCATTTTCGGAGCAATTGAATTGTATGTAACCAAATGTAATGCACCGAAAGCCTGTTTCGAAAAGCAGCCCCAAAGATGAACCCCTACAGCGTGTTTAACAGTTCGTTGGGTTAGCCTGTTGGACGATGTTGACCAGGAACGTCGGATGGCAGTATATCTCCAAACAGAAGCTTCATCCGTAAAGATTACGTTGCTCCAATCTCAGTCCAAATTCTCTTTCGCCCAAACGGGTCTTTTCATCACATGTTGTTCGCGTAACAATGGTTTCTTCATTGTGCTTAGATATTTGACATTATGCGTACGGAGATGGGTTCAAAAAGTGGTATGAGATATTTCTGTGCCCTTCTGTTTTATTTTTGCTGCTCCTTGTCGCAGTGTCAAGGTCGGGTTCCAGTCAAACAAATTTAAAAAGGTTTTTTCCGTGTTCGGCGTCACTTTGCCTATCGAGCCACATTCTGGAAAGTCGTCCACATTTGTAACCTTCTTGTATGACTGAACCCATTTAGTGACGAACGATTTTGATTTTCTCATGTCCCTTACGATGGGAACAAAGAAACGCGATGTGTATGTGGCACTCATGGCGGTTTACGTGGTTCTTAGGCAACAGTTCAATGTCAACTGAATCGCTTTTGATGCTCCAACATTAATCTGCCAGCATATTAGAATTTCATTTGCCTTGATATCAGTTGATCAAAGTGTTTATCATGCTTATCGCTCACTGTATGTAAGACTTTTCCGGGAGAAATCTAGGTGCGAGTGCAGAAAGTGACAGGTGTTATAAGATTGTTGCAATATGACAGTAACTTTTCTCCTTTTGATTCCCCAAAAAAGTGTATGAAACGAATTCTAGTTTAATATGTAATGGAGGTAGATACACATTTTAAGGATTGCACAATGTGTCCTGTTTTATATTTTTCTGTACAGGAATGATTAATTCGCGTTTAGGCCATTCTTTTGTAGTGTAGTGATTTATTGGACTATCCTATTCACATAAAATACAATAAACTTTGTACATATATAATATGTATGTACGAGGGAGCACTTTTATATTCGCGGAATGAGCGGGTTGTAGGGTGGTGATTAGACGCATTGGGGGCGTGGCCTGTGCAGCGACTCATAATTAGTATAAATACGAAGTTTCATTGTTATTAGACAGTTAGTCTTTGAGCTATCGTCAACCAAGTAACATAATCAGGAGTGAAAAGTGAAATATGGAAAAAATCGAATATCGTGCCGTTATAAAGTTCCTTATCAGGCAAGGAAAATCAGTCGCGACCATAATGAATGAGATGTCATTGGTTTACGGCGACTCTTATCCAGGAAAAACCATGGTGTACAAGTGGCATAGTTTATTTAAACAAGGAAGGGAATCCCTTGAAGACGACCCGAGCTGGGAAACTCATGGCAACGGTATTTTGGGACTCGGAAGGAATATTGTTGATTGATTATAAAGATAAAGGTGTTTCTATAATCGGAGAATATTACGCTTGAATATTAGAGCGACTAAAAGAAGCCATTAAAGAGAAAAGACGGGGAAAATTGACGAAAGGTGTGCTGCTTTTGCACGACAACGCGCCCGTCCACAAGAGCGGCGTTGCGTTAGCTGCCCTGCATAAGGTGGGCTTCGAAATTGTGAATCACCCACCCTACAGCCCAGATCTGGCCCCGAGTGATTATTACGTGTTTCCGAACATGAAAAAAGAGCTGCATGAAAAATTTACTGCCGATGATGAAGTCAAGGAGGCAGTTTCGGAGTATTTTGCAGATAAAGAGAAATCATTTTTTTATGAGGGTATAAATAAATTAATTGAAAAATGTGAAAAATGTATCCGTCTTGCAGGTGAATATATTGAAAAAGAAAAATAATTTGGTTTTTTTATTTCCACCCCTTATCCCCCATTCCGCGAATATAAAAACGCTCCCTCGTATATGCACATATTTGGACTCCCATAACAGTACCAGTAGTACTATTCGAGTTCATTCATTGGATATTTACAATGTCTTAGGATCTTTTGTTTGACAATGCGCAAGAAAAAGTTTTAAAATATTTCCAAAAATTAATATTAAAGAAACTGTGGGTGATGCAAAAATTCCTAATATATATTGGAAAACATATTATTTGAGATATCAATCTAAAAAACAAAATATATAATTTCTCTAAACAGTTATGATAAATTTGAAATACAAAGGGTAGTAGAGAACTAATAGAGTCAAAGCTTCTACGAATGGCGTAGCCGTTAATATTCGTTTACTTTTGTACAATATCGTAGAAAAAGTCATTTTAAATTGTTTATGTGCTATGTGACTATGAACGATTACGAAGCAGGTACGAATTCAAGTACCATGTAATATCTGTGCATGTTTTAATAACGAAAAAATTTACGATAGGGTGTTGTTATCGTGATATGACAGCGTGACATGCAAGATATTAAAATTCAGTAAGATGAACGCGAAATGATTTAAATTGCATCCTTGGCGTGAATTATAACATTCATTATATGATGGCTAAGCGTACTATAACATTTCCATCTTTTATTGTATGAATAATATATGCCCATGCTCAGATATAAATTATACTCGCTTTTAGTTGCGTATATTCGATACTTTTACATACTTGGAAAACTAATGAGCAATCTTTTTATGATTCTATGAATATGGAATAAACCCAATACAATATGTTGATGATTTTTGGATTCTATTCCTGTTTTGTATGTATATTTCAGTGTATTCGTACCAGTTAGGGACTTTGGAAAAGCTAGAAAAAATAATAAGTACAAATTCGTAGTTAGTTCTGTTTGGTGGAGGTGCCGGTTATATGTGTATCATTTGTTTAATGTACAGTCATTTCTAGCTACTTCTTGGCAAAACCATAGGATTCAAAAACCTATTCTGGTATTTGGAAAGATGTTGGTACGTGATGGATTTAAAGTGCTATGTAGAATTACAGTAACAATATTCGTAATCAACGTCGCCAAACCGATTAAAACTACCTGTCTACACCTAATTACCTGTAATCGTATTCCAACTATATCACCACGTACGTATATAAACGGAATTACGTGGGATTACAGAATAAATAATGTAGAGAGAAGAAAAATAAACAAAGGAATTCCGAGCATTGAAATTTATAACCTTAAAATATTATATAGATATCTGACGACAAATACAATGACTGAAGGCGGATCAAGCGAAATTGTGTTAAATGTTAAATGTAAAACGAATATCAAAAACATAACTGCTGAAGGTAAAATGAAAATCTACAACAGAATATACGAAAATTAATCTCCTAATAAATCCTAGAGACTATATATACTAAATAAGCGACCGGAATTAAAGTACTTTAATTTTCACAAGTAACACTAAGCAATAGGTCTTCCTTATGGCCTAGCTTGCCTTTACGGTTTGTCCGGCCGTGTAGTCAAAAAAAAAATAAGCAACAAATTTTAATGTTTATTTTTTCTTTAGTAACTATATGTAGTTATACTTTCTCTTACAGTCGTAATAATAACAATAAAAACAAATTTATTTTGGCACGTCACGTTTTGGTACAAACGTTCTGTCTTAGAATGTTTTTCTTTTTTCTTTTCTTTTATGCTGTTCTATGGCACTTTGTGATATCAAACTCCAACGATAATCAGCCACTGTTCCACTTGCCCTAGTAACGTTTTTCGATAACAGAAATATCTTGATGAAATCTCTCGCCGTGTTTATCACTGGCGTTGCCGAGGTTCGGGGAAATGAAAGCTAGGTGTGAAGGTAAACAATGTATTTTAAGGCTCATGCTACAGCCCAGTTCATGGCAACTTCTATGAAGTTCATTAACAATTGCTATGTAATTGTCAGATTTTTTGTTTCCTAGAAAATTTTGGGTCACACTCTTAAAAATATTCCAAGCACTACGTTCCAAGTCAGTTAAAGCCTCTTCAAATTGTGCATTGTTGTAGATGTTTAATTTGGTGTCATGTAAAAATTCCCGCTTTAAGTTTTGCATTTGAAATATTGGGAAAGTTTTATTGAAGGTATTGGAATCGACGACCATCCTTATTCATTGCTTTGACGACATTCTTCATCAAACCTAATTTGATGTGCAGTGGCGGTAGAAATATTTCATCAAGTTCCACTAGTGCCTTATAAAGTATATTCTTTCGTCTAAGAATATACAGAGCTGACTGGTATATCTTTAGCAACGTCGTGAAAATTTCTCGATCGACTGTCCCACTATCAAAGGAAACAGCAATGCTTTGTGTACCCCAGTTGTAAATCGAATAAAATTGCTACAACTTTGAGGTTAGCGCTGATATGCCATTCGTACATTTTGTAATTCTTGTAATAATTGTCGAGAAGATGAGTCATATTTTCATAAGTTTCCTTCATATGGACTGCGTAGCCAATCGGGATGGATGGATAAACGTTTCCTATGTGAAAAGGACAGCTTTCAAACTCAATTTCGAAGCATCAATAAAAAGACGCTCTTCTGTTGGGTTGTGTTGATGTCATCATCAAATCATCGACATTATTGCAGAATGAAAGACCTTCTTCGGTTGAAAAATAGTGCGAGTTCTTTCTGGCGATTACGATACACAGAAATATGTTTGCCCAGAGGTAAGAGCTTCCATCCTTGAAATCTATATACTAGTATTTGTGCTCGAGTTTTCAGGATTCAAGTCTTGAATAATGTCATTTAATTCTGACAGATTTAGTCAGGTACGTCTTCTAGAGATGGCAAATACTCATCATCACTGGTCAATAATAACTCGGAAATGTCTTCTTCTGCATCTCTAATGTCATAATATTCACTCTAAACACCTATAGGTCGCGGTACTGCCAAGGCTTCGGAATGAGATACTGGACGAGTAACAGAAGGCACACTAACGTAACTAATCTTGTTCTTATTTATGTTGGAGAACACAGAAGTTTTCGTGTAGCAAAGAAAGTAATCAGACAAATGGTCCATTTGTTCTCGCCAAATCATGAGTCTTGCAAATTGCATAGTGCTGTTCTTACCGTTTCACCAATTGTTAGACCAAAATAGTGAAAATACATATTTTCTATTAAAGGCGTAATATTCCGTTTATGTCGTTAGATAATGAATTCTCCACACACATAACAGATGCTATTGAGATTATTTGTACACGCACGGGACATTATTAGAGTGTCAATGGCTTTCTGTTCCCCTCTGTGATGGGTTCGTCTTCTTCCAGCTTCACTTCCTGTCCGGATTTCCTTCTGGTGGTTCGCGTGTGTTATCACGTTGGCTTCTGATGGGTCCGCTTCGCTATTGAATATCTGAAATAAAACAGAACTAGGTATTTGTGGTGTGTATTACCGTATCACATTTACCGGAGTGTCTCCGTCGTGGTACGGTGTTTGGTGGGTCCCGTTGATTTTTGCGCGCTGGCGCTACTCGCCGGGTTGTTGCCCGAGAGTGCCCTCTCGAAGAAACCTTTATTGTGCTTCATCAGGAACTCGTTCAGGTCCTGGGCATCCGCTGCTGCTAGGTCCCGAAGAACGATCACCGAGGTGCGTTTAAGAAGGCGGAATACAAGTCGCAGAACGCGATTTTGTACCCGCTCCAGTAGTAGGATCCGTGATGCAGCCGCCGTGACCCAGTCTGGGCTGGCGTAGGTTAGGATCGGGCGAATGTGCGTTTTAGGACTACGTTTGGGGTTACCCAGGATAGTATATAGCTGGTGCAGTCGACCAATGGTTTTGTTCCTAGCTCTACCTAGATGCTCGGCGAAAGTTAGCTCCCTGACGAGGCTCATTGTATTGATCTTCTAGTCCCAGTCGATTTCCATCCTTAGAAGGGTTATCTTTTGAAGCGGGGGTTGGTGTCTCCGACTGAACGCAATGGCTTGCGTTTTCCTCGGATTAATCGTTAAACCACATGTCCTGAAGAATCCCTCGATTCGATCCAACTGTGCCTGAGCAAGTTGAGCTGCGATCTCGGGACTCATTGAAGTGGCCACTATTACGGTGTCATCCGCGTAGATAGCGTTAAACACTCGAGGGTCTGTCGGTTTGGGAATGTCTGCGACGTAGATGCCGAACAGTGCCAGGCCTAGTGCCGAGCCTTGTGAAACTCCAGATAGCATTTTCCCCTCTGAAGATTCTGTTCCGTTCACGACGATGTGGAATTTCCGGTCCTTGAGGTAAAATCTGATGGTTTTTAGGGTTCGCGGCTGGAAGCTGGCTACCTTCATCTTCGTGAGCAAGCCTTTATGGCGGATCTTGTCGAACGCCTTTTCCAGGTCCAGGGAAACCATTACGGTCATCTGTTTCCTGTTGGGGGCGGTAGTGACATGATCCGTGATCCTGAAAAGCTGGAGAATGGTCGAATGTCCGGACCTAAATCCGATTGAACCTAACGTGCTGTGCTGCTTATATACCAATACAGCCGTAAATCTACAAATTTCTAGTTTCATAGGCATCAGAGCACAAATGGGTGTGGTTAAAATTCTGTGACGTAGGAAACAGGCAAGGACATCTTCAGACATGTCCACTCAATGCTCGGCAGTACAATATATCTTATAGTATCTTTCTTAAATAAAACTCACTTTGAAATTCTGTAAAATTTAATGTACTTTTTGAAATCTGGAAAATAATTAATTTATTGCAGCAATATTATTCATAAAAAATTGATCGAGAAAAGTTTATATTCTCGATTAAATTCCGTACACCAAAAACACATTAATCAAACAACGTAAAATTGTCTTAAATATATATGTAAATAATGTGAATGTGATCATCTGTATGGTGTTTTTGTATAATTCCATAAACTATAGGTTTATTATCATTTACGTACTTTAGAATATCTAATATATTGTACATTTGTTCTTTTTTTAAAGTGTATACCATTAGAAAGGTTAATATTAATTTTGCATTATCAGTTTAGCAATTTTAATCATTTTATTGAAGCTATTCATTAAAATGGAAAATTTAATGTTTTCATTAAATACTTGTAGTTACATTTGCAACATGTGTAAATAGATCTAAAACTAATGTTAATATTAGCTTTATATATTTGTCGCATTTACGTAAACAAACGAGCAGCAAACAGCAATATGCGTTAGAACAAATACAGTTTTTATGTTTTGCTAAGACTGGTTTATCGATGTTTGTAAAAAAAATATTCCGGATGAAATACGACATGTGCTGTACCTATTTTTTGTGTCAATGGTACTTATATAGAAAAACACTGTTTTAAACCATTGATGTCCTAAAGCTTGATGAGATAATTTTTAGAAAAGTTAATCTACCTATATTTGCTTATTCAAGTTATGCTCCGATCGAAATATCATAATATGAGAGAAAGAAGTGTTTACATTTTCTCGAAATCAGTTCATTCCCTTTAAAACATATGTAGAAATTATAATGCTATCCAATACTAACCACATTCCATTGTTAGAAATTTAAGTTATTATTATAGGTTTGTTTTTGTTGAAAGATGGTTCTCAAATCATTCTGTACATGAGTAGTTACACTTTAAGTTTTTTGGTTTTTAGAATTACTTGTCGATTTTATGAAGTGTTTTGATTTTTTTGTAATTTGTTCTCATGCAGTTTGAAAATCGTTATTACTAATCGCAATCAGAAAGCGCTTATCGATTATAGTGGACCAGTAAAAGTTAACGCACACTCTGGTCTTTGGATATTCTATAGTAAACTTTCAAAATAGAAAAAAAAACACGAAATGGAAGTAAGAATGTTTCAGGATTTTTGTAAAATTAAAACAATCATTCATGTTTGTAGATATTGTTTGTGAATTCTTTATCTAGTTCATCATCAGATGATGATGACATGAATATGGCATTGCAACAAACATTAGAAGAGAGAAAAAGAAATGCATGCATTGCAGAAGATATTGTACCTAGATACACTGAAGAAGTGTTTTTAAAACATTTAAGCCTACCACATGATGCAGTGAATATGTTATGAAATGACCCTGCAGGAATTAATTGCTATTCTCGGACAGAAACTGGGTTTGAAAGAGCAAATAAGTGAATTCTGATTTTTTGTTGGTATGCTGTGTATGAGTAGTTGCACATTAGCCTGCGGTAGACTGATTTTGTATTGCGATCAGCACTTTATACATAAAGTCAATATAGTGGAAATTGAAAGAACTTTAGATGAACTAGGATTTGCTAATGTAGTGGATTGCTTAGGTGGCATACATGTATAGACAAACCCAATGACGATTCTGATTCCTACCTTAATAGAAACAAATATTATTTTATTCTGGTTAGTATGACAGTCTTTTGAAGTTTCAACATCAAATTATTTATATTTTACAATTTTCTTTATTTGCAGATGCAAGTTGTATGCGACTATTAGCTTTATTAGCTACCCTTCTTCACTCTATGAATATTCAAAATTTACCGAACATTAGAATCTAAGTGTGGTATTGACTCCTGTTTTTTAATGTAGTATTCCCGGGTTATTTATACTCATGTTGTAGAATTCAATAATTAGTAAATGTTCGAGGTTTTATGTAATTTTATTCCATTGAAACCAGTCCCAGTATCAATTTAAGTGTTGTAAACAATGTTTGGCAGTGAGTGGTAACAGCAGATGCGGTCGCTAAAAGTTATACAGAAACGTTCTTATTTTGAATTACTCGGTGAACTTGTTTCCATTATTTATTTTTCGACATTACCATTGATTCTCAATGCACGTCCGCTAATACCAATGAGTTTCCCATTATCTGCTGTAGTAACAAATTTAGTATCGGAGGACTAGTGTAAAAGTATCTAAACTAAACTGTCATGTACATTTTTGTGTGTGTTCTACGCACATTTAACTGATGTCATGATAGGTTAAAATTTGCGTTTGAAAAAGAATCAAACCACCATATTTATTGTTTTAGTATTAAGATAATTCATTATAATACTCACTTTAAAACAAGTTGGTACATTAAAGACAGTTTTTTTTTTTTGTTTTGAGTGAGGAAAAATGCCTAAACGCACCAGGGACGAGACCCGTCCCCGGTGTGTGGGGCTCGCACCCACTAAAAAACCTCACTTTGTCAGGTGTAGAATCCATCCCGGAACCGCTGGTCGCATTACTTCAGGATGGCACCTCGTAGTTAGCCTCAATCGGCTGTCTCCATTGCTTGGGTCTCTCTCTTCTTCTCCTTCAGCACCTTCTCGACGAACGTGGCGATCTTCTGCCAGCGGTCGTGTCCGGACAGCATCGTTTGCACGACGTTATCCGGCGTTAGAGGTCCTACTTCGTCTTGTAGAGCATCCCTGTAGTCACTCCACCTCTCGCATTCGAAGAAGGTGTGGTGAACATCATCTTCCGCAGAGTCGTGATACTGACATGTCGCGTTCTCTGCTTTACCCATTCGAGCCAGGTATGCGTTGAAATACCCGTGTCCGCTGAAAAACTGGGTGAGGTAGTAGTTTACCTCGCCGTGGTCTCGGTTCATCCACTCCGTGATGTTGCGGATGAGTCTGGCCGTCCACCGTCCTCTCGTGTCGTTCTGCCAGCGCTCTTGCCAACATTGTCGTGTGAGCGCTTTAGCGTCCGCTCTTGCTTGTCGTGAGCCGACATCTCGTCGTGTCTCGTAGACTCTCTTCTTTTCTAGAGCTAGTAAGTCTATCGGAGTTACTCCTGCGATCACGAGCACCGCCGGTTCGGAAACCGTACAGTATGCGCTGGCGATCCTGAGTGCTCCCCGTCGCTGTACTGAAGCCATCCGCTTTCTGTACTTGTCCTGCTGTAGGCGTCAGCCCAGATCTCGCTTCCATACAACAGTATGGAATGGGTGACGGTCATTAGCAGCCGGCGTTTACTCGCCGTCGGTCCTCCTACGTTGGCCATTAGTCGGCTCAACATCGTCGTTACCTTAGCGGCCTTATCGCTCGACGACTGAATCTGTTGCCAGAAGGTCATCTTGCTGTCGAGCCGCAGTCCGAGGTACTTCACGGAAGTTGTAGTGGTTATGACTTCCGTATCCACCGTCATCTCGATCTCCCTAGGGATTCTTCTCCTGGTCAGTAGAACGACCTCGGTCTTCTCCGTTGCCAGGGTCAGGCCGTGTTCGTCCATCCATGTGGTGACTCTTCTCATGACCTGGTTGAGCCTTCTCTGGGCATCCGCCTCGTCACGCGCTAGGATGACTGCCGCTACGTCGTCTGCGTATCCTATCAGATACGCATCTTGCGGCAGCTCCATTCGGAGGACCCCGTCGTAGGACACATTCCATAAGTCGGGGCCGAGTATGGAACCCTGCGCCGCTCCCGCTGTTATCTTCTTCGTGCACGGCCTGCTTTCTGTGTCGTAGATCAGCTTCCTGTCGCTAAGGTAGCTGCGTATCATCCTAAGTAAATAGGATGGCGTGTCGAACGTGTTCTGCAGGGCGTCCAACATGACGTCCCATCTCGCCGAGTTGAAGGCGTTTCTTACGTCCAATGTGACGAGCATCACCAGGGGTCTCGAGTAATGATTTCCCTGTTGAGCGGCTTCGAAGGTTTCCACTACCTGCGCTACGGCGCCGACGGTGGAGTGTCCCTTCCTGAAGCCATGCTGTCTCTCGGACAGGCCTCCGCGTCGTCTATGCTGCTCTCCAGTCGTGTTTTCAGCAGTCTTTCTAGTAGCTTTCCAGCCGTGTCCAGCATACATAGCGGTCTGTATGCCGATGCCGTGGTCGGGTCGCCCTTGCCTTTGCTTATCACCACCAGTCGCTGTACCTTCCATCTCTTGCAGAAGGATCCTTCTGTTAAACAGCGATTGTACATGTTCAGGAGCAGATCTGGGCAGACCCGCGCCACAATCTTGACAGCTTCCGCCGGAATTCCGTCGGGTCCAGGTGCCTTGCGGTTTTGTAGGGAGTTCGCCGCACTTGACAGTTCATCTCCGCTAAAAAGCGGGATGTCGTTCAATAGCTCGTCCTCCATTTCCGCAGTTCTCTCCGGATGGGTAGGGAACAACGTGTCAACGATGTTCCGCATCCGATCTCGTTCGAGGACTGGATTCGCCGTCTTCGTCGTAAGCTTCTGCATGACGATCTTGTACCTAAGGCCCCATGGGTCGTTGTCAACGTCCTGCCGCAGCTCCTCCCACTTACGTTTCTTGCTCCTGTAGATGGCGTTCTTGAGATCTCTCTTGGCGTTCCTAAAGTCCTCGGACTCTAGTTCTGCCGCGTTCGGATCTCGTCGTCTTACTCTGGTTATTCTCCGTCTAAGCTGTAAGCATCTTTTCCGGAGGGTCGCGATCTCGTCGTTCCACCAATACGCAGATCTTCTGTTGTATATCTTTCTGCGCGGCATAGAGGCGTCGCAGGCGCGACGTATGAGGGCCATGGTCGCGTCCGCAGTAGTCTCCGCTGAACCGGCACATTCCATGACGGCATCCTTTCCCCGAGCGATTGCATGAGCCAGGGCGTCTTCATCCAGCTTCGCTACGTTCCATCGAGGACCGGGCGGAGCAGGATTTCGCCTGATCGGCTGCTGTCTCGTCACTTTGTAGCTTATGTACTGGTGGTCACTTCCGGTGTAGTCCTCCATGACTTCGCCAGTCCACGATGTCCCGCACAATGTCCTCTGAGGCCAATGTGATGTCCGGTATCGTCTCTCCGTAGCCTGGTCGTCTGAACGTCGTAGTGTCTCCGACATTTACCACGCTGAGTCCAAGTCTGGCCGCCATGTCTAGTACGTCTCCCTCGTGAATCGGTGTATTCCATACCCCATTCCACGGCTTTGGCGTTCACGTCTCCTCCTAGAATAATGGACCCTGCCATTTCTCGAAGGTCATCTTCCAGGTTGTCGAGTTTGCCCTGAAAATCCGCTATCGGCTCGTTGGGTGTGAGATAGCAGCTCACGTAGGTGATGGTGCCGCTCTTTACCCACACGTATCCGTTTCGGGCTCCGTGGTTGTCGACGATGACGCTGTTCGTGTCCGGGATCCATATAGCTGCAGTGCCGAGTGTGTCCCTGTACCACCCGGTGCATTCCTTATCCCGGTATTGCTCACCGATAAGCAACAGATCTACTCCGGTGTCCAGTTGTAGTTGGATGAGTAGATCGTTCGCTGTTCTGCTTCGGTGAATGTTGCCTTGTAGGATTCTGGTCATTGGTTCTTCTTTGCCTGATCTAATGCCCTTCTGAAGATGGGACATGCGCCGGAACCAGGGACATGGCTGCGTGTCGCGTTGTCTCCCGTGCAGAGGAAGCATTTTGCTTTGTTCTTGCAATCCTTCCGTTGGTGGCCTTTTTCTCCACAGTTGATGCAAAGGCCTTGTGTTCTTCTGTCTGGTCTCGGGCAAGAAGCCTGTCGATGTCCGTAGCCGAAGCAGCGGAAGCACCTGACGAGTTCTACCCTGCGTCTAATTCTGCTGTTTATCCAGCCGATCTTTATTCTCGGTGTTTCCAGCAGCTTAAGGGCTTGGCGCTGACTCAGCTGGACGCCATTCTCAGCCCTCTGCTGTTCGCGTTAGTGAGGCTGATCTTCACGTCGGCGTCACTGACTCCTACCTTTGCCTTGACTGCTGCGCTGACTTCCTCCGTTGTCGTTAAGCAGTCCAGATCTCTAAATTCTAGCGTCTCTTTGGGCTCTAAGGTGCTAATGTTAGCCCTCTCGCCCAAGATCTTCTTCAAAGCGCTGCTGAAGCCTGCTGTGTCTTTGGTGCCGGGTCCTAGTTCCAACAGCATATCCCCCGCGCGTGTTTTCCGCACCGCCTTAATCTCGGTGCCTGTCTGTTCTGGCTTGGCGTTGCTGCGCAGCTCTCGCAATACGTCGGCATACGACTTCCCCTGCGCAGGTTTTACGAGAAGCGCATCTAGTCGAGGCTTTGTGTTCCGATTCGTCTGCTTGTTCTTCTTCAGCTTTTTTCTGTCGATACCGTCGTCCTTGCTCTGACCGCTAACTGTCTTCTGCTGCTGTTTGCTGTCAGAAGCTTTTGCAGCCGCCTTCTTTTCTTCTTGGGCTTGTATTCTTCTGCCAGCCCGATCCTTCATCCATACATTCTCAGAAGGATGCGTCTTCTTCTTCTCTACGTTGTCGTTGACCGTAGCAGAAGTAGCTTGCGTCTCTGTTGTAGGTGCTGGAGCCTTTTGCGCGCGCTCTCTTGCTTGTAGTTCGGCTTTCTTCCATCTGTTCCTGCAGTTGTAGATCATATCCACTGCTTCTTCTAGCTCTTTTAGGCCGTTCTTAACGTCCATGGAGACGTTCTTCTGCCTGCCGATAGCCGTCTTCATCGTCTTAATCACGCTTATGCATTTCTGCAATTGCTCCTCTTCGCGACGCCGAAACTCGGAAATCAGTTCGGTGTCGTCGCAGTTCTCTACTGGTTGCACAATGTTAAATGTCGTTAGATCTATGGTAACTGGCGACCTAACGTGCTGCGCCGTTGGTGTTCTGAATCCACCGTTGGGGCTTTCTTCGACGTTGTTCTTCGGTGTTCTCTGTAGATTTGATGATGTTGCCATGATGAGTTGTTCGCCAGCGCTTCGTGTATGGAGGGGCGGGCCGCAAAAGTCAAGAACGGGTGTACCCTCAGATCCTCCGGATCATACCCCAGTTCCCTGAGGCCTGACCTACGCTTCACCAATCCCGGAATACACGGACGGACTGGAACTCGCCCGGGGCAATGCAGATTCCGACATCTTGCATCCACCATACACTACCTGATCAGGGCCCGAAGTGGCTGGTTCCTCACAATGCGTCGCGGATCCTCGTCGGCAGAGCAAGCTCACATCAGCCTACTCCCCAGCCGGATGAGAAGACCAGTCGGTTCGTAGAGTCGGAGTCGCCGCAACGCTTGCCGATCTGTACCTGGGAACAGACAGGAAAGGGAAGAGGAAGGGTGGGGGTCAGCGGACAGCTGGCGTCACTGGCTGTACCGTTTCCGCATACGGTAGCGGCACTGGGGCCGGCCAGACATTAACATTAAAGACAGTAGCAGTAGTAGCTATTTGATTTATTTTTAAATATTTCGGTAAACTTAAAAGATTTGAGTAAAGTTAGATCAATATCAGAGAAAAGGAGTGACTCAAAAGAGTTTTATAATAAATTAATAAAGAAAAGTGTAAACAAAATATATAGGTAACATATAGATAACCAATATGCAGAACCGGGTAATACGCATCCTATACCGCACAGAAACAAGTTAAGCGAGAAAATGAAACACGAATTTAAAAAGTACATTTGCAGAACATTCTTACCTGCTCACAATAAACACTTATTTGCTAATTTAAAAACGAAAATTAACAACGATAATCAAAGTAATGTTGTCACAAATGAGATTATAGAGACCATAACAAATACTAGAAATTACTTCATAACTTCTTAGTACTACTCGTTGAGATATATATACAACTGGAGAGGGACTGTTGAAGTCCCCACCACGGCGAAAACGTGAAGAAAAATTGCCATCTTTTTGCGGGAAATTTAAAACTCGCGCCTTGGTAATATGCAACATATTAGACAATTACGTAAAATGAAATGCGGTTTTATACGTGTATGAATAAATAGTTAACTAAAAATACTGAAACTAATGAAGATAATTGAATTATAAAATAGTTTTAACATAAATTGATATACTATATCATGATATATATTAAATAAAACACCAATCTATTTAAAGTTTTTTATTGTAAAATAGTACAATATATATAATGGATTTCTTTTCCAAACGCCAATTAAATTAAACATATTTTTATTTAAAAATATGTCGTCCGGAGGTGGAGTCGAACCACCAGGTATGGCTTTCGCGGCCTACCTCAACACCGTTGCGCCACCGGGCGGCTGCGACACCACTAGTAATCTTCACAAATATATGCAAACGAGATGTTGTAATGACCTAGGATAGGCAACATTTTTGACACCGAAGTGTATTTATTTTCTTGGCCACGATAGCCATACCTGGTGGTTCGACTGCACCTCCGGACGACATATTTTTAAATAAAAATATGTTTAATTTAATTGGTGTTTGGGAAAAATTGCATTATATACAATTAACAATCTTTTACTTATGTTATATATTCCTCTTATAACCAGGTACCTCATGAATTTAAAACTTTCGCTTTATCGCTTTCGCTTATAAGCTGCGGTAAACTGTTGTGCAGTTGGATTATTGTTGAAACCTCCCCTGCTACTAATTGAAGAGAATAATAATTCCAAGTGATCTTGGCAAATTTTGTAGGTCAACAAATATCTACAACAGGAACAAATTATGAGATAGGGGAATATGAAATGTGATATATATAAATACTTTAGTGATGATTGGCTGCATTTCACATATGTATAAAAAAATATCGATAAAGCTTCTAATTAGTATTAAGTACCCGATAAAAGCAGTTTGGTTACGCGATTCACATGCCAGTTGTCCATTCGAAAATTTTAAATTTCGTAAGTAAGTATAACTGCCCTCTAAGAATTGACGCCATAAGTGTTCATTACTAAGCTTCATTGGCGCTTTGTACCCTCTTCCCAGAGGATTCCTTGAATTGAAAATATCAAACAAACTATAATGAGTCTCGTACACTTTTTCTACAACCACTTGTGTTATATTAACTTTTTGTTCAGCAGTTAAAGTATTAATAAAAAATATACAACAGGCGCTTTCCAGTTTGCATTAAATGAAGTTGCCATAAAAACTAAGACGTTCTCAGCAACAAGCAGATTGTCATCATCTAAACCAGTACCGAAGTCAATGTAGCCAATGTTTTTGTGGCCATCAAAGGCAATATGTTTCCTAATTGTCGCTGTACTGAAGCCATCCGCTTTCTGTACTTGTCCTGCTGTAAGGCGTCAGCCCAGATCTCGCTTCCATACAACAGTATGGAATGGGTGACGGTCATTAGCAGCCGGCGTTTACTCGCCGTCGGTCCTCCTACGTTGGCCATTAGTCGGCTCAACATCGTCGTTACCTTAGCGGCCTTATCGCTCGACGACTGAATCTGTTGCCAGAAGGTCATCTTGCTGTCGAGCCGCAGTCCGAGGTACTTCACGGAAGTTGTAGTGGTTATGACTGCCGTATCCACCGTCATCTCGATCTCTCTAGGGATTCTTCTCCTGGTCAGTAGAACGACCTCGGTCTTCTCCGTTGCCAGGGTCAGGCCGTGTTCGTCCATCCATGTGGTGACTCTTCTCATGACCTGGTTGAGCCTTCTCTGGGCATCCGCCTCGTCACGCGCTAGGATGACTGCCGCTACGTCGTCTGCGTATCCTATCAGATACGCATCTTGCGGCAGCTCCATTCGGAGGACCCCGTCGTAGGACACATTCCATAAGTCGGGGCCGAGTGTGGAACCCTGCGCCGCTCCCGCTGTTATCTTCTTCGTGCACGGCCTGCTTTCTGTGTCGTAGATCAGCTTCCTGTCGCTAAGGTAGCTGCGTATCATCCTAAGTAAATAGGATGGCGTGTCGAACGTGTTCTGCAGGGCGTCCAACATGACGTCCCATCTCGCCGAGTTGAAGGCGTTTCTTACGTCCAATGTGACGAGCATCACCAGGGGTCTCGAGTAATGATTTCCCTGTTGAGCGGCTTCGAAGGTTTCCACTACCTGCGCTACGGCGCCGACGGTGGAGTGTCCCTTCCTGAAGCCATGCTGTCTCTCGGACAGGCCTCCGCGTCGTCTATGCTGCTCTCCAGTCGTGTTTTCAGCAGTCTTTCTAGTAGCTTTCCAGCCGTGTCCAGCATACATAGCGGTCTGTATGCCGATGCCGTGGTCGGGTCGCCCTTGCCTTTGCTTATCACCACCAATCGCTGTACCTTCCATCTCTTGCAGAAGGATCCTTCTGTTAAACAGCGATTGTACATGTTCAGGAGCAGATCTGGGCAGACCCGCGCCACAATCTTGACAGCTTCCGCCGGAATTCCGTCGGGTCCAGGTGCCTTGCGGTTTTGTAGGGAGTTCGCCGCACTTGACAGTTCATCTCCGCTAAAAAGCGGGATGTCGTTCAATAGCTCGTCCTCCATTTCCGCAGTTCTCTCCGGATGGGTAGGGAACAACGTGTCAACGATGTTCCGCATCCGATCTCGTTCGAGGACTGGATTCGCCGTCTTCGTCGTAAGCTTCTGCATGACGATCTTGTACCTAAGGCCCCATGGGTCGTTGTCAACGTCCTGCCGCAGCTCCTCCCACTTACGTTTCTTGCTCCTGTAGATGGCGTTCTTGAGATCTCTCTTGGCGTTCCTAAAGTCCTCGGACTCTAGTTCTGCCGCGTTCGGATCTCGTCGTCTTACTCTGGTTATTCTCCGTCTAAGCTGTAAGCATCTTTTCCGGAGGGTCGCGATCTCGTCGTTCCACCAATACGCAGATCTTCTGTTGTATATCTTTCTGCGCGGCATAGAGGCGTCGCAGGCGCGACGTATGAGGGCCATGGTCGCGTCCGCAGTAGTCTCCGCTGAACCGGCACATTCCATGACGGCATCCTTTCCCCGAGCGATTGCATGAGCCAGGGCGTCTTCATCCAGCTTCGCTACGTTCCATCGAGGACCGGGCGGAGCAGGATTTCGCCTGATCGGCTGCTGTCTCGTCACTTTGTAGCTTATGTACTGGTGGTCACTTCCGGTGTAGTCCTCCATGACTTCGCCAGTCCACGATGTCCCGCACAATGTCCTCTGAGGCCAATGTGATGTCCGGTATCGTCTCTCCGTAGCCTGGTCGTCTGAACGTCGTAGTGTCTCCGACATTTACCACGCTGAGTCCAAGTCTGGCCGCCATGTCTAGTACGTCTCCCTCGTGAATCGGTGTATTCCATACCCCATTCCACGGCTTTGGCGTTCACGTCTCCTCCTAGAATAATGGACCCTGCCATTTCTCGAAGGTCATCTTCCAGGTTGTCGAGTTTGCCCTGAAAATCCGCTATCGGCTCGTTGGGTGTGAGATAGCAGCTCACGTAGGTGATGGTGCCGCTCTTTACCCACACGTATCCGTTTCGGGCTCCGTGGTTGTCGACGATGACGCTGTTCGTGTCCGGGATCCATATAGCTGCAGTGCCGAGTGTGTCCCTGTACCACCCGGTGCATTCCTTATCCCGGTATTGCTCACCGATAAGCAACAGATCTACTCCGGTGTCCAGTTGTAGTTGGATGAGTAGATCGTTCGCTGTTCTGCTTCGGTGAATGTTGCCTTGTAGGATTCTGGTCATTGGTTCTTCTTTGCCTGATCTAATGCCCTTCTGAAGGAGGGACATGCGCCGGAACCAGGGACATGGCTGCGTGTCGCGTTGTCTCCCGTGCAGAGGAAGCATTTTGCTTTGTTCTTGCAATCCTTCCGTTGGCGGCCTTTTTCTCCACAGTTGATGCAAAGGCCTTGTGTTCTTCTGTCTGGTCTCGGGCAAGAAGCCTGTCGATGTCCGTAGCCGAAGCAGCGGAAGCACCTGACGAGTTCTACCCTGCGTCTAATTCTGCTGTTTATCCAGCCGATCTTTATTCTCGGTGTTTCCAGCAGCTTAAGGGCTTGGCGCTGACTCAGCTGGACGCCATTCTCAGCCCTCTGCTGTTCGCGTTAGTGAGGCTGATCTTCACGTCGGCGTCACTGACTCCTACCTTTGCCTTGACTGCTGCGCTGACTTCCTCCGTTGTCGTTAAGCAGTCCAGATCTCTAAATTCTAGCGTCTCTTTGGGCTCTAAGGTGCTAATGTTAGCCCTCTCGCCCAAGATCTTCTTCAAAGCGCTGCTGAAGCCTGCTGTGTCTTTGGTGCCGGGTCCTAGTTCCAACAGCATATCCCCCGCGCGTGTTTTCCGCACCGCCTTAATCTCGGTGCCTGTCTGTTCTGGCTTGGCGTTGCTGCGCAGCTCTCGCAATACGTCGGCATACGACTTCCCCTGCGCAGGTTTTACGAGAAGCGCATCTAGTCGAGGCTTTGTGTTCCGATTCGTCTGCTTGTTCTTCTTCAGCTTTTTTCTGTCGATACCGTCGTCCTTGCTCTGACCGCTAACTGTCTTCTGCTGCTGTTTGCTGTCAGAAGCTTTTGCAGCCGCCTTCTTTTCTTCTTGGGCTTGTATTCTTCTGCCAGCCCGATCCTTCATCCATACATTCTCAGAAGGATGCGTCTTCTTCTTCTCTACGTTGTCGTTGACCGTAGCAGAAGTAGCTTGCGTCTCTGTTGTAGGTGCTGGAGCCTTTTGCGCGCGCTCTCTTGCTTGTAGTTCGGCTTTCTTCCATCTGTTCCTGCAGTTGTAGATCATATCCACTGCTTCTTCTAGCTCTTTTAGGCCGTTCTTAACGTCCATGGAGACGTTCTTCTGCCTGCCGATAGCCGTCTTCATCGTCTTAATCACGCTTATGCATTTCTGCAATTGCTCCTCTTCGCGACGCCGAAACTCGGAAATCAGTTCGGTGTCGTCGCAGTTCTCTACTGGTTGCACAATGTTAAATGTCGTTAGATCTATGGTAACTGGCGACCTAACGTGCTGCGCCGTTGGTGTTCTGAATCCACCGTTGGGGCTTTCTTCGACGTTGTTCTCCGGTGTTCTCTGTAGATTTGATGATGTTGCCATGATGAGTTGTTCGCCAGCGCTTCGTGTATGGAGGGGCGGGCCGCAAAAGTCAAGAACGGGTGTACCCTCAGATCCTCCGGATCATACCCCAGTTCCCTGAGGCCTGACCTACGCTTCACCAATCCCGGAATACACGGACGGACTGGAACTCGCCCGGGGCAATGCAGATTCCGACATCTTGCATCCACCATACACTACCTGATCAGGGCCCGAAGTGGCTGGTTCCTCACAATGCGTCGCGGATCCTCGTCGGCAGAGCAAGCTCACATCAGCCTACTCCCCAGCCGGATGAGAAGACCAGTCGGTTCGTAGACACTCTCGGAGTCGCCGCAACGCTTGCCGATCTGTACCTGGGAACAGACAGGAAAGGGAAGAGGAAGGGTGGGGGTCAGCGGACAGCTGGCGTCACTGGCTGTACCGTTTCCGCATACGGTAGCGGCACTGGGGCCGGCCAGACATTAACATTAAAGACAGTAGCAGTAGTAGCTATTTGATTTATTTTTAAATATTTCGGTAAACTTAAAAAGATTTGAGTAAAGTTAGATCAATATCAGAGAAAAGGAGTGACTCAAAAGAGTTTTATAATAAATTAATAAAGAAAAGTGTAAACAAAATATATAGGTAACATATAGATAACCAATATGCAGAACCGGGTAATACGCATCCTATACCGCACAGAAACAAGTTAAGCGAGAAAATGAAACACGAATTTAAAAAGTACATTTGCAGAACATTCTTACCTGCTCACAATAAACACTTATTTGCTAATTTAAAAACGAAAATTAACAACGATAATCAAAGTAATGTTGTCTACAAATGAGATTGTAGAGACCATAACAAATACTAGAAATTACTTCATAACTTCTTAGTACTACTCGTTGAGATATATATACAACTGGAGAGGGACTGTTGAAGTCCCCACCACGGCGAAAACGTGAAGAAAAATTGCCATCTTTTTGCGGGAAATTTAAAACTCGCGCCTTGGTAATATGCAACATATTAGACAATTACGTAAAATGAAATGCGGTTTTATACGTGTATGAATAAATAGTTAACTAAAAATACTGAAACTAATGAAGATAATTGAATTATAAAATAGTTTTAACATAAATTGATATACTATATCATGATATATATTAAATAAAACACCAATCTATTTAAAGTTTTTTATTGTAAAATAGTACAATATATATAATGGATTTCTTTTCCAAACGCCAATTAAATTAAACATATTTTTATTTAAAAATATGTCGTCCGGAGGTGGAGTCGAACCACCAGGTATGGCTTTCGCGGCCTACCTCAACACCGTTGCGCCACCGGGCGGCTGCGACACCACTAGTAATCTTCACAAATATATGCAAACGAGATGTTGTAATGACCTAGGATAGGCAACATTTTTGACACCGAAGTGTATTTATTTTCTTGGCCACGATAGCCATACCTGGTGGTTCGACTGCACCTCCGGACGACATATTTTTAAATAAAAATATGTTTAATTTAATTGGTGTTTGGGAAAAATTGCATTATATACAATTAACAATCTTTTACTTATGTTATATATTCCTCTTATAACCAGGTACCTCATGAATTTAAAACTTTCGCTTTATCGCTTTCGCTTATAAGCTGCGGTAAACTGTTGTGCAGTTGGATTATTGTTGAAACCTCCCCTGCTACTAATTGAAGAGAATAATAATTCCAAGTGATCTTGGCAAATTTTGTAGGTCAACAAATATCTACAACAGGAACAAATTATGAGATAGGGGAATATGAAATGTGATATATATAAATACTTTAGTGATGATTGGCTGCATTTCACATATGTATAAAAAAATATCGATAAAGCTTCTAATTAGTATTAAGTACCCGATAAAAGCAGTTTGGTTACGCGATTCACATGCCAGTTGTCCATTCGAAAATTTTAAATTTCGTAAGTAAGTATAACTGCCCTCTAAGAATTGACGCCATAAGTGTTCATTACTAAGCTTCATTGGCGCTTTGTACCCTCTTCCCAGAGGATTCCTTGAATTGAAAATATCAAACAAACTATAATGAGTCTCGCACACTTTTTCTACAACCACTTGTGTTATATTAACTTTTTGTTCAGCAGTTAAAGTATTAATAAAAAATATACAACAGGCGCTTTCCAGTTTGCATTAAATGAAGTTGCCATAAAAACTAAGACGTTCTCAGCAACAAGCAGATTGTCATCATCTAAACCAGTACCGAAGTCAATGTAGCCAATGTTTTTGTGGCCATCAAAGGCAATATGTTTCCTAATTGACATTTCATCAAATGATGTGGTAATGCTTTGTAAAATATTTGTCTTACATAATTGTAGGCTTTGCTTGCAAGAAAATTTAAAGTTAATAATGAGTATTTTGCCGTTGTCATTATTTTATCCTTATTTTCTGACATTCTTTTAAATAAATCATTAATGGTGTCTACAAATAAATACTTTAGAAAAAGTTACTTACATTCAATTGTATTTACCTGAAAAACAATTTTCCAAAAGAAATCGTGCATTATCTGCAATTATATTGTTTGATTTTATATTTTAATGTTATCGGGTTCAAAGAAAACGATATTCGGTTTAAAACGATATATTGATTAAATAAACACTTAATACCAACAATGAAAACAAATAACACGAATAACACTTAACTAACTGTATAAGTACAGAATATTTATATTTCCGATTTATATAAATTTATTGTCTTCGCGACGCGCACGCTCTTCGATCAAGACTGACTTCCTTTGCTAGGTGGCCCATATACATATATATGCCTCGGTGATTATTTCTCGATCATTCTATATCGATCTAGACAAGTTCGGGAGGATTACTCACCGCCGGTCAGGGTAGGTGACGTCATGGTCACGAGTGGCGCTGACTCATCACACGGCCCCCTCCTTAGGTTTATTTCGTCCAGAAACGTCCATGTTTCGTCTCCAAAGGGCGATGGCGAAATCGGCAGGCGGACCCTCGGTTACACCTGGCGGTGGCATAGAAAAAACAATCCACCGTCTTAGTTGGTTTACGGGTCTCAGGCTGGTAGCTACAGACCATAATCTCCACGCCAGTATGTTGGAACACGACTTCCACCATGCTTCTTACAACTCTCCAATTCAGGCGATGCAGGCCACACTCCAATTTTGGTATCGCCAGTTTCAAGAGGTCTTGTTCCCGGATTTGTGCTCGCATGTCTATCAGTGAGTCCCACAAAGCCTTATAGGTTGGCTTCTGGTTGGATAGTTCTTTGGTAAACAGATAAAAGACGCTTCGGTCATGGTTCGTGATATCGCGGGGTTCGTTGAAGCTTTCCCGACGACGGGTTTCTGCTCACGTAGCTCATTGATTTTGCCATATTTCCGTCTGGGGTTCGGAGACCATTTTCGACAAATGCTTGATCATCGTTTTATTCATTCGTTCCACCATTCCGTTGGATTGTGGATGTTAATTCCGTTGGATTGTGGATGTAACGGGGTGGTTCTTGTTTTTCGTACCTCCAGAAGTTCGCATAGATTCTGGAAGAGTCCTGACTCGAAGTTGCGCTCTTGATCCGAATGTAGTTCCAAAGGGGCTCCGAAGCGACTCACGAACTCCTTCACCATAACGTCTGCGATGGTTGCAGCTTCTTGATTTGGTAGAGCATAGGCCTCAACCCACTTCGTAAAGTAGTCCATTACCACTACTATGAACCTATTCCCATGCCCAGTTTCTGGGAAAGGCCCTGCGACATCGATGGCGATTCTTTCGAACGGACTTCCCACATTGTATTGACGCATTGGGGCGCGTCGGCGTTTCTGGGGCCCATTGCTAGCGGCACAGGTGACACACTTTCGGCACCATTCCTTTACATCTCGGGAGTAGTTTACCCAATAGAATCTCTGGCGTACCTATTCCAGTGTTTTGTGCACGCCGAAATATAGCTATCATGGAGCAGTCGCAATACGTCTGGTATCTTCTCCTTAGGGATTACCATTTGCATTCTACGCTGTGTTCCATCTGCATTTTCCAATATTCGTTTAAGGAGTCCGTCTTCTATAATCAAGAAATCCCATTGCGCCCAATACGACTTCAATTCTTGTGAACAAGGAGCCACTTCTTGCCAGGACGGTCTTTACCCAGTCTGCTTCCATTCCAGCAGAGTTCCCAGGTTTTGATCTGCTTCCTGGACCGCTCGCAGGTTGCCACTGGTCGTCAACAACGGTAGTTCTAAGTGTGTTGGCCGCTTTATCCTCTACCTTGTTGCAATGCTTGCAGTTTTCTGCGCATGGTCTTCTTGAAAGTGCATCAGCGTTTCGATGTTTCAATCCAGCTCTGTGTTCAACATCGAAGTCATATTCCTGCAGCCTTTCAATCCATCTGGCTATCTGGCCCTCAGGATTCTTGAAGTTCAAGTGCTATTTCAACGCAGCATGGTCAGTCCGGATGGCAAATTTCCTGCCATACAAATATTTATAGAAGTGCTCGATTGACTTGACCACTGCCAATAATTCACGACGTGCACCCAATAGTTCCGTTCTGGTTTTGATAGGGTCTTGCTAAAGTACCCAATAACCTTTTCCTGTTCATCCTGTACCTGGGATAATACTCCTCCTATGCCAACATTACTGGCATCCGCGTCCAGGATAAATTTTTCATTCGGCAAAGGGTAGCACAAAACGGGTGCTTTTACCAAAGCTTCCTACAGAAGGTCTATTTTCCGTTAGTCGAGTTAGCGGTTTTGCAATGTTAGCAAATCCCAGAACATATCGCCGATAGTAAGTCCATAGTCCTAGAAAGCTTCTCAAGTCATGTTTGTCTGTGACGTGCACGCTCTTCGATCAAAACTGACTTCCTTTGCTAGATGGCCCATTTATATATGCCTCGGTGATTATTTCTCGATCATTCTATATCGATCTAGACAAGTTCGGGAGGATTGCTCATCGGTCGCCGGTCAGGGTAGGTGACGTCATGATCACGCGTGGCGCTGACTCATCACAATATTATGCAATAGAGTTTTCAGATGTTTAACATTGTTAACTGCACGACCAAACTTCATTTCAAGGCTAAAATATTTATTCTTCGACTCAATTTCTATATTTCTTAACTTTTCTAGTTCTTGCTGACATTTTCCAAAATTCATAAAATATGTGTGGTCACGATTTTCCAAACAAAGCTAAAAAAAAAAATTCAGTAACAGATATCAGCCATTTTATGTCAATTATGCATACAATTTTCGAAGGAATATCTTTTTCGGCATCAGAACAAACTACATGTCTTTTCTGTAAAACCTTAGGCAATTGAGACACCATAGATGAAGTAGTTATGTTCGAAAAACTTGCTTTCTAAAATATGGAGTTCTATTAAATTGGGTTTGGTTTATAGTAATTGAATATGTGGTCGTTCTCCTGAATACTAACTTGAAAGCCTATTACATTATTTAATTTGTTATTTATTGAACATGCAATAATAATAGACTAATAATAAACTACTTTTTTTATGTGTGGTGGGTGCTTAGTTGCAGTGACTCCGTAAGCTGTATTACTTGTCTGGCTATCATTGCAACTCTTGCGGTGTAGTTTTGGTGTGTGTAAGTTGTGTTCAAATGGCTTTGTGACAGCATCATATCGCCTTTTATGATGCCGCGCTGTTAATCACTTTGCTCCCAACAGCGAATGGCAAGTGGATCCGGGATTAAACTCTCTGAAAAAATGTCACCGTCCCTCCAGAGAATCGAACCCCGGCACCTATCGTCCTCTCACAACGATAGTCAGCCGCCTAACCACTGCGGCCATCGACCCGTTTTTAGTATTGCTACAATACACATCATCTTACGGTGATCAATATATCTTACGGGGTAAGGTTGCCAGATACACAGAGCCACATTGTGATATTTTTGTATGAATCACCCATCCAAGTTCAGTACAGTATAGAGCGTGCTTGGGTTTCTCTATCACAATGCCGTACTACTGGCTGTAGACATGCTGCAATAATCTGCAACTATTTTAAGCAGATATATATATTTACCAAATACTACATTATAAAATTACTACTTGCCATATCTGATGTACAGCACAAACCTTATCTCATCCAGTTTTAAATTAAACAAATCTTATCATAAATTAAAAAAAGAAAAACATAATTCTTCAATAAAATCAGTATACAGTGGATGTCACTCATTATAATCAAGGATAATTTTACAGATTACTTAGTCTTATCAGGTTGGATAAGTCCTGGCCAAATAAATTCTTATTTTTAGTTGTTGTATCAATTAATTTCATCATCCAATATTATTATCATTTCATTGATGTGATTATAATAACTGACATCTTCTGCATATTCTTTAGATATGTGGCAGTCGTTTCAGTAAATCCTTAGTATAAACCTAATTAGAAACTAGGGTTGGACAAGCTTCCTTGCGCAATAAGGTAGACTGTGGTCTTATAATAAAACAATTATCTTCAAGATGAGATGCACAAACATATATTTCCTTTCTTTCTGTTTTAATAGAACCTTTGGCATAGTGTATCCACATTGCTCTTCGCTTAGGATCTAGAGGTAACCTGTAAAAAAAGTAGACCGAACAAACTGCTACACTAATTTGTATGTAGATCGCACTTGTGAAAGCTGAATGTTTTATCAGATGAATTGTTTAAACAGCCCGTTACAGCGCAACGTTTTACCATCTTTGTGAATATAATACAACTAACAAATAGCAACCAACAATAAACAGTTCTTTATAAAAAATAACTAAATAATAACGTAATAAAACTAATAATAATAGTTTCTTCAACAACGACTACAACCCCAAATAATTTCTGAACTACCAAATAACGAATTGAAAACACAGCACGCTTCTAAAATATGCCAATACACATTTTAGAATAAAAAAAACAATACGATTATGTGGGGTTATGTTGCACCGTAAATACCAAGATCATAAGAGGCACCACAAATGCAAATTGAGGTGAGCTATTTGCTATTATGCATTCGGTCTTGCAAATCTAAATTATATATTTTTTCGCCTGAATGTTTATGCAAAATGTTGCAAAGCAGGTAGAGTGGGTTGTATACCACCCGCCCCTTCCCTGCGACATACTCTAGTTGTATATCTCAATGGTAGTACTACACGGTTTCACATAACATAACCGGTGAATCTGCTTTATCTCAGTACTCTGCAAATAGACGAAAAAAAAATTATTTTGATTTCGAAAATAATAAAATTAAAAAAGCAGAATAATTATAAAGAAGATGAAATTATGTATATCAAGAAACAAACCAGCGCAGTCAATTTTATAACCGATATTGATAGTTTACGTGATATTTATAATAATTTAATTCACGCCTGAATTTAACCTCTTGACTAGATTTTTTGCCATTTTCTCCCCAGTCCTTGAACATAATTGCTACAGCTTGATAAAAGATACATTAATAGGTAGGTATACGGATAATTCAAATAAGAATTTTATAGTTATATTAAATTTACATTAGCAAGGATCTTAATATCAACACAATTCCATATATCAATGATTTCTTTGCTTTTAGATATTGTTGATAAGTATGCTATATGTTTTAATATTATTTCACACTTAACGAAAAAGTTAAAACAATAGCGCTTGACAATAAATGAAATCGTATATTACAAAAATGACAGTGACACCATTGATATGTGGTCCAAAATTTTTATCATTTTTTTTTATCATTTACATTACAGTAAGTCAACACTTCTCCCAAAGGTGTCGAGCATCGAAAAGGGTTATTATGTTTACTTTTCTACATGACGATGAAAACTTAAAACTTTAGTTTAAAATATTCAAGAAATACTAACTAATAATACTAACTAGAAAAATAGTGAAAAAAATATATTTGAATATATTCAGAACGAGAATATTTGATATGATTGTGAGAACTTTTTTAATATGATGGATAGCTTGTTTCAGAAATATCTATCTATATGAAAGCACATCGGGGTGAAAGTGTAGGAGTGACGAAAATTATCTGGAATTTGTGTAGAGAGTGGAAAAAAAGTTTATGTATTAAATTATTAAACTTTGGTGGAAGTTCCTTTTATTTAAAACAGCTCGATATAAATATTAATACTGCGAAAACTTCTAGGACACTGCCTGTTTCTCGTTCAGCGATGTTCTTTCCATGGCGGCGTAGAAAACTTTTAAGCTCTTCCAAATCTTTTCACTCGTCGCTAACTTAACATAATATAGACACATAATTCGACATCGTAGGATGTGAGACCGAATAAATCTTTGTTTGTAATGAGTATATAGGGTATACTTGCATTGTAATGCTTCATATGGTATTTACCGATGTCGTGACGTAAAAATAACCCGTAACAGAGGAAATAGGTTACTGCAACATAATTATTCATGAATAATGCAATCAAGTAGCACTACAGTTAAGGACAAATTACTAGAATTTGGATGATATTTTAACGAAACGTTCTTATTTTAATGTTTATTGCATACCCATAATACTTATGCATACAGCAAGACTTTCCGCACCATGCATATATCTTCTGTCCGGTTGAGGGTTATTATGCTAAATCGAGTCTTTATTGTGTATTATTATTTGCAAAATACGAGAATAGTACGTCAAATAGTAAATTACTGTTTAAGAATTAGGTAGCAATTTTTTTCTGTCTATTTCATAATGAATGTCTCCTTCAACGTTTAAAAATCCAACAAAACTACACTTTCTGCAACTAGCCACAAAGTTTTAGTTTTAAACTATGGCGGCAGTTTCTAAACCAGTCGATATTGCTTGTGTCTTTTGACGTTTTCTAGATATTCTAAACCTTTTTCTCATTTTACAGAGTGCAAAATATGATAACTTTTGAATAGTAACTATAGTATAGATAAATGTAATGTCATTACACGTCACACATCACGAATTTTAATTTCAAATAGGGAGAGATGTATGACTTTTTCTACCGCATATCTCTTCCGGTTTGAAAAACTAACTAGGAGAAAAACAGCAAAATCTTGGCAAAAATGACAGATTCGTATAAGCACTTTATTGTTTACAATTCTAAATAAGATTGTGAAGAAATTTGCATGATATAAATTTTTTACAAATTAGCATATCTTAGTCGGAAGAAACAATTTATTCTACACAATAAAGGAAAGAAAATCAGTGAACTCATAATTTCTGTTCTTCAATCTAGATACCGCTATATGTTTTTAAAATTTTAACATTCAAATACAACTTATACTGATATAAAAATTTGAAGATAAAAAAAGCTAACACAAAATTACTCACCTCTATAGTCGTAGTGGCAAAGACAGGAATTAAGAGCCCGCTGGATATTAGTTCAAATGTGCTTGGCGCTTACTTGTGGCATCGTCCCGGGAGATCCGTATTTACTTGAACTACTATTTGCTGTTGGGATACCATAGTTTACACCACAACATTATTTATGACGACATAATGGTTTAACAAAGCCCTGAAAATAATAGTAATAATAAAGGGCTTTATTATACATATAATACAGTTAGCTCTACCAAAAAGACAGCAAGTACCAGTAGTTTAGACAAGCAATGCAGTATAGGAAGCCGCACTCGTCACAATAAAACAAGAAATATCCAGAAGAAAAAAATTGGAATATTCGTGTTGATAATGGAAAATTTATATTTATATAAAATTAATAGACTAATCATTAAGATAATTGTTTTGTCGAGGAACCAATATTTCGTACATTTGCGTATTGCGGTTGATTTATTTACTGAAGTTCTTTGATAGCTCTGTAGTACAGCTAGTTGTATATCTTTGTTGTTCTGTATGAAAAGTATAATCAATAGGTTATACTTTTCATTCTCTATTGCTTCAGTCTGTTTTTTCTAGGTCGATGGCGGTTTATTCGTTTTCTTTCAAAAGTATCGCTTGCTTTATTGACACTTGCTTTATGCAGGAAGGTCAGATGGTTTGCCGAATTGGCAGGGTTTCTGAAAGATCTATATCCATACTGGGTTTCTTTGTAACTCATGACTAAATATTATATCATATTACATCAAAAGATAAAAATAGCCCAATACCGATAAAAATAGTCAAACAAACAGCTTAAAAACGAAAAACAAGAATTTTGCCCGTAAGACTTCATTACTGATCACTCGATTAATTGTGATGATTATGATAGATTCACATTTTTCTAACCGCCTTATATTGCAATGAATTTTTGTTGTGTCATTGTTTAATTGCATATATTTATGTGATGCGCTTTTTGAATTCGCAAGCTTTAAATACAGAAAGGTTCTAATATAAATTGACTCACACTGACGTATAGTACTCAAAATATAGTATTTCAAAGTAATGCAATTTTTTTAATAAATTTGTTTTCATACAAAAGTTGACTGCTAGCTGTAGTAAAACAATTAATCATGTAACCACAACCCTTGGTAGTAGTAATTATTATTTATCCTCAGAATTTTAATGGACAAAAATAATGCAATGGGATGTATGTTCAGGGAATGGTATGGCATGGACATAAATGTACCTACAGGAGAGTCCAATATAACTTTGGTAATAAGGAAATCGATTTTAGTAACGGTCATAAATGCGTTACGTGCTATAAAGTTTATTTGCATATAAAACTTAATACATACATTTCACCAACTATGTATCCTTTGTATGCATATGCATAATGGAGAATGTTATAGATAGCAAATACTGTTATAGCGCTTTATATAATTAATAGTTGACGATCTATATCAGAAGTTTATACGAATTTTCTTAGAGCCTAAACAACGAGTTATGAGCGTAAGGATGGTATCATCACATCCTTTTGTTTTTCATTTTTTTTATGAAGCAGTCATGCCTCAATCAACACTTGTTAAAATGGCCTAACGGTTTTCTTGAAATCTACTAAGATTGCTTATAATGCATTAATGAATGGCACAAATTCCACTGCTCTTTTCAGAGATTTTCAAATTCAGGACGTTTAGTATTCGCCATGAATTAATATATCTCCTACATATTCAACAGGATTACAGTTACGCGTTTGAAGAGATTATAGAGAAACATGGTTCTGTTAATCATTTAACAGATTAAGAAAATTTTCATTATTGAAAATAATGTGATCATTATTTTGGTAAAAAAATTTGCTCTTTAATATTTTCTTTAATAACTTATCGCAGAGCTCACGTCCTCTTAATGAAACACTGTTGAAAGTATTTAAACTGTATATCTTCTGTAAGAAGGCGAGGCAATATTAACGTAACGATAGCTATAGCAACTGGTTATGCAATATGTAAACTAATTGGTTTTTTCTGTCAATTCAATTTTATATTTATTCATTTTATATTTGTAATTTTAATACGTTAAATATAATTTTATGGCAATCATAGTGGTAGAAGCTTGTGGCAAGAGGTTTTATGCAGAGACAAGGTGTTGATTACTTCGTAAATTTTGCCCCAGTTGTGCGTTATGAATCTATCAGAATTCTTTTAGCTTTGGCTGTACAGAGGATCTTGTAAATGCAATTGCAACTTTTACTCGTGAAATAAAATCACACTTTTAACACTTGTATCGTAATGTTTTTTTTAGTATGCATGCATCATAAACCAATTAAAACACACTCATAAGCGTGCATAATCGGGCCTTTATCGCACGGCGTGCGTAAAAAGGTTGTTTGGTAACAGCCAATCGCAAGCGTTTAATAGTCCAGTGAAATGTCAGGAAATGTCAAATGACATATAGGTACATGTCATGTATTGAAATAATTGATTTGATTTCTTCTAATTAAAATTATTGTTGCATTTATACTAAAAAATATCGTATGACACTCGTGCATAATTAGCTAATTGGTTTTTTTAAAGCACGAGTAACGAGTTTAAAGCCACGACGCGTCGTGGCTTTAAACTCGTTACTCGTGCTTTAAAAGCTTGATTATGCACTAGTGTCATAATATACTATTAATGTGTGGTGGGTGCTTAGTTGCAGTGACTCCGTAAGCTGTACCGCTTGTCTGGCTATCACTGCAACTCTCGCAGTGTAGTTTTGTGTGTGTAAGTTGTGTTTAAACGGCTTTGTGACAGCATCATATCGCCTTTTATGATGCCCCCTGTTAATCACTTTGCTCCCAACAGCGAATAGCAAGTCGATCCGGGATTAAACTCCCTGAAAAAATGTCACCGTCCCTCCAGAGAATTGAACCCCGGCATCTGTCGTCCTCCCACAACGATGTCGGCCGCCTAACCACTGCGGTCATCGACCCGTTATACATATAACTATTATATTATATATATAAATAACTATCATCACTGTCAAATAAATGTCAAAATCAGCTCAAAATTTTACTATATTTGATGTATACCATTTGCGGTATACCGCATAAATAGTTTCATACTGAAACTTGCATATTTATTAGATAAAAGTTAATCTCTAGCATTTGCAGCTATTTCTTTTTATAATTTCTTGTTCTGCATTCATTTTGCGATTGAGACCCTGACATTTTTAATAAGTCACTTGACGTTTGTATCACAAATCACACACAATTAGATACGCAACTCTATAGGCAATCACTAGCTTTTTTTAATGGGCGTTCATCACAACATAGGTAAAGGGGGTGCTGTGGGTTATGCAACACAATTTGATAGATTGCCATGGATTTATATTTGTTAATCATAGCAATTAATAGCCGAATTTGTCACATCTTTCGGAATACCAATGATATGGCGTGAACCAAAAAACCATAGTGATGATTGTTACTTTTCTTCTTGCAATATAAAAGGCTTTAACACCAAGAATAAGAAAAATATAAGATGTCCCAACGCCAGTTCTGCTATCAGACCTGTGCCGCACTCACCTGACGTACTAGTACCTATTCCACCGCAAGAAATTGAAGCAAAAGTTTTATCTGACTCTGATGAGAATCCATATGATTAGAAAGACGTTGACTTTAATCCAGAAGAATGTATTAAACCAAAACTGTTTACTCAAAATGAACTGAGACATTTAATAAGAGATTTACATCTTCCTAAAGATGCATCAGAATTGTTGCCATCCAGACTTCGTGAGAAAAATTTGTTGGCTCCTGGAACATCAACCAGTTTCTATAGAAATCGAGAAAAAGACTAAAGCCCTTATTTCAGTTCAGATGGAACTTTAATATATTGTAATAACATTCCTGATTTACTTACGAAGTTGGGAATTGCTTCATATGACAAAGGAGAATGGCGTCTTTTCATCGATTCAAGCAAAATAAGCCTAAAAGGAGTATTACTACATAATGGTAATGTATTGAGTTACATTCCTGTCGCACATTCGGTACACCTTAAAAAACCTATCAAAACTTGGAGTTTCTGTTAAAGAAAATTACGTATGAGGAATATAACTGGATGCTTTGTGGAGATCTAAGGGTGGTTAGTATGCTTCCTGGTCAGCAATCAGGATTTACAAAGTTCCCCTGTTTTATCTGTGAATGGGATAGCCGTGCAAGAGACACACATTGGACTGACACACAGTGGCCTCTTCGGAAAGACCTTGTTCCAGGTACAAAGAACATATAACGTACTAAATTTGTTAACGCTCTTAACAAAAATGGAGACTGTTTTAAGTATATTTGCAACAAATTCCCAACTTTATCTGAGGCGAAGTTAAAAGAAGGAGTTTTTATAGGGCCTAAAATAAGATCTCTTTGTAAAGATGAGGATTTTCTCAGTTGTATGAATGCTGTAGAAAAAGATGCATGGATTGTGTTTAAAAGTGTTATTGAAAAATTTTTGGGGAATCATAAAGACCCCGACTACGAGAATATTGTCAACAACATGCTAAAAACGTTTCAGCACTTACATAAGTAGGCTGTAATATGAGTTTAAAAGTGCATTTCCTATTTTCACATTTGGATCAGTTTCCAGAAAATCTCGGTGCAGTAAGTGAAGAACAGGGTGAAAGGTTTCACCAGGATATAGGGGAAATGGAACGACGATATCAAGATAGATGGAGCATATCAATGATTGCAGACTATTGCTGGATGTTACAATGCAATAATCTCGAACAAACACACCACAAAAAGGCAACTACACGCAGTTACATACCAAACGTAAAAGATATTAATTTAATAGGAAACAAAATCACATGTTATATTTTTGGAAATATGCAATAAATGTGCATTATTTCTATAAGTTCTGTTCTTTTATTGTAGTTTGTAAAAAAACCTTACGTGATGCATAAAAATAAAAAGAAAATTCATAATCAGGGCTCCGAAATTGCATAAAAGTAGTTGTTGAATTTAAAACTTCTTTCAACAAACATTTTTTTGTAGACCTGTGTAATTAATTAAATTTATTTTGCAAAACAAATTAAATTAATTATAGAAGCATGGTAAAGACAAAATTAATTAAAATTTACATATATACATATGTATATGGGATAGAACCACTGTAATGATTTAATTGCGTCATCCTTCTACAGATATCTTAAACTGTATTTGATATTTTAGTTTCACTTCGAAAGAGTATGTTTTTGAGCTGTAGCTGTAAAAAGATATTTGGCAAAGCTTAATAGTTATTTTGGACGAAACACTTAAAAGGAATAGTATCAAGTGAAAACCAGTCAGTGTTGCAGTATCATATTTAACACAAATTCATTTACTGGCTTTATTGATCATAGACCTTTAATACCGTATTCTGATTCAAACCGTTTTGATTCAATAAGCAATACTTCATATTAACATTTTTATCCAAAACTATATACTTCAGCGTACTTCATCTGAAATAATAAAAATCTACCGCTTCCGGAAGCCGAATATAACATTTTTCATACCTATTAGATTTATATTTTTACATTGTTAAATATATTTAATAAAAATTTCGTATTTTTCTAGAGTCTACAATAATTTGGGATCTGTCGGGTATTATAAAAGGTAATGTAAATTGCTTTAGATATTGCATTGGAAGAATATCTGGCTGCGCCAGTGATAATATCCGAATCCATTTTCGTTTCAGCGCGTTTAAATAACAAGATATCGAAAATGAGTGCACCACTGTCTATGGAAGTCGTCGAATCGAGATTTATTACCAGAGATTCGAATTTCCGTTGCACTAAGAAATAAATTATAATCGTTGGAAAAGCGGTGTGTATTTCTCTGGTAATCAATTTCAATTTAAATATCTTCGAATCTGAATTTAGTGAAACTGATGTCCCGTGTGGAGGTGGTGGAAATACAAACCGGCAAACGATTCGAATAGAAAGAGGGCAGGTACGCAGTGTAGGGCAAGTGACAACGAAGACGGGTGGATTCCGTCGCGTGGGAATAATCAGTGAGGAACATTTGACCGTCTGCGGACATTTAGTCTGTTCTTACGTATCGGATGCAATAAGGCGAACCTCGAAATCCGATTGGAAACCTCAGAAGATTATTGGGATTCACAGGTCCTGGCAGGGGTCGTTGCAAATCCGTCCCCTGGGAAGAAGTCGACTTTCCGACCGGGCTCCACCTTCTCAACTCAATCACGTCATATCGTGCACCGCTCCGGGGACTTCAATATGTAAGCGCTTGGATCGACGGTTTTTTACATTTTTGTATTTTGTCTGTTATTCTCTTCATACAGTGTAAATTTATAAAATCTGTACTATCCGTTTGCTTAGATCGATTTTGTCGACAAATTCGTTTAATAGAATAAAGACAGGAAGTATGTATTACATTTCTCAAGAGGAGACTGCCCTCAATAGAAACACAATTTTGTACCGTATTATGATCTTACAAAATGCTTTGAACGTATGACGGAATGTGACTTCTTTTGTTAGGTTAACTTCCTTATCCAGGAAGTGTTTTCATATATGAATGTGTTAGGTAGTTTGAAAGTTGGATTCGCCATCAGTACAGTTTGCTGTTAAACATTGTTATTGTCGTTCAGAAAACAGTTTATACATTTAAATGGTTTAACATATAAATTAAATAGCCGATATAAAATCTTCTTAGAATGCTGCAATTATTTTATTTGCTTGAACTAGTGACGATAATACACTTCAATGTGGCAGAATATTCTATTGCTCACTTCACTTCGAATCAGGTTTGAACGTTTGTTATTCAACATTATGGAAAGCGCTTCAGCTCTTCAAGAAGAAGAGTTAATAATGATAGTAAAAGTTTATTTTTGTTATAATTATATATTTAAATGTGTTTATAAAATATTCACACGCTTATTTGGTTAGCCACGAACTACATGATACTCCAGTGTATTCGAGTCAGGATCACGAATCAAAATCTTAACCATTTCACAGTTCACCATATATTGCATAAAAGTGACGTAATAAAGTATTATTTTAGTCTTTTGAAACTTTCTTTAACAACAAATAAAACAACTAGTATCGAATTTATCCCAATTTATCAATCAATTGTCAATTTATGTTTGTAACTCGTAGTTTATCATACGTTTAAACGAACAATTATTTGGCTCTTATTACATCTCTGCTCTTGGGACTGCTTTCTCTACTGTCAGCGCGAGGCCTTTCGTTGTCTAGTCGGCCTCTATGCGGGTTCTTTGCCTCAGGAATACTATGGTAGTTATATCGGTAGAGAAAATACAATAACTCAAATTAAAGAAAAGTTTTTTAAAAAAAAAGCTGATTAAAAAGGAACTCTTATAAACCTATGTAAACTGCACTTGATATTATCTTAAATTTGGGCTAAATAAGTAACCATTGATTGATTTAATAAATATTTTTCATAATTGAATTGAATGGAACGTTCAAATAGCCAGTTATATATAGTCACTCGTAAACTTTTAACTCGTGAAATAAAATCGCACTTTTAACACTTGTATCGTAAATAACTATTACAAGTGGATTAGAGAAATTAATTGAATTTATTAAAAATCCACTATCATACAGAAAAGGTAAAACTATTGAGACTACTGATGAAGCGTTATTGAACCTGAGATCACTTGGACCCTTCCGAAGGGTGTATGGCATGGCAGTAGGAGGAAGTCAGAACAATAACCAGGCATTGCCTTAGATTATACCAGCTATCCGATTAGCCTCTGCGGCTGCAGTATGGGTATTTGAAAAATATTACATTGATATAAAACTATAACAATATAAAAAGTTATTCCACTAAGAAATAATTTGAAGCTGTTTCGTGGGGAATACACAGGACATTGAACACGCATTTGATTTTCAGACAAAATTGACTATAACTTCTGCAATAATCTGTATCACTCAATGAAACCTTATTTCGAAAGTATGAGAAAAATGCGCCTAATCTAAATTTGAAATAATATATGATGTGTCTTATTTTAGAAAATGTATGTATGAAAATAATTTTTAATGTGGAGTTTAAGGCTGTCTATAGTTTTTGTATCTAACGTTTTTTTAGTATCTTCAATATTAATGGATATATTAAGCTTTCACTCACTAATGCGTCACCTACCCAGGTAGCACACAACGCTGGTGTAACGTTGGCTGATTGTCCGAGTTGTATTGGGCACGCGTTGGGCAACAATGTCGGCATTATGTGAAAGTGTGAACATTTTGCGACATTGGTGTAGGGTAAACTTTCAATTTTGGCGATAGGTCGGCAGCTGACGTTGGACTCTTATCGAAAGGATACATAGGAGTAACTACGGGAAATGATATTGGGTATTAATCTTGTATGTGATATCTATGATATCACATACAAGCTGCAAAACATATATGATGGTACATAGGTACACTGATCCGATGTTATTAATTAGTTTGCTGAATAAATTACAGCGATATTGTACCAACTCAAAATTCGAGTAAATTATCTGTATATAATATATTTTCATATGAAATAAACTTGATTTAAGATATAAACTACCAAATTACAATTAGATCATAGATAATGTAATAGAATAGTTCTGTTTGAATTTTACATATCTATGTATGCAAGATGTTGATAATAGTTAAGAACATATACAAGTAGATGATTTGAAAACTATTATAAAATCTACGCTTATGTTGAAATACTCAGCGTTCAAGACAAACATGCTCATCATTGTGTAACACAGTATATCTCGATATGATCTGCCTGTAATCAGGACATATATCGTAGATGTTTTATTTCATGTGACAATATATAAGAAAAACTTACTACAAATTTTATGTGTATGCAATAAAGATAGTTGTATATTATGCAATAAACAATAGTTAACATCGAATCATATACCCATATAACATCATACGTGATCTGCACATACAATAAATAAAGAAAGTAATTACAATATTTTATTTATTAGTGAAACTAAAATTCAAAATTACCAAAAATGATACAGCACATTACGTCATATGTGATATATCTTACTACAGGTATATAATAACTGAAATATCTTATTGAACTAAAAATATTAAAACATTATAAAACACTGACCTAATGGCGGAGAAGGTGAACATCTCCGCTCAGCTGATTCAAAGATGTACGACCAACAATAGCCTTTTCCAAATCACGCTCAACCTTACCTTCATCTCGATCATGTGCAGTAGCTAGCCATCGAGCAATAGTTTTATAAATGTCGTAATCCATTGCAATATCAAACCGTTGGCGCACAGCAACTGTGAACCAATGAAAAAATATTAACATATGTATGTATCTATCTTCAGTTTACGTAAAGTATTAGAAATATACACCATGTCCACAGTTATGGTAAGGTGTTTACCATTGCAAACTGATTATTAAAGAATCAACAATAAAGAATGATTAAATTAACAATGGAAAACCTGTATATGTGATTATTTATTCGACAATATTTGATTATTGCCTACTTGCAGCATATTACATTTTACTTGAGAAGAGTAAATAAAATGGCACTTGCACAGCAATAATTATTAAAGATGAATCAACTGTTTTGAAATGGATGTTTTTCTCTAATCACACAGAATGATTCATTTGGCAAGTAGGTAACTAGGAAAACCTGTATGTGATTATTTATTCGACAATATTTGATCATTGCCTAGAAACTTGCACATTTTTGCACAATTATCACTTTTTACTTGCTTATTTTTAATTTCACAGTAGTAAGTAATAAAGATTTTGTACTAAAATATTGTTTTCTTTAAAAAAATATTAAATTGAAAAAATATACAGTATTCCATTAAAAAAAGACAATGTGAATGCTTGCTTTTTTTCTGTTTTTATATCATTCTTTTAAAAACAATATTACTAACTTATTAAGTAATCAACTTCATAGCTCGTAAACATTTTACTTTGGACACTACGTATATTTCATTCCGTTACAGATCTCGAAATGAAGTTGTGGAGTTTGCTATGTATATATATGGCTATATACAGTGCGATTACGTACAACTTTTTAGAAATTTTCAGATTTTTGATTTAAGCCAGAAAATAATTAAATAAATAAATATTTTAAATTTCATGTTTAACTATAGAAAATTTTATTATTGTTAAATTCTAGTAATTTGTGAAAAATTAGAAAAAGGCAGTTATAGCCTCAAATAACTAGTCATAATAACGGTTCAACTTATTCACCTCAGCATTAATTTTCATTAAAATATAACACGACTACCTGTAAATACCAATGCATTAATAAAAAACAAACAGTACACATACTGTAAAGAAACAACAAAAGTAAAATAAACGTTAAGGAAAGAAAATAATAAATAAGATTTTAGCATCGTAACTAAAGCTCTAGTATCTGAAAAATTAGTTATAGCTTACGATGTTTAAATCATATGTAAAACATGGGAAATTGAAGCATCTGTAAATAAAAGACAGAAACCATGCAATTATCAACTAGTATTTTACTTACAATCAGCAGTAAGAATGGCATTGGTAATGATGGTACGGTATACAAGAAGTTTTGTGTTATCGGAATCTGACGTATGTATCTTCCAGGTTACTGGTATCCAATGTTTTCTTAGTTAATTCCTAAAAACTGCCGGATATTTTCTAAACTCCTCGCCAGGTTGTGGTAGTTCACAACTTTCAATCACAGCATGTATGAAAAATACATATTATATTACCTATGTAAAGTACTTACCCGTCCATTGTTCTTATAACATCTTTCACAACAGGGGCTATTTTAAATTGTACAAATATTGTACGTTACCGTCTACATTCGCTAACAACGGTATACTCTTAACTATATAACTCTCTCTCATCACTAACAGCTGAGCTAATAAAACGAATAAAATCAAATAAACAACACAAGCTTGCATCAAAATGTCGATTGCCGATCAATGCGCACGCGGCACAGCAAATTTTATGATTTTATTTTCATTAGATTTTGTAAATATAAATCCTACTAAAATATACGTTTTATTCGTTAGTTGTGTTGGTTATTAAGGTTGTCGTGATTTGACTACATTATTACGTATAATAAGATGTTTACAACTTATTTTATTTACATTTGTTACATTTGAACTCATATGGCTCACAATGTATGGGTAATATGAACAATAATATTTCGTAAGTTCATGATTTTTGAGATATAAAGGAATAAAAAACAAATGGTGCGTTTTAAAAAGGAAAAAAAATGTCACATTGTAAGACTCGAACTCGCGACCTCGTGAATGTTACGTAAGAACGCTACCCCCTAAGCCACGAGGTGAGCTTTGACTCCGCCCTCAATTCGATTGTCGTCTGAAAATTTTTATGCGACATTCAGCCAACAAAACGATATAAAGCCAACGAACATGGAACGTTGCAATGATAAGTTGAACCAGCCTATTTTGCCGATATTTGACTAACGTTGGATATTTATCGTTTGTAGACTGTGACTTTGCGCCAACCATGTTACGTTGGCCCGAGCTATCGCCGACTCTTAGGCAACGGACAGTGCTTCCTGGGTTGTATGTATAACTGATCTGTGATAACCTGCATCAGGTACACTTAAACACTAACTGATAATAACGCCTGTTAACATACACATCTTTTAAACTTATATTGCTAATTTAAATTTAAAGAATAATTTTATGATCTAAAAGATGTGATTTAATTAGTGTCGTGCTCTTACTATTAAATTGAGTTGCCGAAATACGTTTTTAGTAATACAGTTACTCTTACTATACGTTTCCATTAAACTAAAATCTACTTCTCATTGCACTGAAATGTTTCGAACACTTCACTTTGACATAAAAATAAATCATGCTCTACAACTACCAAAAAAGAACTAATTTTATAAAATGGGACAATATCAGTAAATCAGTAAAAGTTGTGGTATAAATACGACTACGTTTCGGTTAGTTTGAAATAAATAATTTTAACATTCTTTTAAGAATTTCATTTTAAAACGTTTCTCGTTTATATTTATTTATATAAAAGGTAGGCATTCTGGTCGAAAGATTGTGAAAATATAACACTTTTCCATACATAACACAATAATACATACGTTAAAGAGATCGTCAGCACAAAGTTAACAGCGGTTTCATCTCAAGTGTATGAAAGATCTACCGGTAGCTGGCGATGTCAGCTTTCATTATTTGTTCTCGTTCTATCCCACTCTCTCATACACTTTACTTTATTGCGTTGAGGTTCTTTTACGCGGGCCGATAAGTCGGTCACCCGCTTTACATCGTTTCAGAAGTGAAACTGATGAACAAACCGCTATGACTGTTTTCGAAACCTGAAAGTAGCTTGTTCCTTAGTTTGCAGTTCAAGTGGATTCTACCTGTAATTACAAAAAGTCACGGTTGAATATTTGCTTCCAATGGTATTTGTTAGTAGTATTCATTATACATACCCATATACACCGTGTCCGAAGTTATCGGTTTACTATTGCTATCTCCGTTATTTTTGGAGCTACAGTTTGGTCAAATGAGCAAATTACTAGTGTTTTTAACGCTGATTAATATCCAGTTCATGAAAAAACAATTGAATTACGCATTTCTGAAAAATTTGAAAATTTATAATTTTTTAAAAGGAACACCCTGTATATTTGGATATATTTGGATATTTTATTTGTGATATAAAAGCTTCAATACACTATTGTCCTTAAGTGAATTATAAAGTCGTTGTGTTGGATTTTAGTCGATGTCAAACAAACATTATTAATAGTAGACTTCTTTCACTTCAAGTTAAAAAATGTTATATTTGTAGGTACGTATTTGTAAAGAGCATAACGTTTTGAACAAAAAATATCAAATACATAGCTATCTTTAACTAAACAACAAATAAATGAGAAGCGTTTAAAGCTTAAGAAATTTGTTAACATTTAATTCTACGTTAATCATGGAAAATAATAATAAAATATAATGTTCACGGTACACAATAATCAAATAATTCTTTTTTTATTTATTTATTATTATATTTATATGTTCAAATACGTTGCGTTGCTGTTCAATACATTTTTCGGCTCTCATGATAACACTTTGTGTAGCATTCCTAATAGTTTGACCAGAAATATTATTTAGGATTAGTCTAATACTTGTTTCAACCTTCAACGCATTTCGATATCGCTGCTTGTATACCTCATCCTTTACAAAGCCCCAAAGATAAAAATCTAGAGGTATCAAGTTAGGGGATCGTGCAGGTCAACGAATGGGCGCGTTGGTTCCTAGCCATTTTTGATTAAACGTTTCGTTTAACAAATTGGAAGTATTAACATACCAATTATGAGGAGGTGTCCCACCCTATTGAAAATGAATAGGGAGCCTATCAAGCACTGGCATATCATCTAAGAGACCGTCAAAAATTTCTGTTAATAACCATACAGTTAAGGTACCGTGATAGAAAACTGGACCAACAATTCTGTTGCCCATTAATCCACACCACACATTTAAACTAAACCGGTGCTCAGGATTACACGGATCAACTCTCAGAGGATTCTCTCTACTCCAGTAATGCTGATTTTTCTTATTGCACATACCTGAACTAGATTCGTCAGACCATAGAATGTAATTTAAATTATCTGGACGTTCATTATAAAAATTTCTTAACCAATTACAGAAAATTAATCTTCTATTTGCATCGCCGGGAAGTAAAGTCTGAACTTTGTGGTGTTTGTACGGACGCAACTTATGCTTTATTAAAATATCGTACACTGTGCTCTTTTTCAAATCTAATTCTCTAGTACAACTTCGAATGGACTTTTCCGGATTGGCTTCAAAATAAGCTAACACATTTACTTCCGTTTCTTCGACTCTTATAAAATCCTTTTTCTCTTCGAAGCTTTAATGTTTCCTTGTTATTTCGAAATTTTCTATACAATCTTAGAAAATAAAATTGATTTGGTAATTGACGATTCACATGGGTGTTTTCATAATAACGAAGCGCACTTCTTGCATTTTTCTACGTATCAGATATGCCTCTAGCATATCACACTTTTCTAAATGTGTAGACCGCATTATTTTTTAAAATAAATATGAAGGAATAAATGATAATCACAATTTATTAATTTTGAAACTATTTAGCAATAAGATAAAAAGAAGAGCTAAAAAACGCAGCACAAATTCAAATAACTAACTATTTTAAATAACTTATCGTGCGAAAGGGAATACACAGAAAATTGTTGACAATTACAATAGGCATCTATTTGTTTTGGCTTGAAATGAAAGACGCCTACTATTAATAATGTTTCTTTAACATGGAATAAAATCCAACACAATAGGACAAGGACAATAGTGTATTAAAGCTTTTATATCACAAATAAAATTATATTTCTAAATATATTCAAATATACAGGATGTTCCATTTAAAACAATTATAAAAATTCAAATTTCTCAAAAACTCGTGATTCAATTGTTCTTTCGTGAACTGCATATTAATCAGCGCTAAAAACACTAGTAATTTGCTAATTTGACCAAAACTGTAGCTCCAAAAATAACGGAGATAGCAATAATGTACCGATAACTTCGGACACACGAATACAGGTTGCTGGACCCAAAGGGACTCAGCTGCCGACCGACCAAATGGTATACAGCGAAAACAGGAGGATGCACACACTCCCCAGGACCGAAATCGTGAGGGCGAAAACCAGCTGCCCGCACGAGATCGACACCTCTCGGAGAGGACCGGCGAACCGGTGGACCCCTCTCCCCCGTGCTACCCACCCATGTTAGACAAGTTCCCTTGTCAACGTTGGACGGGTCACCGTTCACGCTTTAGCGAACTCCTACCTCACATATCACCCCACGGGGCCTAGGCCTCCTTGCGGATGGCTAGCGTAGGAAACGGAATCTGGCCGTGAGGTACAACCAGCCCGCCCGTGAATTAAGCCTGAACTACGGGAACGGCCGGGCCGAAGCCCTAGCCCGAAAATGCCAACCGCGATGCTCTTTCTCCCAACCGGGATAGAGATACCGTAGCAGCTACAGTGAAACCGTAGGATCCCAGAGTCACCGAGCTGTTTTAGGATGAAACCGAGGTTTCCCCAACCAGACAACCAGCGGGCGGATTACTCCTCGGCGAACCGACTTTTGTCCTCCCCTACTAAGATTCTCTCGCCACGCCCGTTCCCCAGCGTGTGGCCTACAGGGATGGGGTAGTGAAGCTGCAGAGTTCTTCGGGGCGCCCTCCCCTATTAAACTTTACTCCAAGCCACATCCGTTACCCTGAAACTATGAGATCAGGGATGGGGTAGTGACAGAGGAGTTTTAAGGGTGGAACGCAATAGGGTGAGCGCCCACCCTGAACTTCGGATACAGTGCAGGCGAGGACATGATGGACTTGAGGGGGTATCTAGCATGCCTATTCCTCGGACTCTGTCATGATCAAGTGACTGTACGCCAGTCAAGACCAATGTGCGTGGTGAAGTGCCACATCCTACACGAGGTGCTTCTGTTCTATGCTAAACACATTGGATCTAGACTTGCCTGTCGATAAACTGGCTTGCTTTCCCTGTGGGTAACGTGCAGGGAATCAGACTCCCTGCTCAGCTGTCGTGTCGTGGCCTAGAGCTTGCACATAGGATAACACGGCGCCGATGGTGGGCTTTCTCTTTGAAAAGTCGCACCATCGTTAGACCAGGCTCCCGGCTGGTGCTTTGCACTTACCGGGAGTTGGGCGGCCTTGGCTTAATTGCCTCGGCTGAGAGGAGACAACCTCATAAAAACCTAAATCCTAAGGTTGTGATCGAGCTGATGGGATGCGTGGCTGAATAGAGGATCAATCCCTATCGACCAACCCTTGGGTCACCGGGCGCACCCCATTGTATAAATGCCTTACCCACGTACCGGGGCACTGCGTCAGGTCGACCTACTGTTGCCCTCACTTGTGGGACTCTTATGGAACCATAGGATAAACAAAAACCTATATCTAAACTCGGGGACGCTAGTAAACCTGAAAAGGCACGTACAATGGATGCAAGGGCTGGAGGCTCGGGAACCGAGAATCCAAAACCGAGATCCAAACTCTTCGGCGCCGAAAGGCGCAAACACAAAGCTGCAAGACTAGTCGCTTTGGCCCAGCTGGGCAGCATTGCGCCCAAAGTAGAAAAGGCTGCCAGGGAAGGACTAAACCTAGCACCAGCCACGCTGTGACTGCGGGGGTGAAGCGAAACCTCTCTGAGGGCAGCTCACCAAAAGCAGTTACAAAGCGGATAAAGACAGGCACCCAAATCTTATAAAGTGGCTCTCACGACAATCCGGATGGCCATTGTGCCTGATGATTATCCTGAGACCTCCATTTCACAGGAGCAGGCGGATCTGATCCGTAACTGCTTGCTGTTGGAAATGGATAAGATAGAAGTCGTAGGACCGGAACCAGGCTTTAGCGAGGTCCGATACCGTGGGGGTGTGCTGAGGGCAAGCTGCCTAGACACGAGCACCTGCTCGTGGCTTGCGGGCGCTGTCCGAAGCTGTACCCCCCGGGAAGGTGCCAAGCTGAAGTTGGTGAGGGAGGAAGACTTTCCAAAACTGTCAGGGCCATGGCTTGGGTCGCTGGGCCTTTTGTGATATCCGAAAATCTTCTGCATCGACTCCAGGTGCAGAATCGCAAGTTGAACACTGGCTCTTGGAGGGTGCTCAGCACCAAGGTTGACCCGAAAGGGCAACAGGTGGTGTTCGCCATGGATGAGAGCCACTGGAAGGCAATTAAGGAAACCTACGGTGGCACACTCCGAATTCAATTCTCCCTCGTACCGTTCCGACTTTTGGGACAGAGGGAAAAGGAAGAAGCAGGAACCACTCAGGTTGCAGGGATGGAAACTGCCAAGGCAGGGCCATCTACAGAGCTGTCTCCGGGACCTGGTGGGGACGCACATACTGAACGGGCTGTGGGTTCCCCACAGTCTGCAGGAACTGCGTGCAGCATCACGGACCTCCTGACGGACGCTCAACTGGTGGACTACCTCCTGCGAACTCTGCCAGGCGAAACAGACACAGCAGGACAGGAACATCAACATTCCTGAAAATGCTGCAGATTAATCTCCATCACTGCAAGGCGGCTTCAGCTGCACCTTAAGCTTTTGTGGTAAGTAAAAACATCGATATAGTTCTCATACAAGAACCCTGGCTTGCCAGGGGCAAAGTAAGCCGCTTAGGGATCAGGGGATAGTCTCTGATTTACAGCGACATTCCCAATCCCAGAGCCTGCTTGCTTATTAAAACTAATTTAAACTTTCTGATGCTTAGGGATCACTGTTCTAGGGACCTAGCCGCAGTAAAAATCCAGTGGATGGAAGGTGCCGGGGCAAGAAACCTAATATTGGGGTCTGCCTACCTCACGCATGACCAAGAGGGTCCACCTCCAACTCCAGACGTGAGAGCACTGGCGGCCTATGCGGGAGAGAGAAAACAGGAATTCCTGCTTGGATGTGATGCCAACGCCCACCACACCTTCTGGGGTAACACAGGCATCAACAAACGAGGTGAATCACTTTTAAATCACTTCGCTGCAAACGGAATAAGTATATTTAACCGCGGAAATAAGCCGACTTTTGAAACGGCTAGCCGTGCGGAGGTTATCGATATTATCGTCTGCACACTGCGCTGCGCGAAGTGGGTGGTGCAGTGGCATGTGTCGGATGAACCGTCTCTCTCTGATCACAGGTATGTAGGATTCGATATTGCAATAACACAGGTAAGTCCCATATCGTATAAAAACCCTAGGAACTGCAATTGGGACGCTTATCAAAAGCGCCTGACAGAGGAACTAGAGCAATGCTCCAAAAAGATAAGCACCGCTGCCGATATCCAGCTCCTATCCGATGGCGTGCGGGCTGCTATAAAAACTGCTTACGATGAAAGCTGCCCTACTAAAGTCAAGACAACAAACAGGGATACACTATGGTGGACCATCTAGTTGTCTGACTTAAGGGAGGCCACCAGAAAACTTTACAACAAAGACAAAAGATCGGGATCATGGAACGAATATAGAGCGTCTCTGACCAGATACAACTGCGCTTTGAGAAAAGCGAAACGGGAATCGTAGAAAATTCTGCCAGGAGCAGGAGCCCCTGAATGTTCTAGAATTCGTAAAGTCCTCGCCAAAGAAGGACCCTGCAGAATAGGGACACTGAACAAGCCAAACGGCGATAAAGCCGAAACAGAAGAGCAGGTTTTCAAACACCTCCTAGAGGTGCACTTTCCCGGCTCTAAGACCATTCAGACCCAGACTGGGGGCGAATGTGCGGAATTGAGCTATGCTCAGATATCTAACTTAAGAGCGCGGAAAGAAGACTGGAGCCCCGCACGAAAAATAATTCAAGTCTCAAAAATTCGATGGGCCATCGAATCCTTTAAATCCTTCAAATCGGCGGGTACGGACGGCATTTTCCCGGCACTGCTACAACAGGGCCTGGAGCTCCTCTCCCCAATTTTATATACCCTACTAAGAGCTACCTTAGCTACGGCTTACATACCTAATAGCTGCAGAGAGGCTCGAGTGGTCTTCATTCCTAAGCAGGGCAAGGCGTCCTACACGGAAGCGAAGTCGTACCGGCCCATCAGCCTTACCTCTTTTCTTCTCAAAACTTTAGAGAAGATAATTGATAGACATCTGAGGGAATCCGTATTGGCAAAGTTGCCTCTAAACGAGAACCAATACGCCTATCAACCTGGAAAATCCTGTGAGCAAGCTATTCATGAGCTTGCCCGGCGAGCAGAAATTGCCTTAAGCAACAAAGAAGTCGCGCTACCCACCTTCCTTGATATAGAGGGCGCCTTTGACAGGGCGCCCTTTCCGTCGACGGGTAGGGAACTGCAAAGACGTGGAGTCGAGCCAAAGGTGACAAGGTGGATCGACGCCATGATAAGAAACAAAATGGTTCACGTGTCACAGAACCTCTGCACTATAAAGGCGACCGTGGCAGCTGGCTGCCCACAGGGCGGAGTGCTGTCACTCTTGCTGTGGTGCCTGGTGGTGGATGGCTTGCTTTCCGATCGTTGGACGGCGGGTTTCCATGCACAGGGCTATGCCGATGACATCACCATCATGATCTGCGGCAAGTTCGAGGGCGTGATATCCGAGAGAATGCAAGTTGCACTCGGACTCGTGGAAAGGTGGTGTAAAAGAGAAGGGTTAACTGTAAACTCTAGGAAAACGACTATGGTCGCGTTCACGCGAAGAAGGAAGAAGAGTGTCGGGCCATTTTCGAAGACTCGTATTTCTGACATCACCTGGGGTGACTTTGGACGCCCAATTGACGTACAAACCACACCTGGAACAGGTAACAAACGGACCATTGCAAAACGTGGTGGCTAAAACCTATGATGGTACACTGGCTGTACACGAAAGCTATAGTACCTTCTATAACTTACGCAGCGCTGGTCTGGTGGCACAAAGCTAGTTTGGGCTATAAGGCCAACGCACTCAGTAAAGTCCAGAGGATTGCCTGTTTAGGCATCACTGGAGCCATGTCCTCGACGCCGACTGCGGCGATGGCGGCGATCCTTGGGCTTCCTCCGCTGCAGCTTGTCCTGTGGTCGGAGGCAGTCCTAGGGGCCTACAGGGCAAAACGTAGTGGATGAAGGGGTTTCTCCGGTAAAACGGGAGATCATACCAGCATCTTCACCTACATAGAGCAGACAGTACCGCTGTCCATGAGGACTGACAAGATCTCGCCCACTTTCAGGTTCAGTGGGGGATACAATGTAAACATCTCCACAGAGCGACTGCCAAAACTTTCGTCCACAAACCGAGACGGGAGGTATCTCGCTGGTTTGTCGACGCCTCAAAAACACCAAATGGCACGGGAATTGGAATTTGGAAAGATGGTGAAACCGAGGGTGAAGCTCTCATCCAAGGATCCATGGACTCCGTCCATCAATGGACTGCGTCCATTTCCCAAGCCGAAGTAATCGCAAACCAGACCTGCCCGGAAGACATATTAACACTGACAGGCAAGCTGCTCTCAGAGCACTACAGGCTATCAGGTAGTGCTACACTGCCATAAGACTCTCGTAAAACTGGCGGAACGTCTCAGCACAACTCTGAGATGGGTGCCAGGTCACTCTGGAGTCAGAGGTAATGAAATGGCTGACAAATTAGCTAGAGGCGCCAGTGAGGGACCATTTGTGGGTCCAGAACCTATATGTGGGAACCTCCTATGGCAGCATCAAAGCCTTTGTCAGATCTGAACTCGCTGCTAGGCATTGCTCTCACTGGAATGCACTTGTCGGCATGAGACACTGTAAAACTCTCGGGATTCGCCCGTACGAGAAAAAACTGCGTAATACAGACTCTATAAGCAGGGTCAGGCTGACGTTACTCACAGGAATCTTAACCGGTCACTGCGCACTGAACAAACACATGCATCGCATGGGCATAGTAAACTCTCCCCTGTGTGTAAACTGTGAGAATGCGGAGGAAAGCTCCAATCCACCTTCTTGCCTACTGCTCGACAGTGGACAGGGAGAGAGTTACTTCGGGGTCGGACGTCTGGACGATCCCGGAATAAGAAAACTAACTCTCGACCAGGTTGCAGACTTCTTTGTCTGAGTGCAACCGAGCTAAGAGGAGTAAAACAGCACGGGGACAGAATAGGCCTCCCTTATGGCCGAGTTTGCCTTTACGGTTTTTCCGCCCGTGTAGTCACAAAAAAAAACTTCGGACGCGGTGTATATGGGTATGTATAATGAATACTACTAACAAATACCATTGGGAGCAAATATTCAACCGTGACTTTTTGTAATTACAGGCAGAATCCATTTGAACTACAAACTAAGAAACAAGCTACTTTCAGGTTTCGATAACAGTTATAGCGGTTTGTTCATCAGTTTCACTTCTGAAACGATGTAAACCGGGTGACCGACTTATCGGCACGCGTAAAAGAACCTCAACGCAATAAAGTGAAGTGTATGAAAGAGTGGGATATAACGAGAACGAATAATGAAAGCTGACATCGCCAGCTACCGGTAGATCTTTCATACATTTGAGATGAAACCGCTGTTACCTTTGTGCTGACGATTAATCAGGAACATGCTAGATTGATGGAAATTACACTTGAGACGAATTCAGCAAGCGGATTTAAAATATTACACAGTCGTTAAAAACTATCGGTTTACTAAAGAAAATAACAAGAAAGGAATGCATTGCTAAATATTCCTTAAATTGGCCGATAACTATTCATAAATTACACTTATATCTAGCTTAATCGAATAGAAACTAAGTACTGCAGTATATAAATCGGAAAATAGAATTTTGTTATTTACTTCCAGGCAATTATCCTTATTTCTAGAGACAATCTAAAAAAATATAATTAATAATAATTTTATTATAGATTATCTAAAGTAATACAGAAATTCGTTAAAAGTGGAGAACGATACCATTGTCAAGAATTTTTGACGTTTTTTGATTTATTATAATTACCACTTATCAAAAAAGGCGAATAAATATATTAAGAATTTTGGAATAGTCGCGCTCGTTCAACCTTGTTCTTAAAATCCAATCGGAGTTGATAAATCTCTAGATATTTCAAAATTCACAAACTTTGTACGATCGTTCTAATCTCAGTCATTTATGGCAAGTCATCATCATATCAACCAAAGTGGGAAACGCTGGTTCGGCGCTTTCCATGTGTTCGGTTTAGTTACAGATCCTGCGCGTTAGAATACCCGAAAGGTGTTCAATATAGTTGAAATCCGGAATATCAATAATAAGGATAACTGCCACTACAGGCCCATTAGTTTCAAATTAATGCAACAAAGTGTTAATAATTTCATCAATATTCATTTGATTGGAGTTAAATAACATATAAATAAGATTTGTGACAGGAAAAGTATACTATAACCTATTTTGCTTTTTGTTGGTGCATTTTTAACTCGATGCAGCTCACTACTAGTAAATATAAGATAATCGTTTTAAATTCCACAATTTTTCTGTGGGTCCTTCTCACACTTGTCTATGTTAACTTACCGGTACTATTTGTGTCTAAGTGAAATATAGTGCTATAGTGCATGATAAGTTCATTGGACTGAGGTTACTGGGAATCTTAACCGGTCACTGGCACTGGCATCGCATGGGAAGTGTAAATTCTCCCATGGTCGTAAACTGTGAGAATTCGGCAACCACCTTCTTGCCTACTGGTCGACAGTGGACGGGGAGAGAGTTAAATGGGTCGGACGTCTGGACGATCCCGGAATAAGAAAACTAACTCTCGACCAGGTTGCAGACTTCTTCGTCGGGTGAGTGGAGGTGGCGTGTTACTGCAGTTTCCGGCACATTTATGTATCTTTAACTATTGCGGCCTTCGCAAACGAATATTTCGCCGATACCATCGAGAGCCATGCTTAACAGTGGGGATATTTCTCGCCAACTAGCTGCCTCATGTGAAGGTCATACCAGATGTTCCAGATACACGTAAGAAAGGAAAATAGGAGGGTTTAGAAATCTTATCAGCAGTAAACGACAAATTAACGGCGAGATGATATGGTTGTTATTATAAAAAAAATGGTAACACGGTTTACCTCTAAGTTGTATTCATCGGACCACAAAATATTTGACCTATCTGCTTCCGTGAAATCTTGGTATCGGAAAGCCAATTTTACGCGATTTCTAGCTTTACATCTTTCTGGGTCTACTTATAGTTTAACCGTTAACAGCTTATCGGATATTTTCCGATAAGACAATAACAGCCGCAGATAAGTTTTCTGTCAGAGCGTTTTCTAGTTGTGCATTTATTGCCTATTCGTATTTTATTTTACTGAGATCCAGTCATCATAAAGCTTCTGATACCAAACTCGCGTTTTTTGTTTTTTCGTGCCAAGTATTTTATGACTTTTCGTACACGGCCGAAGAGATAGGAATGTCTCTTGTCGAATACAATATAGTACATACCACAAAATAAACTGTCTAATAGTTATAATATACGGTCTGGAAATAATCGTCCGGGCGGCCGACGAGCAGTGTACGGCAGGTCTACATAATGAACGATGCATGTCTTATACTATTGCCACTGCGGTAAATTGTTAATCATACTCGCAATCCCTCCACGGTTCTTCATGTTAAGGAGGGCGAGGTTTCAGGTCTAGGTATGTGCAATGGGCCAAATATAGGAAAGTTTTGCTCGATCCTGCACGCTCTCACCGCAATCCGTATCTCATTCCCTTTCAACGCATTTGATGCCCATCGTCCGGACGTTTCCAGCAATACACGGCACTTTAACCAAAGTCATGCACATACCGTACCGAGAAATCATCACAATGGACGAATTTAACGATTAGTGAATAATTCGGCCCTATTTTTATATTTATGTGCTTTTATGTACATATTACTGTTGCTTTCCATTTACATAAAATCTGACTTATTCCTAGATAGGCTCACTTGAATGTCTTTCTATTCGAAAAAAAGATAGTGATTATTATTTAGTGATTATAGTATTGATTATTTATTACTGCACAGTTCACAGTTTATTTTCTTCCGTAGTAGCTATATGAAAACAATTTTATCCGAAATTTTTGCTTTATTTCCTGAACCATGTTTTCTAAATTTAACGAAAATACTGCCTAAATTGTTTGTTTTTACTTCTCAAGTTTTTACTTTGCATAGTAAATGGAATATAACTGAAGTTTAGTAAAAGAGTTGTTTTTATTATTTTATTTTAAGAATTGTTGCTGTACCTCGTGCCTTCTAACATTTGCCTTTAGTGAAGGAAATACCGAATTACACGATTTTATTAGTTGCTGTGTTAGTTGCTTTAATCGACATGAGTGGAATAAGTTCGGTGGTTTTGCTCGCATTTCACACTTACTATGTAGCGACATAATATACGAATACAACGTTCTGATTCTCCTGATCATGTAGCCCAATCGTATACTGCTCGTCCGTCGCCCAGACGATTATTTCCAGGCGGTATATACAGCCTTATGTTAATTTACTCATTTAATTGATGAACCAAAACCGTACAACTGGATCACATTACTAAATACATACATATATCAGCACATAAATGCACCATTTTCATTATATTTTCTATAAATTTGTGTTTAGTTTTTACGGCCATTTAACTGAAAGAAGTTGACGTATCTTTTATGTCTACAGAACTGTACTTCGAAGGACTTACTACAACATTTTTGTTAATAACTAACGAGAAAGGAAATGCACAAGTTCTTGATACCACAATTAATAAAGATGGTAATTTAGTTAGTTGTTCAAGATTCTTTTGCAAATTGCAAATAAGAAAATACAGGAACATGCTAGATTGATGGATCCATATTACCACCCTTGAGGCGAATTCAGCAAGCAGATTTAAAATATTACACAGTCGTTAAAAACTATCGGTTTACTAAAGAGAAACTACACAAGAAAGGAATGCATTGCTAAATATTCCTTAAATTGGCTTTTAGAGTAACTATTCATAAATTACACTTATATCTAGCTTAATCGATAGATATTATCCTTGCACTTCTGGAGTATATAAATCGGAAAATACCGAATTTTAGTTATTTACTTCCACGGCTTTCTTTATCCTTATTTCTAGAGACAATCTAAAAAAATATAATAATAATAATAATTTTATTATAGATTATACAGTAAAGTAATACAGAAATTCGTTAAAAGTGGAGAACATACCATTGTCAAGCATCTTTGACGTTTTTGTGATTCCTGCATGAAGGCAAGCAAGTACGACCCTCTCTACCACTTATCAAGGAAAAGGCGAAGCAACGAAAGGCTACCATATGACCGAAGAATTGTCTGGAATAGTCGCGCTCGTTCAACCTTGTTCTTAAAATCCAATCGGAGTTGATAAATCTCTAGATATTTCAAAGTTCACAATAGCGAAGTTGCGTACGATCGTTCTAATCTCAGTCAATAGCGGCAAGGCATCATCATATCATACCACATGGGAAAGCCAGTGCAGGTCGCGGCGCTTTCCATCTCGTACTCGGTTTACTTACACAGAATAGGGCCCATAGGTACGCCAACATTTACAATATACGTTCAGTATGAATGTCCGGAATATCAATAATAACTGATAACTGCCACTACAGGCCCATTAGTTTCAAATTAATGCAACAAAGTGTTAATAATTTCATCAATATTCTTTGATTGGAGTTAAATAACATATAAATAAGAACTGTGATACAGGAAAAGTATACTATAACCGATTTTGCTTTTGGCAATAGTGGATTTCTCCTAACACATATATCGATGCAGCTCTATACTAGTAAATATAAGATAATCGTTTTAAATTCCACAATTTTTCTGTGGGTCCTTCTCACACTTGTCTATATAACTTACCGGTACTATTTGTGTCTAACCTGAAATATAGTGCTATAGTGCATGATAAGTTCATTGGAAGTACGTTCTAAAATTATTTTGAAATATACATCTGTCCCAAAAGAAAGTTACACATCAAAGTTATCAATATTTAAATTGAACACAATGTATATTATTGCATATTTCGATGACGCAGACTAAATAAAGGCAAGTTACTATTATTCCCTATACCCAGGTTCAACAGTTTCTGAGATTTTTAACAATTTTTGAAAATGTAGATCAATATTTAGAATGAGTAGCTGCTGAACCTTTTTGAGTTATGTGTTTTAAGTTGTATTGTTTCATTAGCAAAACCATTACATCTAATACTAAAATAAAGATGCTTTCTAAAAATTATACAGGGTGATTTTACCTCTAACTGTGAGTATCATTAATGCTCAATAACTTGCTTATTTTAAATAGATCACGCTGTATCTAACATCGTAATTCCATTTTAATTTTATTTCTCTTTTAAATGTTCTTAAGGTTTCCTATATCCTATCCTGTATAATTTTCAGAAAGCATCTTTATTTTAGCATTAGATGTAAACTAATATAAAATGTTTCAGTACATCTTTTGCGTAGAATATTTATAATAATCGGCCTACTATTCATAAACTTAGCGCATAATATGACTAGCATGGTACGTGTACTATATTGGGCAAAGCAGCTTTAAATGAAGAGCAGTTCGTTGTAGTACTCTGTCTAAAAATGTCGCACAAAAATAGCCTAAGTAATAATTGTAAAGATGACTGTTATGGTACTTTTGTGGTATACAGCCTACTATAAAATATTTTGGCCTCTATTTTTGTGTTGGTTTTATATTGTATGTACATACACTAGAAAAGCCAACGTACGTACGCAGTGTGCATATTGTATATCGACCGTTGTATACAATGCTATCGCTGGTAGTTATTTTTATTTTTTAAGTTACTTTAAAATTCTTATCTGCCTGCATAAATTGTAAAGAAAGTGCAAATTCTAGACAGACAGTCTATATGAATAAGGGCATACATCAGCATTTCTTAAACTGTGTTCTGTAGAATCCTAGGGTTCCTTAGAGATTATTCAAGAATTCCGCGAAACCAACGTACTTCTTTCAGAACTTTCAAGAAATTAATTTGAAAAACGCAATAAAAGTTAACGAACCTACCAAATAAAAAATGGAATAACTATTGGCGCTTACTGCTACTTAATAATCTGAATAGTCGATGCAAATGTGATGGTCCGACTTGTTATTGCGATGGCGCCTTCAGAAAAATTATTCGCATTGTACAGTAGGCGCACTGTGAAATCAGCTTATCTCTTTGTTGATTACTGCATATGGGGAATCCCACAAATCTGGAAATACAGCGAAATGCTCTAGTTTTAAAAATACAGGTGAATTTATGAGTTTTAAAAACGTAGGCAAATTCCCCTTTTAAAAATACTACGGCATCCCGTAATAATAAGTACAAAATTTTTGACATAACCTTGCAGTTAGCCGTATATTTGAAAAAAAAATTAAATAATTCAAAAAACGGCTGCTTTTTGGATAGCGTATCTCAATATGTTTTGATGCGCGATCTAAGGACTCATAAAAATATAGTATGCTATTTAAATTAAGAAAGTTGGCGTAAAAAGCGTAAATAATTTCGCCAATGAGATCAAATAACACCATCTCTAACGACAAGTTTTCAGAATTTTAGTATTTCGGGAACATCGGACAAACCAGTTCCGTGAATAACCCTGTCTATTTCTAGATAAAGATTCCTGTCATATCCTGTAGAAAATAATATAGTCTCTGAATGTATATCTCCATCTTTATTTTTTTCTTCCGAAATATTTTGTTAATTTATTATGGACGTAAAATACCGTCTACGCAATGATGCAATTTGAAAATGTAATCAGGCAGTAAATAATACTACAGAGAAAATTGATACTAAAACAAAGAAATCATCTTGGCGACGAAACAGTAACTGTTATAAAGCCAATAACGGAAAGTCTGAAACTCTTTAAAATTTCCTAAATGTTTTCGTGAAAACCTTTTGATTTATTAACGAATAGACCATCAATTACAAAACAAAATTGAATGGACGTCGAGATTAAACATAATTCTTTTTATATTACCTAATATCAAAGCGGGCATAGATTTTAATATTAAGACGTTGCGGCACGATCCTCAGACACAATATTAACCTTGTTAAACTTGAACTCTCAGACCTGCTATTCATTCATCCGTTCATAAAGTTCCGCCACATCTTCCCGTCTTTGGAGAAACGAAGAAAACGAAAAAAATATTTGCCGCTTTTTTAATCGCCCGGCGGCCATCGCGTAATCGTTCGGTTCTGGGCTTTTATAAACTTTTTACTTAGAAATTACTGGTAGGATTTAAATTTTTCAAGTCTTACTTCGGCTAATAAATGTTCGTCTTATCGATTTACCCTAAATCCGCAAAAATACGACCTACGACTGCGGTATAAAGTGAAAAATTCTCGCCCGCGCGGAAATGGTCTTGGAACGAGAGAAAACAGGAAGCACTGGCGCGGCGGTCGTAGTACTGCAGTGGATATTAAAGTAAAAGTGACTCAGAACTATCACGTAAAGAGCTTATCGACACTTGCACATCTACAAAGTACACCTTTTGGCGTTAAGTCAGGTACTAGTCATTAAGTTTTGAAAAAACAAAGATGTGTATACAGAGTCTATTTCCCCTCATGTTTATCGGGAAGCTAATGGCGATAAAAGTGAAGTAAAATTCAGTGAAATAAAGACAATAGGCTGGATAAAATTCTGTTATTAGAACATCCATCGCATGCATATAGTCTGCCTTCTCTCCCCGTACTTTCCTTTTTTAAACGACACTCTTATTTTGGGTGAATTTTCGGTTTGCGACACTTGATTGAACGAAATACCTATAACTTTGTTAAAAGAACACTTTTTTTAACTTTTGTATTTTGTGCCTTTTTAAATTGCTATTTTAGGCTAGTTTTACAAGTAAGAGCAAAAAATTGAAATTTAAATAAATTTTACTTGGAAAGCTGGTACGACACTTGATTAAATGCAGCCAAATAAAGCAACAAAATCGCTGGAAAAAATGTTTAATAATGAGTGTGACCACCATTCTTATTTACGACTTCAATTGGGTAAAGAATTGTATAAATTTTGGATGTATTGTAAGTGCAATTCAGTCCAAGCTTCTCAAATTGCTTGTTTTAATTGTTCCTTGTTTAGAAACAACCATCAGTGTAAATCCGTCGGGACAGCCATCCCCACACATTTTCTATTATGTTTAGATCGGGCGAGAGAGCTGGCCATGGAAATAAAGTAATTCCGTTGTCCTGGAACCATTTTTGGACAACTCGAGCATTGTGTGCAGGAACGTTATCCTGCTGGAAAATGAAATCTTGTGTACCCAATTTATTTTGGATGACTTCTTTTTCATTCGCCATGCATGAGTTGCAGGTACTTTTGAGCAGTTAGGGCTCCCTCTATGAAAACTAGATCGACAGCTCCGGCATTAGAAATTGCACCCCATAGCATTACTTCTCCACCACCTTGCGGCCTACTAGGCTCTTTTCTCAAATCATGCCAGTAATAGCGGAAACCGTCAGGCTCATCCAGCGCAAAACGTTTTTCGTCCGAAAAAACAACTTTCTTCCAGGTTTCCTGCCACGCAATGTGCTCCCTGGCAAAATTTAATCTTCGTTCTCGATGTCGAGCAGTTAAAGCAGATTTTCTCTTCAATCGCGAGCGTCGAATTTGTGGAATTTTTTTTTAATTCTTTGAACTGTTCTTACGGATGCAGATATTCCTGCAGCATCGCTAATTTTCCTTGCCGAAGGTGCAGAATTCGGTCAATTCTTAGGATGTTCAGTTTTTCTCGTTCGGTAGTCGCCGTAGCAATTCGTCTTCTCCGTTTTTTGCCATAATTTTCCTTGTCTTGAAGATAATTGCAAATTACATGATCACTTCATCTTAGCTTTCTCGCTATTTCTCGTATTCAAAGGTTTTCGCTTTTTAAAACGTCAATTTGTCCTCTTTCCACTTCAGTGAGCGTTTTTCCACCTCCCATGTCTCTAAACAAACTAGCCAAACACAATTTTTTCTTAAAAACTGCTTTTAAGAATCATTCCTAACTAAAACTGTCGCACAAGAAACTTTTCTTATCGCTTACACAAGAATAACTGAGATGCGTTTAATTAAGTGTCGTACCAGGTCTCCAAGTAAAATTTATTAGTTAATGTAAATTTCAAAATTTTTTGCTCTTGCTTATAAAACTAGCCTGAAATAGCAATTTAAAAAGACACAAAATAAAAAAATGTTCTTTTAACAAAGTTGTAGGTATTGCGTTCAATCAAGTGTCGCGGAGTGTATAAGTAAATAATAATAATAGTGATCTCATAAATCCGGTCGTTCCTTCTAATTGTTAGGTACGTTTTTTATCTGTGGTAGATGACAGTGACCTGTTAAGCTGTATTGCTTGTCTGACTACCGTGCAACTTTTGCTGTGTAAATTATGTGTATTAAATATGTTCAAATGGCCTTATTCCACCACTACATCGCCGTTTATAATGCTGCCCTGCTAAACAATTTTCACACAACAGTAAACGGTAGATCGGTCGGAACACAATTATGCGAGAAAAATGTTACCGTCTCTTCAGAGAATTGAAGTCGCAGCGTTCTCTTACAACACTGAGCAGCCGCCTAACCACTGCGGCTATCGACCCGCTTAACGTTCTTTATTATTTTTTTTTATTGACTTATTCCAAAAAAAGGTTTATACTTCACTTCAAATAAGAAAGGAGCGTTATAAAAGAAAAGGTAAATTTGTCAAAACTGCATTATGTCATAAACATCAAAAAGGTTATATTATGCGAGCGTTGTTTGTGTTCTATTGAGATTATTGTGATCTATTGTTTTTTTAAATTTGTTTCATCTTGTACAAAACTAGTTTTTTTAAAGCTACATCTTATGGTTTTGATAAACGTTAATACGTGAATTATGGCTGATGCTCCTCTCACAGGTTCCTCAAAAAATGCAAAGTACAGGGTACAGGCATGTAACAAAGAGGGCAAAGGCTTCATCAGACAGCAAACGAAGTTAGGATTAGCAAAAAGACATTGTTTGATACCATCAGAGATATAGAGACGCCACCAAGGAAACGGATATGTCAAACCATATATGATAAATTGGACGAAGCTCAAAAAGCGCAATTAGAAGCATTAAATATGTTTTATTAGTGTTCATGAAGAAGTTATTCTACTTGGTGGACAGTCAATTATCAGTCAATGGAAAACAAATTTTAAATTTACCGCGAGTTTTACAAATCACAACCTTGTTCCTGTGCGATATGCGCTCCGATTGTAGCCTCATCTGCTCCATTTTTGTTTGGAATGGACTTTAGTCTATTTCGAGAATTAGTAAAAATAAAGCGTTTGTTCCGATATGCTATTTTTGTCATATAATATGTTCCGGTAGAGAAAACTCCAAAGGTGGCAAGTCCGGTCAACGTGCAGGCTGGTTATTAAGTATATATTAAGTAACTTGGAACATTTGAATGGAATGTCATGTATATCGTATTATACCTACATATTTGAAAATGTCCGATATCCTTAACTGTGAATACGAAATACAAGGCGGTTTATAGAAATAGGTACATTATAGGCCTACTTCTACTAATTTCTAAATACTGATATCTGTTAATGTATTTAGATTTGTGAAATAAATATGTGGCTCCAAAATGATGTACCATTTACGAATGACAGATGATACATTTTTGTTAATCGTGCTCACCTTTAATATACATTAGGAAAATTATAATATAACACTTCTTTTGTTGAATTAATGCATTTTTGTATTCTTAAAGTAGCATTGGTTAATTTCTTTTTATAATTCTGTTTTTCTATATTAAATAAAAATTGGTGCAGAGCTCTTTTTATACACACATTTTGTGTCGTTTGCCATCTAGCAACAAGACGTCACGCAGTTTATACGTTAATAGAAACAAATAGATCATTTTATGCACTGTCGCGCGTTTTACAAGGTGTAGAGATTTTCTGTCGTGTTGAACACGAAACAGTATTTTTCCAGTTACCTTTTAATAAAAATCTGTAATGTACCGTCCTACGTCATTCATACTGCATCAACATTGTAGCGCACTTATTTATTTTTGAGTTATGCATGAGAAATAATTAGTGGTGGGCATTTTGACGATTTTTGTATTCGAATAATCATTTCGACTTCTATTCGAATATTCGAATTAGTTGAATATTCATATTCAATTCAATTTAATAGATTATTCATATTCAATTCAATTCGAGCGATTATTCGTATTCAATTCAAATTATTCATTCCTATTCAATTCAATGTAATCGATTATTCATATTCAATTCAATTCAATCGATTATTCGTGTTCAATTCAATTTTATTCTTTCACACTCAATTCAATCCAACATTCACATTTCAATTATTCATTCGTACACAATTCAATGAAAATTTTTAATTCAATTCAAATAGTCGGCTGTTCAAGAAAATGATTATAATTACAGAGGTTGACTTGTTTATACGTGGGTGAATTTGGAATGAGATGAAGTCGAAATATTTTTCAATATAACTGACATTATGTCTGAAAAGATAAGACACGAACACATCGCAATTTGACTTCCAAGCAAATTAACAGTTTCTCATTAAAACTCGCACATTACTATAAAGATTGCATATACATACATATGTATTCTATCTATATATATATTTAAATATGTGATTAGTTAAATATTCAAATATGTATGTATATGATTACTGTACAGTCAAATATTTTATTAGTTGATCATTCTATTGTTTGAAAGTTTGATTAATCAGATATTTGATTATTCGAATAATTGATTATTTGATTACTCGAATAATTGATTATTTGATTATTCGAGTAACTGGTCATTTGATTATTCGAATAATTGATTATTTGATTATTCGAATAATTCGGTACAGTTTTATTCGATATTTGAGTAGATGCGTAGTCCGATTAATCGAATAATTCGAATAGCAGCACTAGAAATAATGTCACTGATACTCGCATCTACCCATTATTTTTAAATATGTAATTTTAGAAATACAGTTGTGATTTAAAACAAATAAATTAGAAAATATGAGTTGATGGAAACAAATGGATGCCACTATTATATTAATACTAGTACACATCTGAAGGTAAGAATAATTTGATTGTAGAAACGTGTTTATGCGAATTAAAATTGGAAAAATTTTTTTTCTTTTCGGCTATAACTTCGTTTGAGGTGAAATGCCTACATTCTCTCCGCCACATACCAATTCAGTTAGTGAGCAACTAACCGTATTTATTAGACATTCAGAATATTTTATTAAGCTGTGGTGTATATTTTAGTGTGCTATATGTTTTGATGGCTTTGTTATAACATTACTACTACATAAGTAATATTGCGCTGTTAGTCATGCGTCATGATGGCTGCTCCATGGTTTCTATGGTTTTGCTCCAAACAAGTCATGTGTGTTTTTGATGCTGTCGTTCCTAGTTCTGTTTTGTGGTTCTGTTTAGTTACTGTTAGTGAAAAACGATACTGTTATTAAGCGCAAAAGCATCTATAAGTGCAAAAATCCAGAAATTTCCTATACTCTTCGACTTACTGGATAAATTTATGTACATATATGTTTCTAAGAACTGGAGACATGTCAGTCAGTTTCACTTGCAGTTTTAGGTTTGTCTTTTGCCGCTACGTATGTAGTGAAATCTTAACTGAATATCTCCAGATCTACAGTCGTGGATTGTCAGCAAACTGTAGGTGAGTAAGTACGTACACTGCTCGTCGCAAATAATGTCTCCGCCTAGAAAGAAAAAAATAGTAGCAAGTTCGCCCGGTCTCGGCTTAGGTAAAGACTTTATGAATTATTGCATGTTATATAAACTTTCATTAGTCATACAAATATTTACCAGAAAACTCTTGAACTTGTAGGATTGCGTCGGTTTATATCAACTAATACCCTTAGTTTGTCTATAGTCTACAGTAATGACTTTTATAATTACCTAGTTTCAAGAGATTGACAAATAGACTATGTGAAAAGTGGGTATAAATGCGAGGAAAATGACGGGGGAAACTACCGTCATTAGACAATCAGTAAATTCTGACAGATAGATTAAGAGACTATATAGAAACAATGGCTACTATACCAACTATTAATTAAATAATTGTTTACATTATGTATTATAGCATTTATTCTTACTATTTTTTTTATTTACTTTTGAAGTAGTACGATGCTGTATTTTGTGTATAAATAGTGTCTAATGATAATAAATTTCGGAAAAAGATGTACCATAGGGATCTATGAAGGTATAAAAACTGAAATCAGAGTGCTCGTAAACAGCTCATTTGTCGACATACCGTATGCATATATCTATACACATACACAATCTTTTTACGGATGAAATTGTCTCTGACATTTATAAAGTACTTTACATACACATTTGCCTGCGTGTTAACGAGCTTTACGTACCCGTAAAAATGCGAATAAACAATGTCATCGTTCATTTTGCGCCTTGATGCCTGTATTGTTTCCTCCAATTCTATTCTACATTCCCATTGTCACGTGCGGTGTGACGAGCGACGTTCCTTCACACATCCACAATAATCTCTTTCGTCGGACCTATCTGGAATTTAGCACGTAAACAATTCTAATTTGATAAGATAACGTTTCGAAATGATCATTGCGGTACGGCCTTATCTTTGTTGGAGGTATGCTTTGCATTAATGCGGCGGTGGTAAATATAAATCCACGATTGCACGTGATTACGGCGTCGGTAGCTGTACAGTTATACACACCCAGCTCAATTTGTCAGCGGTTATAGCGGCAAATAATGCTAATTTGCTGTTATTGTGCGCTGTTCATTAGCTATTTAATAAATCTACTACGATGCCCTTGTTTAATCATGATATACGAATTGATTTTGACTACTGGAACATAAATGTTTGTGGTGATAAACGAGGGAAAGGTGTTTTGAAACTGGCAAAAATGATATGTTAATCAAATATGTTTCTCATATCAATACAACAACTTATTGAGTCAGTATATACTATCGTCAACATATTTGATTCATTGTTCTCTAATTCAAAACATTCTGTTGTAATATTATATACTACGCGAAACAGTTGCACGTACTCCTTCCGAGATGTAGCTATTTAGGAAAAATACCTGAAATTAGAAACTAGTATGGCCACTAAAACAAATCTATTGGATACATAATAATTACCTAGCAGATTGTTTTGCAGGTTGTAAACATAAAATTGAAAATTATATGACTGTGGATAGGCAATATTTTAGACTTACAATGGAACACCGGCAAGTGTCAACTCCCGATTTCGATGAAACTTTGCAGACTGAAAGAGTACCTTCAAATAAGAGGCACGAGCCCCAGCCCCCTCCAAAGGTTGGGCAATTTTTCAATTTTATCTCCGAAATTATAACAGATCTAAAACATTCTTTTAACAAAATTTGCAGCATGGTCTAAAATATTGCGTAACACTCCCTATGTTTTTCATAGTTTTGCTTTTTTTTCGTCAAAAATAGATTGCTTTGTGTAGAAAACGATGACGCATAATAAATTTGAGAAGTAGTATTAAACAATTAATACATCGAAAAATCTTGGAGAAGAAAACTGATTGTTGGTTAAGGATTGCACCTTAATAATATTATTTCTTTGATGCAAATCTATACATGTTCATAACAATCACTGTATCAGAAAAAGTTCTAACAAAATTAATTTTTTCTCAAAAACTTTTTTAATGCTGTGATGCTAGGTGCTGATAAGAACGTACTGTGTGGTGCTAGATTTTGAATGCCGTGTGCGATAAGGTGGGTGCCAGCATTAACTACGCCCACCCCAAAAAGAAGTGCGATTATTGAGGAAATTTAGGTGGTGCTGGCTTTTTGTGTACTGGTACTAGCTACTACTAAGTCTAAGCAATTATATTTTAGCTATTGAGGCAAAAATTTGAATTTATTCTTTTTTCTAGTTAGTTTTCTTACTTTTTAAATCGATATTTGTGCTAAAAATTTTGCGATTAAAAAAAAAGATCATGAACAGACCCTATTTGGTATATCAAACAGTTCATATTCTAAGTGGTGGGAGGTGTTGCTGGTATATGTAATATATGATTGTAATTATATTATGCTTTGTACTATAAAAAGACGGAATAAACACAACAATACATAAAGCACATGGTTACTTACCATATTCATATCTTGAAGTTTTCCATAAAATAATGAAATAAAATGAAATAAAAAATTACAAAAAGGTTGCATTGTGTGTTCTAATTCAACTTTTGCACACTTTATTAAGTTCAGTAGAAGCTAACTGTAATCTAAAATATATTTTTTCATATACAAGGATGTTAGGACAAAAGCAGCGGGTTTTCACGTTATACTGCCTCAATATCTTCATGAACCCTTTTGTGATGTCGAATGAGTAAGATTAATTCTACTCATTTTGAGGGTTTTCCTTTTGAGAGATGTCCCAGGAAGAGTGTTGGTAGCTTCTGTTTCGTTGATCTTTCCCCACATTGAGAAAACAGTCTAAATAAAATCAAATACTTAGAAATTTACACTTATACTTAATATAAATTTAACATATATCAGATATGTCGTTTTCCAATAATAGAAGTAACTAGGTAAATGGTTGAATATATTATTATTCTTTCTTATTCTTTCTTATTCTTTCTTATTCTTTCTTATTCTTTCTTATTCTTTCTTATTCTTTCTTATTCTTTCTTATTCTTTCTTATTCTTTCTTATTCTTTCTTATTCTTTCTTATTCTTTCTTATTCTTTCTTATTCTTATTCTTTCTTATTCTTTCTTATTCTTTCTTATTCTTTCTTATTCTTTCTTATTCTTTCTTATTCTTTCTTATTCTTTCTTATTCTTTCTTATTCTTTCTTATTCTTTCTTATTCTTTCTTATTCTTTCTTATTCTTTCTTATTCTTTCTTATTCTTTCTTATTCTTTCTTATTCTTTCTTATTCTTTCTTATTCTTTCTTATTCTTTCTTATTCTTTCTTATTCTTTCTTATTCTTTCTTATTCTTTCTTATTCTTTCTTATTCTTTCTTATTCTTTCTTTATTCTGTAAATAAATGATTTTATTTTCTTTATTCTGTTTAAAGAATGTGCTTAACTGGTATGTATTCTTTCTATTGTTTCATACGATACCCCAGTTCTATCTTAAAATTGGAGTTATATTAATAAGTCTCAAACATGTTACTTAACATTATTCTACAGCGAAATAATTAGTACTTTCAAAATTATATTCGTTTTCAGTTATTCTTTCTTATTTGTTACAGTTTATTGTTATTTTTATGACATTTTGTGATAAATAGTGTGAATTGTTCTGTGTGTAATTTAAAACAGTTTAAAATGAGTGGAAACGTGTTCGCCTGCCAAAGAAAAATGCCTCTGAATCTAGGGCGCAATACATGACTCGTGTAGCTCGAAATATGGATGAAGAAGGCATAAATAGGAAAAATTTAGTAAGTCAATCATATTTTTATTAACCTCAAAATCTGGCTTTTCTATACAATTTTGTTAAAAGAATGAATGAAGAGTTATACAGAAAAATATGTTTAAACATACTGAATATGGACATATTTTCAGGAACCTAATACGCAACAAGTGTGTCGTTCTTCAAGCAATTCACAGATGGATAATGAAACAAATAATAATAATAATAATGTAAGTCGGAGGTCGTTTATAACAATAGTAGTTTTAATGAATCGTTGTTTAGGTAGCTTGTGACGACGTCGATAGCATAGATTCGGTTTTTCAGAAGATTTTCATACCTTTACCAATAATGAAACTTACGGTAGTGATGACAGCATTATGGATAGAAACTACATTCCATGTAATACAAGTAGTGATAATGAATCAGTTTCGTAAAATATCAAAAAAGCTAACAAGAAAAAGACTAAGAAATGTAGAGTCATGGGAAAAAAATAAACGAAAAAGAGATAGAAACCTTATACGTTTCGTGAAGGGAAGGAAGATGGGACCTCGAAAAATCTGTGTGTCCCGAAAAGTGCAGAATTAAATGTTTTTCGAAAATAGTTGAGGAAGAAAGGAACAAAATCTTTGATTATTATTGGAAATTAGGAGACATTAACTTGCAAAGACAATTTATAAATTGCATGACAGAAATAAATCCTATGTATCGTAATGCCAAACCGGGAAGTGGTCGTTCAAAAAATTATAAATATACCTTGCCTATAAACGAACAAAAAGTTCAAGTATGCAAAACTTATTTTAAAAATACACTTGGTATAAACAATAGAGTAATATTTATTGAGCTAGATTCAAATCATAAAAAGCTTTCGGAAAGTATAAGAAAGGATATTTTAGACCATATTAATTTATTTCCTAGAGTTAGTCCCCATTATTGCCGGTTACAAACAAAGAGTATTTAGAGGGAAGTCTATATATTCAAATAATGTACCGACTTTATGTCCAACAATGTGAAAACACCGGAAAAGAATACGCGAAATACGGCACTTACGCACACATACTTAACACAGAAACTAATATAGGGTTTCACACCCTGAAAAAAGATCAATGTGCACTATGTGAAAGCTATCAGAATGGATCTGAAACCAGTAAGGCTGCCATACAAGAAAAATAGAGTCACTTGATGGAAAAAGACTTGAGTAGGTTAGAAAAGGAGAGAGACGTTGAAAATGAGAATGTCAAAAATGACTTGCAAGCCGTCTTACCGACCCCATGTGGCGAAGTCAATTCTTTTTATTATAAAAGTAAACTTAACACTTTCAACTTTACCATTTTTGATGAAGAATAAAAAAGGCTTTTCTATCTATGGCATGAAGGTATTGCAAAGCGAGGCGCAAATGAAATTGCCAGTTGTGTCTATCGTTTTATAATAGCTCAAAGAAACAAAGCTATGATATTTTATTCCGATAATTGCGTCGGACAAAACACAAGTTTTTGTTCGCTATGTACTTATTCTGTGTGCAAAAATGTCAAGACATCGATTCTATTTCACACAAGTTTCTTATTGTCGGCCACACACAAAATGAAGGTGATAGCATGCATGCTCTTATAGAAAAAGAAAAGAAGCGTGCTTTAAAAAGCGGTCCAATTAATACGCCTGCTCAATGGGCTATGATAATTCGTAGTGCCAAAAAACATGGACATCCATACGCGTTAAAAGAAATATGTACTAACGATATTCTTGATTTTAAAGAATTGATCTCCAAAATTGGCAATAATTTAAAAAAAATGTTGATAATGGGCCCGTAGTTTGGAGAGATGTTGTGTCTATTAAAGTTGAAAAAAGCCATCCATTTACAATCTTTTACAAAACATCTTATGCTCAGCAAGATTTTCAAAAAATATTAGTTCTTCAAAATGCTGTTGAAAATGTACAACTTACTCGAGCTTATACTAAACCTGTCACAATTTCTATAAAGAAGAAAGAACAATTAATGGAAATGTGTAAATCGGACGCAATTAAAGAGGTTCACTGGCCATTTTATGAAAATTTACAAGCATGTAATGATAATTCGGAACTGGAGTCAGAACAGGATTAACAATATTTAACACAGTTACATAATTTAATGAGTATTTTTTTTAAATTAACATTAATTGTCACAAAGACGTCGGACTTTATTTGAGTTGTTTCCCCATCATTTATAACAATTTGCTATAGATTTAGAGTAATAGTGTAACATGTGTAATAAAATCAAATTTCTCCAAATAAAAAAAAAATGTGGAAATTCAAAAAATATCTTTTAATTATTTGCACACTGCATCGTATTAGCACTACGATTTCCTTTTAGAATCAGAAATTTTAGAGTAATTATAAAATTACTATCGCAAGTTTCTTGTTATTGAAATTACAGAAAAACTACTATAAGAAGTTGTTACACTGTAGAACTGGGGTATCGAATACTTCAGTTAGAAGTAGTAAATACAGCTATTCTTCGTATAAATTTCAATGGTTGCAACGTTTCTAACTTATATGTGGGAATCTATTTAGATCGGGTAAATTCTACCATATGGCGGTCGTTTGACTATGTACGAATAAATGGCTCTGTGATATGTTGTTGCCTATACCTAGTGTAGAATGTGATAAAAATATGAATTTCTAACGTCAAAACCAAAATAACTTGAAATTCCATGTCCATCCCCAAACGGTTATGGATATCACCCCAGGAAAAACATTTACCACGTCCCACTGTTAGATCAGACTCATTTCCACAGAACCATAATGCGTATCCAATGGAGTTATTGCCACCATGACGACTTGTGTTCTTTGCATACTGACATTGGTTTAGCATAACAATATTATTTCTAGTAATAATCTTTTAAAATAAGAACGCGATATAAAAGGTCTTTCACGAAACTCGTGAAAGACCCTGTGTATTTTGTACAAAAATTTCGATTTACCATTTCTAAAATCTTTCAGTTGGTGTAAGTATTATAAATTTTAATTTACTAATTTTGCCAAACATTTTTTCTAAAATCAAGTACATATATGTAGTTACTTGAAATAAAATCTTCTTCCGTGTTTCGCCGTGTAGTAGCACTTCCAATCGACTTTTTGCTCTCCATGCTGCCAGCTTCTTCAGGATCTGCTATCAGACTGACTCTCTCCGTTGCTGCTGCTCCTTATATACCTCGTAGATTCATCTATGTGTGCCCGTTTTGCTTCATGGGTCGTGACGGATTTTCGTAGAAAGCTCTTCCACGTGTTGCTGAGTCTATAGCCATCTTCACGGTTGAAATTGGGGTATTTCTTTATCTCGATGGTTTCCCTAATAATCCTACGGTGGTAGTTCTTTGTAGTAGCTAATACTACAGGCTTTTGAAAATTTACTTTATGTCTGTGCTGGTGAACATGTTCTGCAACCGCTGGTTTGTCCAGTTCTTCTTCCTCGCGCGTCTCATTGATGTTCCTTCACACGTTGTTCAATCGCTCTTCCTGTTTGTCCAACACAGTTCTTCCCGCACTCGCACATTATCTTCTTTTTTAGTACGGGATAATTTGCCTTTGCTTTTAGAGAAATTATGTTGAATGGAGGTAGCACTACTGAAGCATACTTTTATGTTCCTCTTCGTCAATATTCCTATTGTAACGAACCTCTGTACCCAGAAACAATTTTTATTTAATTGGATTTAAATTTTAAGGAACGAAAATTTATTTTATATTGTTTGCTGTAAATAGTTTTGGAATGACCTGTATATTTATATTTTGGATACCGGTGTATATTTTTCAGAGTTTTTCCGGGAGACGTCAGGCAACAAAAACGGGCCCATCCGACTATATAAACGCCGCATTTTTCAACATTAAAAGAATTCCTTTTCCTATTCCGACCTGTTGGGGCCGATACAGTTGGCTAGCAGGTATTTCTAGGTGAAGCGGCCGACGAAGTTGGCGTTCACCATCCTGTCCGACCTGCTGAAGCCGAGAAGTTGGCTAGCAAGTATCCCGGGTGAAGCGGCCGAAAAGTTGGCGTTCACCATCCCGTCTGACTTGCCGGAGCCGAGAAAATTGGCCAGCAGGAATCTGTCCGTTCACAACACCGATACCAGAGACATTTATTCTTGTACTTATTTTGCTATTACATACCTGTATATATTTTTTGCCTGATTATTATTTTATGTATCCGCATGTCAATTAAATGATTTTGAATTGTTCACAGCAACTGCCGAAGAACCTGATATACATCCAACGTAAGATTTATTTCACACGCTTTCTGTAAATATTATGTATTTGCCATTGAAAAACTGATATTTTTCTCTGTACAAACCGACACTTGTTATGTTATATCCGATTATTGCTTTGATTGTTTTTTTCTGATTACTGGTATTTGTATCTATCATCTGGAAAATTTTGTTCATCTGAATTTTACTGTAAATATATGTATATAATGAACCTACCTTTCTTTTATTCCGCTACCCCGAGGTTATAATTTATTAATTCGGCGTTACTGACACTTTTAAAGTAATTTTCTTGCCCATTAATCTGATTTTGATACATTCGTAAATAAACTTCGTATGTCAAACGTCAAGCAGCCCGGATCTTCAGTGAACGAAGGCACAAGCGAAATCGATAATATCGATCACCGACAAGCAAATCGACCAGTGGCGTACGGTCCAGAAGCTAATTTACTAATTTTTAATTCCCGACATATTAATAATCAAGGGAGAAGAAAGTAACGTTGCACTATCTTCTCAGTTACTCTGGAGAAGTACCGTACGAGGTATATAAGGAGCAGCAATAACGGAGAGAATCAGTCCGATAGCAGATTTTGAAGAAGCTGACAGCATGAACAGCGAAACGTCGATTGGAATTGCGACTACACGGCGAAACCCGGAAGAAAATTCGATTACAAGTAACACCGGCCGCGAAAGCGTACGGAATTACGTATGTAGTTACTTGTTTCAAGTATATAAACATTTTCATATTTAAAATAAAAGCATTTTAGAAAGATGTCTGCGCGGCAGAATTTGACTTGACTAACAATAGAAGCTACTAACCACTTGCACTAGTAACTAGATCTGTCCACATATGTGTATTAGTCAGTACATACTGGTCGAATTTTGCATATAGCTTCTGTTGCAGCAGAGTAAAGGCTTCAAAATGTTTGGTGCAGCCGTGGGTTTTCTTTATGCTATTTGTCACCATGCTTAGCACAGTACGACAAGAGGCAAGGCCAAGAATTGTTGTCTTTATTCTTCAACTACTTTGAATCTGAGGCCTTTCCTAAAATTATCCATTCTATTGTCTACATTTATAACTAACAATTTACGTTTCTTAACTAATTGATTAAATTTTGCAGTTATGGTATTACAATATTTAATATTAAAGACGAATGTTGCAGTAATTTAGAGATAGAATTGCGGTTACTTTTTAGAGTATACCATGACAAATAAAGTAGGAATTACATACATATACTTACTCTGTATCACACGCAGAAACTTTGTTGGTTTGCTCGGAACGTACACAACAACCACTCGTTCCTCTCACAGCCAGTCGAATTAAAATAATCCTTTGTAAAATAGTTTACTCACTCAGATGCATTTGTCGACTGTTAATAATAGATGCCTTTAAAGGAAAAGCAATAGGAATGAGGAAAGCAGATTTACAGAATTAGTTAACAGAAAATTTTTATTTTTCTTTGTACAGGCTCCGCATAGGATTAATTTCGACTTAGGGTTTCAAACTTATACAGAAATTTAGTACATAAATATTTCTGCGCAAAGTAGATATATATAATTTTGTATATGTTTGTCCTAATAACTGATAAGTAGCTATAATAATGCACTATTTGAAAAGCCCTAAGTGCTGGAATGCTGAGAATACCTGTTACCAGGATAATTCTTATGGAATTAAGTCCTCTTTTACACGTATCACAAGAGAAAGAGTAAGTGAGAAAGAAAACAAAAAACCGCCCTATCTAATTACGCAAACTCTAAAGCAAAGCTTAAGAGTCGGCCATTAAAGTCAAATTAATTCTTACTTCTTTAACTTTTATAGACTCTTTCACTTGGTTCAATTGCATTCGTTCCCAGTTCCATTTTACAATCATTTTTATTAGTCGAACATGACTAAGTTTCTAACGAGTTCTTTATTGTTTCAAAAACGATTCATACGTGTCGAATCTGGCTTCAATTAATTTAATACATCACGCTTAAATTTGCAAGTAGTTCTACAGTTTGTGTGGTTTTGAAAGAACTAGGTATTACAAAACTGAAAAATTGTTACTTTTAATAGTAAAAATTATTAGATAATACCGACTCACAATAGAACAAACTTATTCTATGATGCTATACAAACTGACAAAGATTTTCTGTGTTATATACACAGTAACAAAACTTTCCATTAATTTTTTCTTGCTGAAATATAAATCTCTTAACCTTTGTACGTTTTTTAGATAGAATATGATCTGTATAATACTGTGTTGTATGGTTCTGTTGTTTGCTTCTTATAACTCTTCGTAGTATTATCTGCTATGTAATGTATGGAGATGTATGCAACTAAATAACTTGTAAGTATGCGACTTTAGAAAACTTGTTTGGCAAAATTACTAAATTGAAATTATCAGTGCACCAAGTGAAAGATTTTGAAAAGCCAAATTATTATAGAGCGCCCATTTTAACACAAGATTATTATAAGAAATAATATTATGTTAAATCAATGTCATTATGTAAAAACACATACGCAAGTTATGATGGTTGCAACGACTCCATCGAATGCGAATTATGGGTTTGTGTTCAGGTGGGTATATTATATACAATCGCTACGATTATCCACTTCGTATTCTTTTGATCTTATCTAAGAAACTAAGAAAAGATTAATGCTATTTAAGTGTCAATATTGATAAGTCATATTTTTATCACATTCTATACTATGTAGCTATCGTCAATACTACATCACAGCGCCAACCATTCGCATATGGTCGAAGTACAACAAGATGGTAGGACACTTCATTACCCGACTTATACAGGTTCCCACATATAATTAATTAATATATAATTTATATATATGCCTGAGTATATCTTTATCAGCAAAAAAATAAATGTAGCGCATTTTCACTGTCTTCTAGTAAACCCATTCATTTATAAAATTTACATAAACCTAAAGAATCATAATATTGCAATTTAAAATATTGTATTTTTAACCATCTACAATAAATATAGATCTATTTTTAGAAAACTATGTATCCGACATAGTTTTGTTTAGACTGCTTTCTCAGAGTAGAAATTAGTCAAAAATATCGATTATGCTGCATACAGATGTACCGGGTGGCCAACTAAGAATGTCGCTCTGCCATATCTGATATTGTTGATCAAATTCCAAAGGATAATGAAATATATCAGGATAGCTACAAATATAATAAAGTTTGCTTTAATGAATTTCGTAGTGTAACAATGATAGAAATAAAAGCTATATTGAAATCACTAAAAAAAGTTGGAGATACAGCAGGCGATGGAATCAACACAAAAATTTTTAAGGATGCATGCCTATTCACAATGAATAGATTACTGGATGTGATAAATACATCATTAGACACCGGAACAGTCCCTACTGAATGGAAGATATCGTATATAACGCCGGTACAAAAAATAAATGGAACTAGGAAGTGTGAAGAATTTAGACCTATTAACATTTTGCCAGGATATGAAAAAGTTTTGGAAGTCGCTGTAAAAAACCAATTATCTGAATATTGTGATAAAAACAATATAATGGTGGCGAATCAATCAGGTTTTAAGCAAGATCACTCATGTGAAACGGTAATAGTAGACCTTTGTGATAAATGGTTAAAATAAATGGACGAAGATAAAATCATCATTGCGGTTTTCTTGGACTTTAAGCGAGCTTTTGAAACAATTAATAGAGAGATACTAATAAGAAAATTAGAAACTATGGGGATTAATGGGACAGTTAGAAAATGGTTTTCGTGTTATTTAGCAGATAGGTATCAAAAAGTAAAATACAACGGATGTGTGTCGGATAAACAAAAAACAAAACATGGAGTGCCACAGAGAACAGTCGATGTTGTTTAATATCTACATAAACGATATGGTGTCGGTTGTTCAAAATTGTGATATATGTATGTTTGCTGACGATACAATGATCTACATTAGTGGAAACAATGTTGAAAGTATGGTAAATACGTTGAATGACGAATTAGAAAGATTCTTTGTATGGCCCTGTAAAAACAGTCTTTGTATTAATATTAATAAAACTAAGTTTATGTGTATTGGAAGTAGATATAAGTTAAGTAGTTTGAATACATTTAGAATAAAAATAAATGACATCGAAATAGATAAAGTAGATCATATTAAATACTTGGGTGTGATAATAGACAAACATTTAGAATTTAAGGAACATGTAAAATATATAACTAACAAAATGACTAAAAAAGTAAATTTTCTTTATAGAATAGGAAGACAAATGTCAGTATATATTAAGCTTAGATTATATAAGGCATTGATTGTTCCACACCTACAATTTTGTTCAACTGTCTTGTGGATGCTAAATAAAGGTGACTTACAATAATTACAAAAAATCCAAAATAGAGCTATCCGGGTAATATTAAAATGTAATAGATATACACCAATAAACACCATGTTGAATACGTTAAATATCATGAATGTTAACCAGATAGTAACTTATAGGACATTAATTTTTATTAATAAAATTAAGCTGGGTAGTGTACCTGAGTGTTTAGGAAATAGGATACAATACGTTAGTGAAATTCACAACCACTACACAACGGATACAAAAAACTTTTTCATACAACCATACAATAAGGAAAAAACAACTAAAAGTATTTTTGTTGGTGGTATCGCATTATACAATGAATTACCGGACTATATAAAAGACAGTAAAAATCTAAATGAATTTAAGAGATTAGTTATTAAGTATGTTTTAGATACGTATTAATGTAAATCAAATGTAACAATATTAGCTATTGCTAAATAAATTTCCATTATTATTATTATATTATATCTCAGGAACGGTTTGCAGTACAGCTTTGGGAAAAAAATATTACTGACTAAAGTGACCCCGAGCAATATCTGGAAATTGTTTAGAAAAGCGTAGGATGACCACTAGAGAGCGTAACTGATCACCAAAATCTTTAATTCTTATTTTACGCAAAACTTACCAACTTAAGGTCTATCATAATCATGAAAATCGGAATCTACTGAAAATTTTGCATATTTTACATCGGACAACTTTTTTGTATTTTGTCAAATACGGGGTGGGGAGGAGGGGAAGCTTTGTATTGAAGGAACGCTTATAACTTCGGTTCTGTTGAACCGAATTTTGCAAACTTAGTCTCGTTAAGAACAGCATTATCCCTCCAATCTAGTCCTTACAAATTGAAACCAATCTAATGAGTGACGAGCGTGCTAGAGGGCGCTGTTGTTTTTCCTCGAAAATAATAAATGGAAACATACATTTTTGACAACAAATTAAAAAATTAGGCTAAATTACCATCACAGATATCTTCAGAAACGTGTTGATGGTAAAAATTTCTTCTAAAAATTGAAATTATTCTGCTTCCCATGAACGAAATTTAGCAAATTTGGTCTTATTAGAAAGGACTTTTATTGACCTATGTTTCGTGATTCAAACTGTTTAATATTGTTTTGTCCATTACCGCTAGAGGGCGTTAAGAAAATTTAAATATGTAAATTTTATGATTTTTTAAAAGAACAGTGTGTGAAAGGTTATATTTATGCTCATACTATAAAATAATGAATTGAAAGCTTAAGATGTTAGTGAAAAGCACAACAATATAATTCAAATAAACAATGCAGCAAAACAACAAAAAAGGATGCAGCATAATAAAGTTAATATTAGTGGCGGCCTAAATCTTGAAGTTGTCTCCTATTATTTTCGATACAAACTTTCACTCTACGAGTCGATAGAGCTACAGTCTCTATTTCTGTCTTAGTACTACTTTGAACGATATTTCATATTTCCACAACAGAGTTGTTACGAGCAGTAGATTATGTTGCAAAAATAAAATATTGTTTTCGCCCCCACAAATAAAAATCTAACCAAGTCAAATTTAGGGTCCTGCGTGGCCATGGAAGTAGACTGGTGTGTTACATCCACCTATCAGGGGCCAGAAAATTGCGAACATTTACGAAGAAATGCAGAACACATTCATCATATTGAAAAACATATTGTTGCGAATTGCTAGCGACATGTCTTCTATTCTGTTCTCTTTAACGCCCTCTAGTGGTGACAGAAATAAGGACAATATTAAACAATTTGAATCACTAGTAGTAGGTTTAGGAAAATCCATGATAGTCTGTTTTTTAGGCGCCAAACATGCCACGGACTATTCTTTTCAAAAATCACAAAATTAACGTATTTAAATGCCTTTATCGCCCCCTAGCGGTAGCAGACAAGATAACATTAAACAGCTTCAATCACTAGTCTATACTTAAGTCCAGCAACGGCAGATGAAATCTGCAAAAATTCTCGATGAAATTGCATCAAAATCTTCGTTTGGATTGGATAATATCCCAACAGCAATTATTAAAAAGGTTAGTGCATATATTGCTCAACCCGTAGCCATGGGACAATGAAAATCCTTTCCAATAAGACCAAATTTGCTACATTCCGTTCACGGGAAGCAGAATAATTTCAATTTTTAGAAGAAATTTTTACCATCCACACGTTTCTGAAGATATCTTCGGATTGGTTAAAGATAGCGATACCAGCTTTTCGCTGATTTGTTGGTAATTTAGCCTACTTTTAATTTATTGTCAAAATGTATATTTCCATTTAATAGATTGCAGTAGATTCCGATTTTCATATTTATGATAAACCTTAAGTTGGTTAAGTGCGTAAAATAAGGATTAAAATTTTCGGTGATCAGTTACGCCCTCTAGCGGTCATCCTACGCTTTTTTAAACAATTTCCAGATGTTTCTCGTGGTCACTATAGTCAGTAGTATTTATTTCCCAAAACTGTAAACCGTTCCTGAGATATGGCCGAGCGACATTCTTAGTTGGCCACCCGGTACAATTAAAACCGTTTTCTGAAAACACGTAGGTGAACAGTTATTGTTGACAATTGTCGCTATCCTTATGGATTTTTATGACAAATATATTATTATTATTATTATTATTATTATTATTATTATTATTGAAAAACTTTAATAGACAATATTAAACAATTTGAATCACTAGTAGAGGTTTAGGAAAAATTGTCTGTTTTTTAACATGCCACGGACTATTCTTTTTTCACAAAATTCTATGCCTTTTCGCCCCTTGTAGCAGACAAGATAACATTAAACAGCTTCAATCACTTTGAAATCCTTTCCAATAAGCTTAAGAGAATAAGATATTAATTGAAACAAGCTTTTACATTAACAAGTATCTTGTCACGGCAAGCTGTGTTCTGTAGTTGGAGAGATTTACATATTACGTTATAGACAATTTGCAGAGGACGTATATTGAGTAAGTTGACATTGGGAATGTTAAGTGCAAGAAAAAGTTGTGAAAAATATTCGACGTAAAAATACATGCATAATTTTAGCGGTGCGTAAATATTTCTCCTAGATGAGGTACTATGTAGTCGTACTTTGTGCGTAACGCAAGACCGTTCGCATTACATGAGTCAGTTTGAGCGAGGAATGGTTGTGGGTATGCACATAACAGGTGTATCCTTTCGTGAAACAGCGCTGACTGGAGCGGTCGTTGTCGGCAGTGCAACGGGCATGGCAAGAATAGAATGAAGAAGGACCACAGCACGCGAGGATCGCGCCCTTGTGCTCAGCACTACAGCGTCGTCTATGTCCTGGAAGGCAAGGAAAGGAAGGCAACGCGTACCCACTACGCGAACTGTATAGGGGCGCTTACTAGAGAGTGGACTGTCCACGCCGTGCGTTACAGTGGATTCCACTGACTCGCGAGCACCGCCGCAGATGGCAACAGTGTGTCGAGCCAAGACATCGGTGGATTGCCTAGTGGAGGCATATTTTGTTTACCGACAAATCTAGCATCGAATTTAGCATTGGTGACGCACGAATTTTGGTTTATCGGAGACGTGGTGAGCTTCAATTCGAGCAGTGCATCCAATCATGGCATATGCACCTCTAGTAGGACATTATGGTATGGATTGCGATTACACATAATGAACGTATACGTCTGCTGTGTGTACAACAGGCAATGACGGGTCGCCGATATGTAGATAACATGCTACGGTCCGTTGTGCTTCCCTACGTTCGGCAGCGCCCACATCTGCTATACATGCACAACGATGCTCAACCGCATGTCGCGCATGTTATACAGACTCTTGGGGAAAAACACCACATACGAATGCTCCCATGGCTGGCTCGTTCTTCGGATCTGAATCCGATCGTACATGACTAGGATATGATCGTTACACGTCCACGTTATCCGGCTCCTCCGCCTAAGCGGCATGGCTGACCATTCCGCCCGCTAGCGCACAACAACTAATTGACTTCATGCCTCGTCGTGTAGCGAGTGAGGGTAAGTTATGCAACTTTAGTACTACTTCTATACCAAATTTTATTGTGTTAGAATCACATGTTCAGATTATACAAGATGTGCTCATCGCTTTTTCCAACAGTGTATGTGTATTATTTATTTTTATTTATTATTTAGTAGAATTTATGCCAAAATACTGTTATTCTGTATATTTAATTTTTGTGGCACATTTTGATCTTATATCAAAGCGTTATAATGACGTGATAGTGTCATCACTACGCCACCTGTGTTATTTCCAGCAAAAAATTGTATAATGACCTCATCACATGTGACTTGGAGCCGCTACTAATACGGTATTGCTGCTGCAGTTTCTATCTTTCGGCTAGTCTAGACAGGTTTAATTACTAAAGTTTTACTAGAGTGCAATATTTGCGGGAGAAAGTTAACAACACTTATATTCCATGGTATGTCTGCTAATAAGAAGTCATCATTATTATAGTTGTTCAGTATCAGAAATTTTGTTGAAAAGGTTCGAATATATCCGAATATATATAAAAATTAGTACATTTGTAGGAATATCCTAACAGTATTAACAATTTCAAATTGCAATTGAGTAGCTTAGTAAGAAATTGTGTAGTTTTATACGTGGTTGCAGTAAGTTAGCTCTCATTTAGAACTAGAAACGATTCGTAATACGTTTTCAATACACTACAATCTACAGCCAAATCGAATCAAACATCAGCAGTATTTGCATATTGAATTGTGCAACGTGAGCGACGGAAGCTGTTAACTAAAAAGGGGTGGTCGTGGAACGGAAACACCACAAACGCCGCACAAATACATTGTTTACTGATTAATTCGTACAATTAGAGATGGGCGGATATGTGCGTATGTATGTACACGTTTTTGATTGCTTTTGATATACATTTTGTTGAAAAACTATGCCATTGAGCTTCATCAATTTAATGGCAAATTACAAGAAGAGAACTCGCATTAAATACTCCAGAAAATTTTGGCACAGGTTTTCGCTGTTTTAGATTGAACTAAGGTCGGTTACTACATTTACGAAGCTGAAGCTTGTATCTGTTTGCCCATATAAGAAACACTGACACTCCAATATGTTTGATATATTTGGTTTTCTTCTGAATATGGTGACTAGTATATGACTTACAGGGAAACATCAACGTCTTAGTTATTTGTAATCGTTGATAAACTCTCTATTCACTTTAAGATAATGTCTCTTAGGTATAATCGCAGAAATACACTGTTATAGTTTTTTAAATTGTGATACTATGTGTCTATTGAGAATAAAAGTTTTTCATTAACTCTGGTGGAATCATCGCGACAGTAGTAGCTTGCTAGGTATTAGGAGAAAGATCGATCGCATGTTTAAAAATTTAAGACTTCCATCTGAAATAGCATCGGTTGAATTGCTCAGGGCAGACGTAAATAAAGCAGTAAGTACGAACAAGGAAAATCGCTAACATTAGCCAAAAATATGGCCCCGAAACCAGCTTAGAGAGCTGTATACTTAATACCTCCTGGGTTCATAGTCATTATATTTAAGGAGATAATTAATTAAACCTTTTTCGTATGTTTATCAAGAAGTATTCGAATTATTTTTTAATAACATATGGTACAATAAAAGGATAATCTATATTTAAAGGAAAAGTATCAGAATTATAACTTACTTTCGAAGAATAGATCTAGAACAGTGTTCTTTGGCTACATACAGTTTTATTGAAGAGCATATGCACTGCTCTAGTTAATCAGTTATGGTAATAATAGTTAATAATTTCAGATATTAATTTGAAAAAGAAAATTATTAAGAGAATTCTGTAGGGAAGTATTATTAATATATCCACTTTTCGAATAGTACTTCGTAAAGACATTCTCTTTTCACAAAATGTTTAGTTTTAATTTCAGTACTAAAATCCCGTTACACATAATTTTAGATTAATATATTTTAATAATGTAATAGTGGGATAGTGATTTTACGAATCATTATATAAAAATCTAGCAACGAACACAAAAAATTTAACAAACTAAACTCGAAAGAAAACCTGCAAAATCCAATTTCCTTCGTACGTTACACAAAAGCCAACTTTTAGAAACGTGACAGCTCATTCCGCTTAAAAATATCTCAATCGCACAAGTTCAGTCCAGTGTCGAGGGCAATAATGTTTGCTGTAAGGTCTTGTGAGTCGCCACTTGCTGCTTTCAATTTCTTTCGATTCTACACATTGAAACTTACTGAGCATAAGGTATAGGTTAAGGAAACAAGTATAAAGGAGTTTAATCCATTTTCTACAGTTCTGAGAACATTTTCTAACTTCTTTCTGACCGGCGATGCTTTTAATACTTAGAAACGATAACCACGATGACAACATTCTGGGTTTACTGTGTATTTTTATGCTTCTTCTTACTTCGTTCCGTACTATTGTTTATTTAAAAATGAAAACTAAAGTATTATTACACGTCTACATAATCACCCAAGAGCAAACTGCATATGACAACAGATAAATATTATTACATTGATGTCATTGTTTTGCAGACAGCATATCACATCCTATTTCACTAATTTATATAATAGGGAGTTTGTATGTGAGTAATAGCAAGTTGAGAAAATCTAGCAACACTGTTAGTACGGCGGTCTCGAACGAAAGTAACAGCGACAGTTAGGCTAATTCTTCCCTTACTATTTGATTGATTTTTTTGAAATATGGAAAATATATCTAAAGACGCTTGTTAAGAACAAAATGGAATGAGTTGCCGCATTATAATAAAAAAAGAAGTCGTGATCAAACAGAAGTCAAAAAGTAAGAAAATCAGTCGTATCGTTTCATTTGAAATAGAGAGAAAATTCATGATATACTCTAAATGTACTTCTATACACTTCCTGCATAGAAGTGAGACAAATGTACACAGATCAGTTGATTAAGGGCAAACAGGCAGAAGTATATTTCAATAGGTGTTAAACTTGTCATGTAAGCTGGATTATAATATACGACCCCCTCTCATGTCAGTTGACCCACCGTCTGATATCCATGTTTTCCGAGGCCCGCGAAAAAATAATAGACACAACATGCTTTTATCGATTCCCAAAGGAATTAACGTGATATTTTTAATAATGTTCAATAAAAATTTTTATTTCTTTAGTAGTAAGAGTCTTTAGCAGTAAAATTACTTTACTTACTACTACGCAATGATTTTCAGACAAAATTGATCTTAACTTCTGCAATACTCTATAAAACTCAATGGAACCTTTTGTCGAAAGTTTTAGGAAGATGCGCTTAATCTAAATTTTAAATAATATATATGTAGTGCGTCCCATTTATGAATATGTATATTTGGTTCACCTCAGCAATATGAAACATTCTGTATACATGAAAATAATTTTAAAATGTGCGGTTTAAGAGAGCTTTGTAGAAACCGTTTTTTGGTATCTTCAATATTAATGGATATATTGAGCTTTGACGTACTAATACGTCACCCTGTATACACTCAAAAAACAATGGTAACTTACGTGCTTTTAAAAAGTTACCATGTCTTTTAAACTAAATCTTCATATAATTATAATTATGGCAAATTGGGAGACATCGTGCTGAGAATTAGCATAATAAAAACCTGCTATCAATAATGATTAAACTTTCGAATTGTAATCTAGAAATATGTTTACTATTAATAATATATACAATAAATTAATATTATAATTAAAAAACAAAGATTGCAGGACATAAATATTAAAATAATACGAGTATAATTCACTAATTTTAATTTTTATTTGGAATCTCTTATATCCGAGAAGTTGGCATCTTTATGCTCGTTTAAGAACGACAGAAGAAATACTTATCCGAATTTCATACTTGTTTTGTTGGATTTGCTTGGCAACCAGATGAATACGATCCAACAACTCTTCTCTTGCGTTTGAAACTCTTCTCTTGCCGTATCATATTCAACTTCCATTCTCATATAACTACTACTACATAGAATAACGCTAGCAACTGATCTATTACAGGTCGGTCAGGGATTTACTTTATAATAATTTATAGCTTCAACAGCTGATCTATCTCTGTCAGTATTAGGCAGACCTGTAATATGCTTCTTCGATGGCGCTTAATTCTGAAAGCGCCATCGTTACAACTGTGTGTTACAACTAATCAGTCTTTCAGATTCTCGTCTGTTTACTACATTATTAATGAAACACGTTTTATTTATAATAATTTTAATGACAATTAGAGAAGATTAGAAAGAATTATGATAATTAAAATGCAGTATATTTACAAGGTATCACTAACCTAGGTACATAATAATAATAATGTCTTTATTGCCACCCACCATGCCAAAAACCACATACAATATAATTAGGCTTGTTTTATGGAAAATAACTAAAGCTAGACAAAGTAAGGAGCAATTACAGGGCGAGACTCTGAAGCAAGTTCTGCTTGCACTAACTCTGAATGTAATGCATAAAATATATTTACACGTATACATAAGTAGTATTAAATCATATCAACTTATAGAATATCATCACAACTTAATTTTTAAAGTACTAAAACTATGTTTCCCGTTTAGATCCAATATTCTAGTACTTATACATAAAGTGGTCGATACTAACAAAACACTAAGTAGACATGGCTTTCAACTATATAATTTTGGCAGTTGTAGATATTATATAAGTATTTTAAATTATTTTTGTAGGTATGTCGAATGAAAATCTTGAGCAATACCATCTTCACCATTCTTCACCATTCTTCTGCGGTCGATGGCCGCAGTGGTTAGGCGGCTGACTATTGTTGTGAGAGAACGATAGGTGGCGGGGTTCAATTCTCTGGAGGGACGGTAACATTTTTTCAGAGAGTTTAATCCCGGATCGACTTGCCATTCGCTGTTGGGTGCAAAGTGATTAACAGCGCGGCATCATAAAAGGTGATATGATGCTGTCACAAAGCCATTTGAACACAACTTACACACACTAAAACTACACCGCAAGAGTTGCAGTGATAGCCAGACAAGTAATACAGCTTACGGAGTCACTGCAACTAAGCACCCACCACACATTAGAAAAAATAAAAAAAAAATTAAAAATTATAAATTATGCAATTGAATCTTGAAAAAAACACAAATAAATAACAATATGTAAATAGCGGTGTAATAGCGTCTTTTAAAAATTATATGATAACTAAAAAAAAAATCGTGGCGTTTAGGAAATCATCTTTCATCCACTGCCATTCTATCTTATCTCTTGGTTGCCCACGCCATCTATTGGATGCATGATTATAGGCATTGTTCATTTTAAATTCGTCTTGAACAGATTCAACGAACTTTTTGGATAATTCTTCCTGCATGTGTTCTGTTATACATTGTAAACGATGAAACTGCATATTTTACATATTTGTTTAACGATTATATTAAATGATAGCCCTAGCGACTCTTTCTCTAAAGATATTTTTCTATGTTGTTCGCATAGTAGCGGTTCTAAAATTTATTGTATTGTTTTGAGTTCGATGATGAAATCGAATACGGACCGTAACAATATCTATCCAATTTGATTGATATATTTGATCGTACAGAATGTATATAATATACTGTAGTCATAATAGCATCTTTGAAATCTAAATACCATATAATTAACATGAATCAGAATGCTTGTTTTATTTAACATGTACATCTTCTAATAAAAATTTACATCAATTATGACCGTGCTAAGTTGTGATTTTATGTTAGTAATAAATAAATAAACATGATAAAGTAGCAAAATCATTTAATAAACGTACAACCAATACATATTGTTATATGCATTGGTTGTACGTTCAGTGTTAAAATGAACAATTATCCATAATATATAAACACCCTTAGTAGCACCAAATGTCGGCTAAACATCACCCCGACGTATCACCAATATGCCGTGCTTGGCGCTATCAGTGACTTCCTACTAAGATCGGAAAAATATCAATATAGGTATGATATTGAGTAGACATCAGTATGCAACGTCGGGTATATATCATGCCGACAGCGATAATATCTCTGGAAGATAGGTAGAATATCTGTCGCCGATATTGTATTTATAAATAATATAGGTTTCATGTTGGTTGCAAGTCAATCTTAGGTGTGTGTCGATGATGTTTTCATTCGATGTTAGCTCTATGTCAGGCCACATCATAACGCGATAAAGGAAAAGACAGGATCATGACGGCACAAGCGCTCCATTTCTGATAACGAGCTGATATTGCACCCATCACACACAACAGTGATGATTACGAATGTCTTTCGAGATCACAGTTTCTTTTTAATTCCGCTGAGCACCACCAAATGTCAAATTTATATGGTTGCTTTAAAGCGAAAGTAATCATTTATTTATATTATTATGAGTGACGTCAAGTTGGTAGGCGGACATCTTGGACTTCTCAGGTGAACGGTACACGGCAGGGTATAGAACAGTATAGCAAGCTAAGAACATCTAAGTAAGTTTATGTTTAATTAATTTAATATTTAGTTAATTTAAGACTCTCTTGTATACGAACGATTAATTCAGCAATGTATTTTCTAATTATTTATTACTAGAGAGCAAAAAAGTTATTTTGTTTAATCTATTTTAGGCTTCAAAGTTATAATCATCATTGTGAGGTGACATTGTTGTAGTTGTGAAATTCACGATCATTTAATGTGAAGCAGTTTGCTAGAACATTACATACACCACGAAGAATAGCAAAATCGATCAGGTTACCACGTAGTATTATGTTTCCAATATATTAAATGCACTGTCACAAAGTTATATACATAGGTGTGAATTAAACTCAGTAATCAAGATTATTACGTCAGTACCTAATTAACGTATGCGCTGTGAAATCTATATTTTCAAAATTATAAATTTATACATTCCTACACAAAATTAACTCGAAACCTGTTTTTCAAGAACAATTTTTCGAAAGCTAGAAAGTTACATTCCACACAAAACTATTACGTCAATAATTAACGTATGCGCTGTGAAGTCTATATTATCACACACACAAATTCTTTAAATAATTACCAGTGAAATGTCCGTCTTTGAATGAACCTGTAATACATTCTTAAAGCGAAAATATTACGTCAGTACTCTAACATTGTAAAATCTATATATATTTCAGAAAATTGGTCACATTCTTTAAATAACTAACAGTGAAATTATTTTTTTTTCCAAAACAACCTTCATATTAATGAAAGTAATTAGCGAAAGTAAATTCCTTCGCGGAGTCAAAGATCAAACTGCGCTGATACAGACATAGCTTTATTACTCTCGTTGAACATTCAGTAGGACATCCTCTAAAACACCTGGCAGTTCGTCAGTAAGAAATTGAAGAAAATTATCCGCATTTAATCTACCAGGCAGAACGATAGGACCAATCAACAAGTCATCGGTTAGGGCCGCTGAAACGTTAATAAAATTTAGATGGGCGTATAGCTTTGGGTTTTTCTGATGACCACCTGTGCAGGTTTGTCAGATTTGTAACACCACTTCTCGTGAACGTAGAATCATCTGTCCAGAAGACTGTTCTGCAAAAATTAAAATAAAGCCGTGACTGTCTTAATATCCAGGCAGAATAAACCAGACGAGCATAGTGGTCTGCCTGAAGCAAACCGTGTCCCCTGCGATAGTGATATGGATATAAGTCGTTACGTTTTAGAATTCGCTAAACTGTCGCCAGTGGCACTACTAGTTGTCTAGCGATTCGACGTACACTGAGAGTTGAATCACTTGTAACAATAGCTACTGCTTTTTCCTCTAAGTCTTCTGGCAAATTTACTCCTCGGTCGAAAAGATAATCACGCAGCCCGCATTCCATGAAGTGTCTATATACTTCCAGAAACGTTATTTATGAGGAATGCGCCTATTGAGAAACCGATGTCGGTATTCAATAACTGCTTAATGTGCACTGCCGTTACAGTAGCCATACACAAAATGCATGTCCGCATACTCTTTAGAAGAAAATCGGTAAGATATTTTGAATAAAGAAACCGCGTCCACTCACTAATAAGCTGTTGCATGAACTGAAACACAATGTATATACCGGGTGTCAACGAGATCATGTATCAGGCCGCCATTTATTGATTAGTTCAAATAAAACTTTGAAATTCGGACCGTAGGTATATATGAGTGATTGGTGGGCTTCTTCAGGTGCACTCAGTTTTTCTATAGCGCTTCCGGTCAAACCGGAAATGACGTAAATTTTGAATTTTTAAATACAATATATATTATTTCCGTTCATATTCTGTTTCTTCTAAAAATTTGCCATCTAGTGCAGATCAACAAAGATGGCGGTATCTGTTAAATTTATCCATTAAAGTGAAACTGCTTTGCAACAATTGTGGAAATGTAGCAACCATCAAAGTTAGCTTTGAAAGCAATTAAGAAACGTATTTTTCACATTTACACGCATTGGAGCAGGAAACTGTGATATTTTCATTTGAAATGTAATTGTTCTGTTGCTCTGGAATTAGACTACTTTCAAAACATTTTACATTTTGTACTACCTGTCTATCACTAAACCACAGCATATTTTATATCACTTGAAAGCTAAAAATTATGCCAATATGCCACTGTAATGAAAAAATCGGTTTTACTATTTAAAAAAAACGAGTACCTGTCATTTGAAAATGAAAAAAAAATCTTATTTTCTTTAGTAATTTCAACGTGAAATACATGTTTTCTTCGCCAATACGTGTAAATGTGAAAAATACGTTTCCTAATTATTTTCAAAGCTAACTTTGGATAGTTGTTACATTTCGACAATTGTTGCGAAGCAGTTTCACTTTAATGGATAAATTTAACAGATATCGCCATCCTTGACAGAAATGTCAAAAGTTGATCTGCACTAGATGGCAAATTTTTGGAAGAAACAGAATATGAACAGAAATAATACATGTTGTATTTAAAAATTCAAAATTAATGTCACTTCAGGTTTGACCGGAAGTGCTATAGAAAAACTGAGTGCACCTGAGCCCACCAATCGCTCATATACAGTATCTCCACGGATCGAGTACCAAAGAGGAAAAATTTTTTTATTTTTCATTTTACAAGAAAAATGTATTCTTGATAAAAGTTTTTGCATGTCTCGAAACGGCCAAGTCAGTAGATTTTAATTTCATAAACTCAAAAACGAAAATGATATAACTAATAACTATTTTACTCAATCCATTTACCGCCCTTTTCAACGCACAATTCTAGCCGTCGGCGCAATTCTATATAACTTCGTCGAATTTCTTCGAGAGTTAAAGACGTCACAGCGTCTCTAATCCTCTCCTTTAAATCTTCTACGTTCGAAGGAAGATTATTTTCATAAACTATTTGCTTCAAACGACCGCAAAGATAAAAATTAGCCATTGTTAAATCAGGGCTCCTGGGTGGCCATATCCCGGGACCATTTCGACCTATCCAATTCTGTCCAAATTGCTGATTTAACCATTCAACAACAATCCTAGCATAATGAGCCGGACAACCATCTTGTTGGAAACAACACCTTGCGAGGTAATCGGTAGATCGTCCAAACGTTCATCAACAAAATTTTGCAGCATGTCCAAGTACGTATGCTGATTGACAGTATTATCAAAAAAATATGTTCCAATGATACCATGGTAAGAAATTGCACACCACACATTAACTTTTGTCGAATATTGTCGATTGTGAGGGATGCGAAAATTCGGATTGTAATTGCTCTAATATCTCACATGTTGAGATGCAACAGTACCATTAGTAGAAAACGTGGCCTCATCAGAAAAAAAAAATTCGGTAAAAATATTGATTATCCATGATTTGAGCGCCCATCCACAGACAAAAATACAAACGTTTTGCAGGATTTCCGGGTTCTAATGCATGATTAAAAATGGACTTGTAGGGATTTCCTTTGTTTCAAAATCTTTTGAATGAGCGATTTACTAATTCCCAGATTAATTACAAGAAGATAAATAATCCAGTATGGAACCGAATAATTGGACTCTATTTGAGATGTAAATATCCGGGAACTTTTGATTAAATTCGACAACTCGACGGATCGGTTTATTACCATAGCTTTGAATTAGGTAAATTTGTTGGTCTTTTGACAACATTTTCAACTATTATGGTTGATTTTTCTAACTGACAGTTAATTAGATAAATAAATATCGATAATTACCATGACAACGCAACTTAATTTCTGGGACTAAATTTTCAAATTAAACGACCAATTTTTCGATTTTTATCTTAAACTAAAAGAAATGTTGAAAAGGTTAAAACTGACTTGGCCGTTTCGAGACATGCAAAAAGTTTTATCAAGAACACATTGTTCTTGTAAAATGCAAAATAAAAAAGTTTTTCCTCTTTGGAACTCGATCCGTGGACATACTGTATACGGTCCGAATTTCAAAGTTTTATTTTAACTAATAAATAAATGGCGGCTGATACATGATCTCGTTGACACCCGGAAATGCAAATTGATTAGTCGAAGAATGGCTACAACTTTGTTTGATCTTTTTGGTGGACATTTCGAACATTTATTGTGAAATCCGTTATATCCCGAACATTTGGCTTGAATAATTAAATATTAATTTTATCGGTATAAGTTTAACATTTTGTAGTTCTGTTGTATTTAATAAGATTGTCTCAATATATAATTTAATAGCCTTTTACTGTCATTCTTTCATAGCTAATTTGATACCTTAACAATATTATTTTGAAAAAGCTCACCTTTTTAAGAAAATATTAAATATCTCAGAAATTAACGATTTTAGACATAGGGAGTGGTTAATAAAAATGAAAGTGCATACAGTGTCTTTCCCTTTCTTAATATAAAATACAGGGTGTTCCATTTAAATAAGATGAGAAAATAATGCATTTGCATTTTGAATCGCCCTGTACACAGGTTTCGCAATATTGGCAAAATATCATTTGCTATAAAACTGTAACAATGAAAAAAAGTCATTCCACTACAAAAAGAATTTCAAGTTGTTTCGTGTGGAATACACAGGACGTTAAACACGCAATGATTTTCAGACAAAATTGGCCGTAACTTCTGAAATACTCGGTATAACTCAATGAAACCTTACATCGAAGGAATGAGGAAGATATGCTTAATCTAAATTTGAAATAATATATAGTGTGTCCCATTTAATAAAATGTATATTTGGTTCACCGTGGCAATACGAAACACTCTGTATATACGAAATTAATTTTAAAATATGTAGCTTAAGACTATCTATGATTTTTGTATATAACATTTCGTAATATCTTTGATATTAATGGATATATTGAACTTTGACGCACTAATGCCTCACTCTGTATATATACATAGGGTAACACGAAATGTCAGGGTAATCGGTCTGTTGTTGAAATCAAAAACTCATTTATTCGTAAGCTCAATATTTCGTTATATACACACATCAACATAATCTAAGGATATATCTTATTTGCTTAAAAAAATAATTTAGTGCATCTTTTTACCCATTTTTGTCTTGAAAGTTCAATGTAAAATAAGCTATGAGTGCAATTAACTTAAATTAATATTTAACACAATTTTAATAATAATTTATTAACTAGAAATTAGAAATTCTACAAAATGGAACTAAACAACAATTAAAAATTAATCTTATATTGAATTAAAAACATTGAAGATTAAGGAATTAATTAAGAGTGGGACCTACTCTGGAGTTTAAAACAGCCCTACATCTTCTTGGCATAGACAGAGTAAATTGATTGAATTGTCTAAGTCTTCTTGTGGAAGAAGATTCCACTGTTGTGAAAGAAGTTCTTGCAGTTGCCGTCGATTTTGTATAGCGTCCATATGTGGCAGGCATCTTCTCTGAAGCATATCCCATGCATGCTCAATGGGATTGAGGTCTGGGGATTGAGCTGGCCATGGCATAACCTCAATTCTTGCTTCATTGAGCCAATCGGTAACAACTCTTGCCACATGTGGTCGTGCATTGCCATGCATAAGGGTTAAATTTCAGCCCAACGCTTCTGCAAATGGCTGAACAACAGGTTCAAGAATATTCTGGATATATTGCTCAGCATTTAAGAATTGATCTAGAAAAACGAGATCAGTTTTCCTATCCAGCATAATTCCCGCCCATATCATTACAGTACCACCTCGGTAGCTGTGCAGTTTTTGGGCATGCTGTAGCCTTGCTACATTACCAGGCTGACGCCAGACTCTTAATCTGCGAGTATCTGGTCTTAATCCGAATCGCGACTCGTCAGTAAAAAGTATAGTCGACCATTGTTCTCGAGTCCAGTTTGAGTGTTCTCGAGCCCAGTTTACTGGATGTCCTCGATTTCCCCTGGTTAATGGCGGAACCCTAAGGCGGCGCCTGGAGTGAAGATTGACTTCTCTTAAACGACGCCTGATGGTTTGGCTGTGGACTCTGTCACGTTATGCACTGCCTGGGGACGCAATTTTAACTCAGTAGCATTAGTGAACTCTGTCGGCGAGCCTGAAGAGTGATGTACCGGTCCTGAACAGCAGTGGTGGCGCGTTTTCTTCCAAGATGTTGTTCCTGGGATTACCTGTATCTCTGTAACGTCGCCATAGTCGGCTAATTACGCTCTGTGTTGTACCTAGCCGTTCCGCTACATCAACTTGTCTTACTCCAACTTCCAGCATTCCAACTGCCCTATTCATTTCGTCAGGATGCAAATGACGACATCTATTTTGTTCATTTATGTTTGCTTTTAACGCAATTTATGCTTACACTTATCAATGGGTACTATTTTTTGTGAAACAACGCAGAAATGGTGGGAGAAGAAAAAGTTAAAATTCAAAACATTTTAAGATTTATCATTAACTGTACTTGTTTAATGGATACTTTTGACAGATAGTTGTTTATAAGTTACCTAGCAACCAAACTAAACAACAAAAGACAATATTAACCGAAGTAAAATCAAGCAAATAAAATAAAAATTGATATCCTTAGATTATGTTGATGTGTGTATTATAACTTCCTCAGGAGTATGCTACAAAGGTATACAACAATAAATTTATGTAACCAATGAATCTCTGTGTGTGAATTACTTGTAATTTGAGTTTCCAAAATGTTGATCTCTGTGTGACATATGTAAAATCAATCGGCACTAACGACGACAAACATATTAAAATTGTTGTTTTTGATTATTAAAAATCTTTTTAAAATCATAATTTTATTAAAATTGAAATTTATGTCAATAGATTAAAACTTCGAATGTGCAAGGATATGCCAATGTGAAAACGGACGAATTTCTTGTGGTTTTTTTTAACCTTTTTGTGACTGGGAAAATAACACCTTCTAGTGACGACGTAGGTACCCGAGTACCTGACATTGTATATACGTTGTAGCTATACATATGTATGTATATGGGAGATAGTTGTCGGGAGACATATTCACATTCATTTTTGGAAGTGCTCGAATATAATTTGTCCGCTACAGTACATTTACTAAATATTTTTAGTGATTTTAGTAATAACAAGTGCAAATATTATTATTTTTATCGGAATGTATGATAATGCGCCTGGTCCTAGTTCGGGTTCATACAAAACGGTCGATGAGCAATTATTTATATATAGAGGACATACAAAATTTACCCAATACATTCCTTCAAAACCGGCAAACAAAGGATAAATATTTCTTGGAGTTGTGATGCGGCAAATGCTTATCATTTACAAGGTAAAATTTAGACGACGAACGGCAGTAAATATCGAAGAGCGTACAGTTCTGGATTTAGTTACTAAGCATAAAGGTTCTGGAAGAAACATAACGACAGAGAATTTTTTTACAAGTTTAGAGTTGGTTCATAACCTAAATTCTTGGAACTTAGCTTTAGCAGGATCCGTCCGAAAATATAAAACTTTCCTTCCTTCTAATATACAATCGAATAAAAATAGAGTTATAAATTCCATTAGTTTTGCATTTACTAAATGAGTAACTATATGTTCGTATGTGCCCAAAAAGAACAAATCAGTTATCCTGTTATCACCAATGCTTACGACAGGCAAAGTAAAGCATACTGTTACTGCAAAACCAGAAACTATAAAATATTATAATAAAACCAAACCACCAAACCGACGATGGAGGTTTTTGAAAGATCTTGGAAATGAGTTATGCATGTCTGCTGTACTACCTCGAAGCAGTCATCCAAGAATTTTGGGAAATTATTTTACACATACATCTCTAGAAATTATGCAATTATTCTAGGAGCTAAATTACACAATCAGTCGTTACAGAAGTCAGAGATCAATCACTCGAGATACATTTCATGAGCATTCTGTTACTAAGGCAGTATGCGATACCTGTAACCAACAGGCAGTTTAATCCTATTATTATTTGTTTTTGTTCTTTTTATACAACTTTGTTATAACAAATATAAATAAGAACATGTAAAAATGATACTTTTTGTTCTTCCACCTCCATTCCTAGATAATTTTGAATGGAGGTACCCGGGTACCCACACCGGCATCAAACGTTGTAATAATTGCGGATGCCATTTTCTCGTTAAAAATTAAATCTAAATAACGAAATGTATATAATAAAATGTAATATAAAACAAGTTTAGAGATGTCACAGTATTTCCAAGCTCAGCAGATTCAAACACAAAAAATATTAATATTTAAATCTGGAAAAGGCACTCGTGTATCCATCTCGTCAAATAAAGGTTAAAGAGGAGTAAGAAATTCTAAAGTATTTTAAATTGCAAAAATAATACGTGGCTTAACTGAAAAGTTAAAGTTGTCGTTGTAGTTGTAAAACGCTGGAATAGATTATATTTAATTGAATGGTATCAGTTTTGAAATTTATACTATTGTGATTGTTGTTGATGTGAACCATTTCTAAAAATAAACGTTTTTTGTAATTATATTCAGTTTCTAATATTTTAATTTTACTGTAATCAAAAATATGATCGTGGTTTATACTATGTGACGCAAGTGCGCATGAAGCCTTAACAATCCTACAATCAGTTAAATCATCAACATATTTAAAAATAAAAGGTGGTTGAAATGGTAATTTAGGTGAAGTGTCATCTAGTAAAAAATCGAGAACTATTAATGCTAATATGGGACTGATTGGAGAACGCATTGGTACACCAAAAATTTGTTGGTAGAATGTGTCATTAAAAAAAAACAATTATCAAAAGTGAATTCGATTAAATCCAAAAAGTTGGAATTATCTAACCGGCTATGAGGTTCTATTAGATCCCAGTTAGAGTCCAAAATAGATATAATTAGGAGTTGTGGTATGTTGGTAAAAAGTCAAGTTATATCTAAAGATATTATAACGTAATCAGCCGCTAATGCCATTCCCTCAACCGCATCCACAAATGAGAAGGTGTCTTTGATGTTGTATTGATTGAGTATTGATTTTATGGATCTTTGGCAATACGTATAATTTGGGTGGAGTGCAGTTGTGTTTAGTTAATTGCTTAACGACGTCGGCGTCGGTAGAAATTTGTGATTTTTGTTCAAGCTGTTTGATGAACTTGTTAAGTTTGGTTTGAATCCTTGCAGTAGGATTGTTGTTAAGTTTTTTGTAAGTGACATTATCACTAAAAGTTGTTTTTTTCTAAGCAATCTACCTTATTCATGGCTACTGTGCACCCACCTTTATCAGATTGCAGGATATACAAGTTGGGATGTTGTCTAAGGAAATATTTAGTTTCACTGTAAATGCTATTGAAGGGAGACAACGCAACATGATTACGTGAGTTTACCAAAAAATTTGTAATATTGTTGGTGATTTTTGCTCTTGTGATATTTTTTGAACTCTCTGGAATTTCATTAATGACATTTTCAACATCAGCCAATAATTTATTGACATTGACATTTTTACTGTTAGGCGAGATAAATTTGGGTCCTAGTGACAGAAAATCAGAAATATGGTTGTGTTCAATGGCTTTGTGACAGCATCATATCGTCTTTTCTGATGCCGCGCTGTTAATCACTTTGCTCCCAACAGCGAATGGCAAGTCGATCCGGGATTAAACTCTGCGAAAATCGCGTGCGAACCCTCTGTAACGCGAGTCGCACGCGATTTTCGCCTCTATTTCGTAAAGTAAAAAATTTATAACTTTAGAACCGCTGCAGATAATCAAACCAAATTTGGAATGTTGGATGAACAAATCATACTCTTTCTTTTAGTGACACAAATTTAATTCAACTTTCGGAGTGGCGAATTTTTCCATGTGTACTTCAATGCTCGTAACTTTGTTCATAATTAATTTATTAGAGAAATATTCCAGATTTAAGCTGTTCTGGTCGTTAATGATCGATTTGTGGCGAAAGAAATCGTTTTTCAGCTTCTATTTGTAAAAAAAGCGATAATATACTGTGTCCCTATTTTATTGACCAGCACTGTATGTATATTATCGATAGTCTTTCTACCGTGTGGTGTAAGACAATAAAGCAATGTAATCCTTTATAAAAAAATGCAACGGTAACAGTCATCTGAACATGATTTATTTATTGTATGATGATTCATGGTTCAGCACTTACGAAATAAATAAGAAGCTTCTTTATCATAAATCAAGTTCCAGTACTCTTTTTTGTAGATCTTCAAAAAATTACTGTATGCACTACGACACGTGTTTATTTATTTTAGGATAATATTTTTATTATGCGACATTGACAGTCACAGGCCTGTTATTGAATCCTATAACTTTTTTAAATAAAATCAGTTTGTATTGACTTTAGGATTACATTTTTTTCATGATCTGACAATCACATTCATAGATCTGTAACTTTGAAACAAATAAAGATGGATATACAAGTTTTGCGTTTTTGTTTCTTGAAATGAAGTCCACTTTACACTCCTAAAATTTGAACCTAACGATACGGGACGCTTGTACATATAACCGATAAAGTGATATGTTCTTCTATAGTTTATTTGAAGGAAATTTCATGTAATCATTTGAAATAAGGCAATAAATACTTACTATCACAATCTCTCTATAAAATATACAAAGTATATTACGCAAACAAAAATATTATTTACTCGAATTACCTTCAGCACTGCATTCAAAGGCAATAATTATAGCATTGTTATCTCGTTTTCGCTCTATATACGAGACTAGAAACTCAATGAGCTCTTTTGATTGTCTACTCGGTGGTTTAGGGATGTTTCACTAGTTCTTAAAACAACTATTGTTTGAGTAAAACACGAATACAACGAAATTGAATACAAACACAAGAAAAACAAAACAACGCAGTCATGACAAAAGTAAACAGGCTCTAGATTCAGAACACGAGTTTTAGCATTTTCAAGAATTTCACAGTAAATAAACTACAAAATAATTAAGTAACATATATTTGAACGTGGTCCACCACGCATTCCACATTATGTTCGTAAATTTGCCTAAGGTGTCGCCGGCTTACGGCGAGAAAAAGCTAGCAAATTTCCGATGTAAGGGTTCGGCAGAAATATGATTATGAGTTTATTTTTACAGATAGGGTTATTGTTTTAGATTTTTTTTATAGCTGAAATGTTAATGTATGCTTCTATAATGCTACATTTTTGAAGAAGTCAAATATTGTTTGTAAACAAGGCACTCAAAAATAGGGAATTTTTAAAAGTCTATATTATCGTAAAATTTAAATTTAAAAAAGTGGCTCTATAGAGGCATAGTACTATCCTTTAGGAAAGAATTGGCGAAAACCGCATTCAAATATATGGAATAGTTACTTTGTAATCAGTTTTCTACGAAATCCCTGAAAACGCTAAAATTCTTTGACTGAATCTAGAGCCTTAACTTATGGCAGAATCGAGCAAGGCAGCCAACATTTGCATCGAAAACAATCACTATAAATCACGAAAAATGATCCCTGCGTCATCAATTAGATTTGTATGAATCAAATCAGTACTTCGGCGTCATGTTAAATACTGTAAAGACTGTAAATATCAAAATGAATATGGCAGCTATGACATTTTTCATTTGTGAGTTAAGTGCGTGGGGATTTATTGACAGACCCTAAAAATTTAAAACAAGTTGCAATTGCACCTATCGTAATGTTCTAGTATGTATTGCCATTATAGTTTAAAAAAATTACTTCAAAAAATTGTTAAACGAATACGTATTTGTAAGGACGAAATCAATGACAGTTCCATCAAATGTCTACGGAGATACATTGTATGTCAAACTTTTAAGTGAAGAAGCGGAAATATATAGCTTAAGCGCAGACAACGAACTAATCTCGTCTTTGTCTTATTCAAGTGAATTGCACGAGTCGTTGATTAAGTTCTATCTAAGTGACGCAGAGATCATCTTTCGTGATTAGATACAACTATAACGTTCTAAATGTTTGTACGTGACGTCATGTGTCTTTTAGGAAATTTAATGTTCTTAGAAGACACGTCTAAAATCACTCAATTTGACAGAAATTATTCATTGTCGTAACTGTCAACATGCCACAACCATATATTTGTAATTTTTGGCATAAACATAGTATTATTTCCTTATATACTATTAAACAATTCCGTTTGAATCAACTGCTGAACTGTATTAATCCTCTCTGTAAATAACCCGTTTGAAATACATATCTATCTGTAATACACCATTAACGGTAAAACTGATTGTAAGCTTCAAAGTTGCAGTACAGCATAAAATACATTTATACTACTAGGAATACACTATCGTAAAAGAAGTTAAAATACGGGTAGTACCTATACGTTTTTATATTCGGCGAACTAGTTTTGATCAATTTAATAAAGGTAGTTACAAGCGTTTGACAGATACCATATTTATATTTTCGAAAGACTGTTCATTGACACAAATGACTTAAAATAGATGTCCAACTCAATACTAACGATTTTGCTTATGGGGCCGGGAGTTCCTAGGAGACGGAACGGAGTTGGAACGGAGTGTTTGTTTAGTGGGTTGCAAGTCAAAACAGCGGTGACAGCGACAATAAAATAAATTTATATCGACTTTCCTCAAACATTGCAATGCGCATGCGCGATTTCATTCGTTGATCCATTTTTGTCTAATAAGTCTCATGTGTTTACGTCGTTGTATGGAAATATAATGGGTTTTTTGCTTCGACGAACGGTTAGTGATAGATTTCCGCACAATTTTATACCTATGCTTTTATTTGTTAATATTCACATAAAACATACTGGCATAAAATTGTTTGTTAATCGATCATAACCCGTCAATAGAAATAAAGATATTTTTGTAAATAAAAATATACAACTACATCTTATGCAAATTAAAATACAGAATGTAATGTTGGTTGCCTACTCGTTTGCGCCTAATTTCCCTCCTCCCCGATCGTGGGAGCCAGCCCCTTGCATGCAACTTTTTCGATCAGCTGATCCAATAGAGTTGTAGATCTTATTTAGGTGGTTTGTGGTTCATTGACGAAGTGTACGATGATGAACTAGCTCAGTGTTATCTTCGCGCAGCTATGCATTTGAAATTTCTAAGCAATTTTATGATAATCACTTAATATGTTCTGTGTTTGCGGTGCTTCTGCTTCTCACATTTGACACCATACAATTATGTACAATATGAAGTGAAAACTAATTTTATAGTTAAGAGATCATAATAAACACTTTATATTTATAATCTTTTATTTACCTTACGTACATACTTCCAAAACAGTAAAATTTGGAGTAAAATCTTTTATTGCTTAATGAATGAATGCTTCGGTGATGTCAGCACAAGAATTAACAGCATTACGAAGCTCTTCGATTGTTTTATGTCTGATCTTGAAAATCGTATTCTTTAAATATGGAAAAATAAAATAATCTAATATTGTCAAGTCTGGAGATCTTGCAGGAAAATTAGAAATTCTTGTATTGAAAAATTGCTGTAAAAAAGCCATTGTTTCTCAAGATTTGTGCGCTGGTGCATTGTCTTGCTGGAAATATCCTACCGTAAGTTCATCATCATGAAGTTCGTTGATAAACGGTTGTAATAATTCGTTTCGATATCTTTCAGCAGTTACGTTTTGGTTAAAAAATATAGGCCCAATAATTAGTCTTCTTGAAACTGCTAGCCAGACACCTATTTTTTGCGGATGCAACGAAGTTTTAGTGAATTCATGTGGATTATCTGCAGACCAAATTCTCATGTTTTGCTTGTTTAAATAGCCAGAGAGATGGAACCACGCCTCATCAGAAAAATAACATTTGTCAAGAACATCGTTATTATTTACGTTATTCAAAAACCATTGCACAATACTGTGTTCTCGTACCAAAATCTATCTCTTCAAGTTCTGAAACTGCTTCTGAAACAATTTTAAATCCTTTATTAAAATAATGAAATGTCAACTCAATATGGGTTTTTTGCTTTAACGGTAATTTTATAAGGAAACAATTTTAAATCCTTTATTAAAATCGTATGACATGTTCCCACTGACAAACCAACTTGTTGCGATGGTGTTGCGACTGATTTTTTGGGTGAGTGTTCCATTCGCTCTTGAACATCTTCGATTAAATTTGCTGTTCGTTTTTGAGGTGCTCCACCGCCAGGTTTACGTGTTACTGCACCTATTTCGCCAAATTTAATAACGCAAGCTTGAATGTGTTTTAGCAGTTGTGCGTAAGTAACTGGCAAATTAGGAAATTGTTGTCGGAATTTTTCTATACACCGATTAATGGAATAAACCTATTCTCCATTTTCTAATTTTTGCCCAGTTCTATAGTAAATATTTTATGTTCTAATTCTAACATTATAATAAAATAATTAAAAAAATATAAACGTCAATTATTTGAATTTAAGTTTGACAACTGTCAGAATTTGAAGTTTTGAAAAGCATCGCATTTGCACCACCCTATGATAACTAAACTCACAAAAAAAGCCTACTCTGATGAGGAAAGATTTTGAAGGCGCGGTATTGTGGAAGCATGGGAAGAACTAACTCCAGATTATACAAGAACACTTATTATGTTAATGGGGAATCGTTTACAGCAAGTAATCGACGCCAATGGAGCATGGATAAAATATTAAAATAATTCAATCAGCATTCGTTCTAAATTCTTGTTGTGTTATTTTATATTTCAGTTATCTAAACAATTTCTTAATTTAAAAACAATTTTATTCAATAAAGATACATGTATGTAAATGATAAGTTCATTATTTGTACTCATATGCATTAGTTACATACATTAAAATTTAATATTAATTATTTGAAGCACTGTCTACTTACTGTCAAAATTTGAAGTTTAGAAATACAGGTATTAAATTTCCTTGAAATGCAGTTTTACACTAGGAAATTTAGAGAAATATGTATGTTAAGAGTCGTTAACTTTCAAGCTGTTGGCAGTGTACAATCATTTACGTACACTCTCTATATGACAGTGAAAGACAGTTTTCTTTTAGATATCTACCTGGAACACTATAGTGTTCCAGGTAGGTAACATTTATTTTACTGGTTATGACGTGCCTCGTCTGTTGTCACAAAAGGACTACACCTACTTATGTCACTACATCAAAGAATATACAGATCAATGTGTCAAAGCAATGTATATTACAAATTACTGCAATTAAGAAAGTTGTAAAGGTTTCATAGCATAAAGTATTCAATTACAACACTAACTCATACTATTGTACTTGCTTTATTAATTTAAAAACTTTCGTAGAATTAAGTTACATTTTGAACGAATAACTTTTATAACAAAACTATTAGCACATTAAAACACATTTTAACAATTCTGCAGTTAAATAAATATCATACTTAGTTTTCAGTTTGAAAGTTTCCAAAGTGGGTAAAATGAAACTGTTACTTGCTTACATATCCAAGGTAATGAGTATGATACTGAATGTATTTTCAGTATTTTCAAACACTTCTTTTGTTCTCTGAAAGTAGATGAGTTGCTTACTAATAAATCGGCATATAATTCCTGACAATATAATGAGAACGAAGTGTGCTTTCATTGTGTATTGACATCTAGCGTTAAATAAGTTATCCCATAATAAGTGTAACACAATTTAGCAATTTTTTTCTGAAACAATGTTGACACTAAAAGTTGACTATCCGCATTATTATGTTTACAGTGCAGGTCCGCTATCTACACATTAACTTATCAACGACAACACTGAAGCAAAAGAAATTTGAAATGCGTAAAGTATAGCTTAGACATTTTTAAGTCAATTATTAGCGACATAGTCACTAAAAATTGGATGACTCTACGGCGCAATTGTCAATTTTGTTTTTAAGTGGCAACAATGTGAACTCATTTGAACACTGCTTCAAATTGATATTCCCTTATATTCTCTCTACCGTACTAACATGAGAGAGTTTTACTATTTCAGAACGCTTTTTGCGGACTTTTTTTTCTCCATCTTATCTAATCTTTTCTGTCGTCTCCGTTTTCTATAAAATTAGACTCCATCGTAACAGTGTTTTTATCCATCCAGTTGCAAACAACTATACTTACTTTGTCATCCACCACTTCACCAGAAAATCTTTCTTTTTTTCTACCTTATTTATCAATTATCAATATTTAATATATATATTTAATTTATGTTTCGAAAAAATATTTAAAATACTTTAAAAATACTTTACTGCGTCCAGATTCAATTGTCATCACATATTAAAATATCAAGTGAAGTAGTAAACTTTTTAGTAATTAAATTTCTTTAAGTTTAATACTAATTTATGGTATACAAACTCCTGAGTCGATAGCATGTGTTATCCAGTTATTTTAAATTATCGAAGTGTATCCTTTAATTCTGTTAATCGACTTCAATGAGGTAATTGAAACCACAACGACAGTCAATTCTAAACAACTTTGTCGTTTCGAATGGGAAATCGTTATAATTAAATTGCCCTTAAACGGAGGTCAGTTTATGAAACCTCAACATTCACACAGCAAAGTCGTCTTAAGACGAACAAGACCGCAGCTCTAAATTCCCAAATAGAACTTGTTCAATTAAAAATAACACATTTCTAAATATTTGTCTTCTCTGTTTATCGCACAGTGCGAACAGGATCGCGGAAAGAGATAAACGGAGCCTTGGTTTATTTGTCTGATGGCAATCCTGCTGGAGGGTTCGTGTAATCCTATGCTAGGGTCAGATTATTTCTAAGCTCCGGTTATACTTCAGCGACTGTACTTATGTGTAACGGGGTCTCTTGAGGTTCTAATGGTCAATAGCAAGGTTTGTGTATACATTTTCTACGACACGTGTGTCCTGTGTATATATTATATCTAGATTTTTGGCTAACTAACCACTATCAACTTTAAATATTTCATATATTGTAATATTCAGTATATATGTACAGTAAGAGTAGTGGCAGCACAATATATGAGCTATTCTAATGTAAAATAAAAATTGTGGCGGTTATTACTTGTATTGTTACATGTCCATGAAAAATGCTAAGAGTAGAATAGTCATATAACAATTTCCTGGTGTCACTTTTGTCTAATAAATTACGGTATTGTATTCTTTAGACAGTATGTTTATTCAACGAACGGTCAAAATACCTCAGAAAATATAGAAAGAAAATATTTTAGAAAAAGTATTTAAGAAATTACCTTGAGAAAATACTTAACTTAAGTAATTTATTATTTGTTAAGAGAAATTTTACTATCTATAAGTTAATTGAATATCTTGGGAACAGTAAAGAAAAAGGCCAATTATTTAAACATATTTTTATATAAAAATTTCTATCGAACAATTAACAGAAATTATTTTCTCTTGAGAAAATTTATATAATGTTTAAATAAGTAATTTATTATTTGTTAAGAAAATAATACAGAAATTTTATCCTATCTATAAGTTAATTGAATATCTTGGGAAAATAGAAAATCATATTTTTATATAAAAATATGTTTAAATAATCAGATTTGATCCAAGAAAAAATAATTTGTAAAATCAGATTTGATCCAAGAAATAATTTGAAGATCGTTTACTTGACGGAAATATCCAAAAAATGCTATAGCTGGCCCTTCTGCCACTATATGCAGCTATGCAATAGACGTAATATGTGCACATGTGTTTTTGTATTGTGATTATAACCTTATACCTTTTCTTATAACAGCGTACAAAATTAGGGACATTCAATACCCGGAAATGTTAATTCCTGTAATTAAAATAGTAAGTCGTTGAATGCACCTTTTCGGTGGTTTCTCTATCATATAAAGGATTGTGATTTTATTGCAGGTGATTAATCTTATGATTTTCAGAAGTGAAGTCAGAACCAGGAATTTTCTACACGACAGAAAACACGAGAATCGTAAACCAGCTTATTTCTGTACTTATTTTAGCTACATTCTTGCATATTTATTTCAAGAAATTAGAATTATCAATCAAGATTAATATATACTTATTTGAATATACATAATGATTTATTTAATCCAAATCCAATAGTGCTTTAATTTAAATACTACTTTTTCTTACTGTAACCCAATAAACTTTATATAAGAAAGTTAATTACTTGAATATTCAGTATATAATTTCTTGAAATTTCAAGAAATTAAATTTCTTGCTCGAAGAAAATAAGTATTTGCTTATATATGAGATTGAGAATGACTTGAATTAAGTTATTCTTACTTAAACCTAGTAATTTGTTTTCTGTGTGAGTATGACTGAGTCATGCTGAAGATGTTACGCAGTATGTAACGAAATGGCCATACAATTAAAGAATACATTCAAGTGAAGTTGGGTTTTATTATTTTTTATATTCAACTGTATGTTAGATACTTCACTAGCTCATTACTCTATATACAACATATGTCTCACTAAGTTGGAACCATATGGAAAACTGTTTTATTATTAATTTTAGGGAAAAAGTTATTCTTTATAAAAGTTCTGAATGTTCTAAAATAAAAAACACAATCATCAGATATTAATTTCTTAGGTCGTGTACGCGGTTTGTCAAACAATAAAAATTGTGCTCAGGAGTAAATATTTTGATATTTGATAATAAACCAATTAATAGCTAAAGGTGCGTAGACGCACCTCTTCGTATTTATTTTTTTCAAGTTTAATTAAAACAAATTTTTGTTGTTTATTTTATTATACTGTTAGTATTAATTCGAAAGTATCTTGTAAAATTTTTATTTTAAAGAAAATGCAATGTTTGCAATGTGTTTTGCATATTTTAAAAAATACACAATATTACTGATCTCGATAGTTAATGCATTTATTTAGAAAAAGTAGTAACATGTGTTATATGAATAGTTCAATTATAACAGAAATGTTTCTATGCTAAACACCTCTAGAAATGTTATTTTCAAACATCGTGCAAATATATTTATGTTATGATAAACGATATAATTGCTGTAATGTTATAAACATTGAGGGTTCGCACCACAAAAACATATATTTTATAACATAAATTTAAATTTTTCTAATCAGCTCCGGAATAACATATTTTTAATAACTACGTCTTATAATCCATTTTCATCCATTCCGTATGTTGATGGTTATCTATATAAATTTATGATGGTGGAAAAGTACAAGAAGCTGAAAACCACCTTCTATTGGAAACGAGAGTTGTATTGGATTTACTATCGGTAGCACAAAATCCAAAACTACACAGAATTTTTTTCGACAACTTTTTCTCTTCGTATACCCTTTTCGGTATCTTGAATGAAAAAGGTTTTTTTTTGCTACAGGAACCGTACGAGATAATCGTCTGGCAAAGTGTCCATTTGAAAAACATGTTATGAATTAGAAACAACCAGGTTCATATGTTTGTACGTTTGACACAAATTTGGAAGTATTACTAGTGCAATGGAATGACAGTTCTGTCGTCATTGTAATGACCAATGTTTGCAAAGTACTCCTTTTTGTTCAGGGGAAACGGTGCAACAGAAAACAATATAAAGAGGAAGCAATTCCACGACCTAATATAATAGCAGTGTACTTACAATAAATACATTGGAGGACTCCATCTTCACGGCAATGGAATAGCAAATTGTCTAATAAAAATAAGAGGAAAAAATGGTGGTGGCCATAGTTCATCAATATGATTGACAGCGCAATAGTCAATAGCTGGAAAATTTATAAAATTGCTAACGATTGCAATATGTCGTAATTAAATTTTCGTTCCTTCTTGGCAATCAGCCCCATGAAATTTGAAGAACAATCTGGAGCAACAGATGCTAAAGTGTAAATACCTTCTTTTTTATGGTAGAATGTCAAAACAAAGTTTACCACAACAACATTTAATAAGAAGATCGGAAACTAATACGAGAAAAAAATGCAAAGTTTGCAAAAGCCACACTATATATCTTTGCAAAAATATGTAAAGTACGTACCTTTACACCCTGACTGTTTTGAATGTTTGCAAGTAAATGTTAGTTATTAAGTTTAGTTATTAAGTGAATAATTTTTCAAGTTTGAATAAATCGTTTTTTATTTTCGAGTCACCATTATTTGTCAAGGGTGCGTATACACACTCTCAATTTTTTGTAAATGTTGTTGAATTTTTTTTTAATAAACATCAAAATTGTCTTAATTAAGGCGTTTAATAAGCAGTAAACAAATATTAAAAACAAAATTAAATTTTTCAGGTCTTGGCCATAAATGGGTTAAAAATTGTTATAGGGAAAAGTTAATCAGAACCAAAAACTACGTTCAAATATACAATTACATCGATTTACATTGAAAAATTAGATTTTATTATTTTTTTACTAATCTTTTTATTTTGAACAAATATTTATCGCTAGAGATTATGAAACATAATAACCTTTTCGCTTCTGATTTTCGAACAATTGTGCAATTTAAACACGTATTTAATGCATGTGCGTTTATTTTGCAAATAAAATACATACAAATACTTAATTGTCTAACTAACATAATATTAATACTAGAGATATATGAAAATTTATTTTCCGCTCATTCCGCTAATGCCTCGACATGTCAACCCTCCCTTTTACACCCTGACTGTTTTGAATGTTTGCAAGTAAATGTTTAAGTTTAGTTATTAATTGAATAATTTTTCAAGTTTAAATCGTTTTTTATTTTCGAGTCACCATTATTTGTCAAAGGTGCGTATACACACTCAATTTTTTGTAAATGTTGTTGAATTTTTTTTTAATAAACATCAAAATTGTCTTAATTAAGGCGTTTAATAAGCAGTAAACAAATATTAAAAACAAAATTAAATTTTTCAGGTCTTGGCCATAAATGGGTTAAAAATTGTTATAGGGAAAAGTTAATCAGAACCAAAAACTACGTTCAAATATACAATTACATCGATTTACATTGAAAAATTAGATTTTATTATTTTTTTACTAATCTTTTTATTTTGAACAAATATTTATCGCTAGAGATTATGAAACATAATAACCTTTTCGCTTCTGATTTTCGAACAATTGTGCAATTTAAACACGTATTTAATGCATGTGCGTTTATTTTGCAAATAAAATACATACAAATACTTAATTGTCTAACTAACATAATATTAATACTAGAGATATATGAAAATTTATTTTCCGCTCATTCCGCTAATGCCTCGACATGTCAACCCTCCCTTTCAATAGGCACATTTAATCATTCTATTAGTAAATTCGCTCATTACATTCCTATTTTTCCTATTTTTTCAATGTAAATGGATGTAATTGCATGTTTGAACGTAGTTTTTAGTTCTGATCAACTTTTCCTTATAACAGTTTTCAGTATTGTCAAATATAAAGATACTTTACTCTTTAGTAAAATTCATATTTTTTTTACAAAAGTCGCGTATATGACTGAACAAAATTAATATCTGATGATTGTGTTTTATATTTTAGAACATGCAAAACTTTTTATAAAGAATAACTCTTTTCCCTAAAATTAATAATAAAAAAGTTTTCCATATGGTTCCAACAGTTGAATATAGTGAGACATATTTATATTTATATCTCTATTTGAAATGATAAATGCAGCACTTCTAATGTCAACAAAAACAAGCAAGGCTGACACATACCTGCCAATAGTTAAAAATTCAGATCACCTCATCCTTATTATTTTCTTTAGTATCCTTTGATATTCTCGTGATGTCAGATTTAACCGATGGTTTACCCTTGACATAAAGTATGTGCATAAAATTGCAGATTGCAACGTGAAATACTTTTCCATTTATTAATCTCAGATTTCTAGTGTACTTGAACCATATTGGCGCAAAGTACAAGATATCATTACCGCCCAGGCTACTGCATTATTTTCCGCAAATTCTGCAAAATGTATTATGCCTCGATTCTAAGATTTTCGCAATTTATTAGCAAAATAATAATGTTGTAATTGCATTTTGATATCAGTTATAGTTTATTTCAAAGGGAACTTACTAATAAAGTAAACACGATCGGATCATAATCCGCTGAAGTGTCTATTAAACAACTACAGGTATATGTGAGCATTTGTGCTCCTGAATCCTCCTTCTCTCTTATGGTAGTGGAAATGGTGGAAGGAAGGAAAATTGTGTTGTGTCAACAGGTGGGAGTATTTGTTGAGAACTGGTGAAAGGTGGGAGTGTCATGTGGACCAAGAGATCTTCGTGTGGGTTGAATTGATATGTCTCGAACATGTAGAAATTTTAAACTCTGATGCTTAGTTATTGCAATATCACGGTGGAGTGTCTAACCCTAACTCTAGGTGGTGGTCGGTCTTGTGGAACAACAATATTCAACAACAGGGGATTGGTGGTTTGTCCAACTCTCTCGAAGGTTGATCTAGCGGTATCTTTAAGATATTCTTGTAAGTTGAGTATCTGCAGATCTCTGCGCAGCTGGGCGTTGCTGACAAAGTAAGGCGAGTTGCATAGCATACGCAAGGTGTTATTTTGGAGAATCCCCAATAGATATGCGTTGGTCTTAGAGATCGTTGCCCATATCAGAGAGGTGTTTGAATCGGCCTTGGCATCGTTTGTATAGAAACAGCTTATTGCGAAGATTGAGAGTGCTCTCCCTTCCAAGAAGTGGAATCAACAAATTCCTCGAGGTAAAAAATTGTTCTTTCAAATAGTGGGTGTGTCGTTTCCAAGTCATTCATTCAAATGGTTGCCTGCGCGTGTAGTTGAATCTCATGGCCACGCACTTGAATTGACCCACCTCAAAATAGAGTCGACTGCCCTCTGGAGGCGTAAACGGAGGATGGCCTCCTTCCGAGACGACGTATACACCGTTGTGTCGTCTGCATAGACTGCTAAATTGCAACCAGATCCTGATGGTAGATTCCTATCGCCAATTAATCCTTCTAGGTATAGACCTAATTAGAGCTTCACAATATTGTGCAATAAAATTTTGCCAACATTCATTTATGCCATTAATCAATTCCGGTCTGTTTGTGGCCCCACAAATTTTCGATTAGACGAAGATTCGGGCTTTTGGCTGGAAACGGAAGAATATTATTATTTCTTCTTATCCAATCAGTAACGAGAGCCGACGTATGTACGGATCAGATGTCATATTGGGAAATATAATTATCGCCGTGGGAAATTGCTTTTACAGGAGGGACCCTCACTTGTTCTAAAATTTGGCAATAAACATGAGCGTTCAACCTTTCTTCGAATTAAGGCGAGTTCCTGTTCCTCGGACACTCATACATGCCCATACATTTACTCCGAATGCATCTCCTGTCTGGATATAACGGTCTACGTAACAGCCGTTACGTGGTCTATACTTCTATATATGCTGACCTTTCACAAAGGACATAATTTAAAGGTTTTTTACATCGGAAAACATTAAAGAATTTCATGTCATTCGGCAGCTGTTACTTTAAAACAAATACCAGATCCCTTGTGGTCTTCAGCTAGTACGAACTCTTGTACGGAAAAATAATTATTTGATTTGGATCTTCTTATTTTACCTCGAGCGGCTCAGCTGACAAAAAGCCCTATAACACCTAAAACTTTCAATATCGACACATTTACACATTATTTGAATGATATTTCACCTACGCCAGATGTTTCAGAGAAGTGTCTTAATATTAAAAAATGCACAGTGAATGTTGCACACTTGTAAAAGTGTACAATAAAGAAAGAGCCCCAATCCAACGATTTCCCACATTTTCCCGGACACCCTGTATAATACGTATAGTATTTTTGGGAGTGCATTAGAGATCATTAATTGAAAATTGATAGAATTTCACCTATACTTTATCTATGAATCATAGATAGTAGTCATAGAAAAAGAAAAAGTTTGACCTTTTGTACAGGGTGCTCACTTAGTACGTGAAAGTCCAATATCATGAAGAAATATGATAAGAAATTTACAAACTAGGGTTATGTTATGCTGAGAAAAGCAACAATAGACATTTCAAACAATATCTTTAATTTTCTTAGGTTTTTCTTAAGTTTATAATAATTAGCTGAATCGCACAAAAATATTCGCGTTCAACACGATTTCATAACAAATCATAATGCAATCATAATGTTTCAGCTTTTGTAGAAACAAGTCTACTACTGTAAAACAAGTACTGAAAAATAGATAAAAATATTATACATTATAGGTACATAAATCCTAATGATGAAGAAACTTGCTATAAACTTGTTGGAGTATTCTTTGAACAGTGAACATTCTGAAAAACTTCTCTTTTTTAATTTTTAATTTTTTGTTTTTTTTTCTTTTTATGGAGTAAATTTATAGAGATGCATAAATTTACTCACTTTTTACTATCATACTGCGTTTTTTACCTAAAGTGTTGAACTTAGGTATAGGAAATTCTATACCAAAGTTGCACAACATTTAATTCTGCATTTTACTGATTTATAATATACAGAGTATTCTATTTGAATTAATGGAGATTTTTAATAATTTTCCTCACCAAATTTGACAACATTTTCTGCGAGTTCCTTATACTGTAAGTCAGTTTCTGACATGGTGTTTTGAAGAACCATTATAGACTAACATTTGATCAAAAAATATTTTTCTGTAAATTAGCGTACTTAAAAATGTTAGATATTACAAATGGCGAAAATTTACTGAGAAAACATAGTAAGCCAAATATCTCAAAGACCGTCAGGTTTTTCATGGGAATACCATATACATAAAATGCTTTTTATTTTTCATATAGATTCAAAATAAATGATAAAAAATCTAGGTTTGCATTAAGAAAAACAATATTGCTTTCCATCTGGAAGAAATGTAACACTCTGTATAATCGGCATTATTTTAGGTTTGTAGATCTTGACAAAACTTTACACATGAAAGAAAAAAGATTGAATTATCTCTCTTATCAACCAAGATATTGGACTTCGGCACTTTGTATATTATTGATTCTAGAGAAATAGTTTTGCAGTCATTTTATTCATTTCGTAACCAATGATTTGTTGAAAATGAACCGTTTTTCCAATGAGGATACATACAACAATTAAGTGCTTTAATTTGAGAAATGAAGATGCAAATTTAGTAAAGGATCATTATTTCGAGTTGTTGTTATTGACCAACGAATAGCAAGAGTACATTGTCTAAGTATGGTTTTAAATTATTATTTAATACATTTATGTAGATTTTCATTGAAAAAGTAAGGTCTTATTAACTGATTTTGCGGGTTTTTTCGGTCCTAATAAAATAATTTACATTTTCAATATTTCGTCACACTCTGTGACTTCGTCAGGAAATATATTTTTTCTAAAAGTGTAAACAATATGTAAAGTATTCAAATAAAAATTTTTTACAAAACTTACGAAAACGAATTTGGATTATGCGTCTAGTTTGAAGTAATTTAAAATATGCCAATATTGTCAGAATTTTTTAAAACGTCAAAATACACGGAAATTTAATTAATCAAGCAAACCAAAGTACAAGCTACAGCAAGATATTAAATTTTATTCTTATTTTGTTTTAAAAGATTACAATATATATTACTAAGTTGATTTATATCGGTTTTAAAATTAACACTATTTTTAGTATTATTTAGATAAAACATTTCAAGAAATAACCTATTTCTATATTTCGGTTCTTTATCTAAAATTTCAGTATTTTCGAAAGCAAATGTATGATTTAATTCTACTGCATGATTAGCCAACGCACAAGAACGCTTACCAGTTCTAATTTCGCTTTTGTGTTGACTAATCCTATGCTTTAACCATTGCGAAGTTTGTCCCACATATGAGCCTAAACAATCATTACACGGAATTTTGTAGATTCAATCATTTTGAAAATTTACCGGGGTTTTATCTCTAATTCTATTATATTATTTTATTTGTTAAATTTGGTATAAAAGGTAATTTTTTTATATTTTAATGAAACTGTAGATTCTTCTCGGGGGCCATAATGACGGTTTGATTATAAATTAACTTTCTTAATAGAGATTCAGGGTATCCGTTATTAACAAAAATATGAAATAGTTTATTCAAATTCATTTGTAGAAATTGCTCATTACTGATATGAGTTACTTTATTTTTCATGCCAATCACTGTATAAAATTTTTGACTTTTAGGATGATTTGAATAAAAATTATTTAATCTACCTGAGGCTGTAGGTTTTTGATACCAGTCTAGAATAATTTTGTTATGAGTTCTAATTACCATTGTATCTAAAAACGCTATGCAATTATCCTTTTCAATTTCAATGGTAAATTGTAAATTTGGATTAATGGTATGGAACAAATTATATCATCTACGTACTTAAAAATAAAAGGTAAATTAAACGGTAAATTGATTATGACATTATCCAGTAAGTGATCCATGACTATTTGAGCCAGAATTCGACTTATAGGAGACCCCATCGATGTACCAAAAATTTGCTTATAAAATTTTTCATTAAACACAAAATATGAATTATTAATAATATATAAATGATATTAATTCAATAAACGATTGAGTGTTCTTAATTCAATATTTCGAAATGCTATGTAGAATACTGCTTTAGCTACTCTAGTAACATGTTTTTCTAATAAAGAAATATAGGCAAGCTTTATTATATTTTCTGACTTTAAATTACTCAAATTTTGTACAACAGCGGTAATTTATTCAGTTATTCTTTTAGTTCAACTTTTTGAATTAGTTATATGTTTAAATTGAGTACATATTTCAAAACAAACCACATCTTTTTTCCAGAACTCGAACTTGAACGTCCTTTGTGGTCTAGTTGGTATGCACGTCACCCGGTTCAATTCCTAACGGAAAGGCAAATATTTTTCTGTATCGTATAATATTGGAGCCTCTAGAAAAGACATTATATTATTGAACCACATCCTGTAACACAAAAACTGAGTTTTTTGTCATACCATATATTGACATTAAACACATTATAAGGAATTTACTCTCTACTAAATATAATAGTGGCCAAATTTATATAATATTTGAAATTAATGCAAGTGAATTTATTTCGTTTGCTGTCTTGCAGGGCATTGGCTATTCTCTCCGATATGTGTTATACGTTCGTATGCACCTGTTGCGTATCCTGGTATGTCAGTGATTACATCGAAAAATGTAATTATAATTTTGTTCCATAGCTCCTTCAAAGTATATACAGCAGTTGCTGTACTTGGAGCTTTTAGACATTCTCCAGTATCACTTCTAATTTCTGGTGTCTGAAATTAATAGTAATTATTATATCGCCCTTAAAATATCGAATAAAGCTAAGAAGAGATATCAGAGTAACTACAAGCTACTAATACTTTCTTAAGACTAACAAACGGCGAACGTGAAATTAAAATGTACAATTGAGTCATTACATTAAATGATACGGAAGGCTTCCACGGTCCGAGTCTTTGTTATGAGGCCCAATACAAAAATAATAGAAAAGTGAAAATTAAAATACAAAAAACATGTACCACCTACTCAAACTCGAAGCATATAAAGTTACAATACAAATATACAAAGTTAAGGATATCACTTAACGTTAGTAGGTATACGTATCTACTTTCTCGCTTTAACTATGCGGGAGTATGCGATTTGTCCGGACCAAAAATTCTGAAGCTGTACACAGATGCTTATGTTGGTGGTACAGCACTATCTATATATGAGAATAATTTTAAAAATATAAAGTTTAAGGCTATCCCAATTTTCGTAATTAAGGTATATTACACCTTCTATACGTAATAAATATATGTTTACGCGCAATAGGGTTATGTCACAATCCTTGGATCGAATGATAACACCATATGCTCTGTATTCATTAATCTAATTTTCTATGAACATTCGAATTGAAACCATAGTAATTTTGTTTAGCTATTGGGTTATGGTTTCTCAAAACCACACATAAATAAATAAATAACAACTATTTCAAACTTTCACGTATTAATACGTTACTCTGTATAGAATATAATAGAGAATAAATGAATATAAATTTTCTCTATAATTTAGCGCTTTTTTTCACTGCTGGAATATTCTTTTTAAAATAAAAGAGTTTGAATCATCTCCAAACTGCTAAAGCAGCCTTATTTACTACGACTTTCATAAGATCACGGATGCACTCCAATTTTAGTGCATTATATTTAGCGTGAGGATCACAGCGCTTTAGAGCTATCACCTTTCCCAAATGCTTACTGTTGCGAGGAGGTTTTAGTTACAAAGCCCCTACCCAACTTTATTGCATTATTAATCACGTAATATGGTATACGCTGTACTATCTGTATACATCTTGTATCCAATTTTCGTACGCTCAATGAAAAGGCGTGAAGTACAATAAAAGAGACATATTTCATTGGGAAATTGCAGACATGTTATTATCAGAGACTAGATTGGAAAACATAATACATACTTAAGATATTTAATATTTGAAAATTTATAATAGTTCTTAATTTCAGCGAAGTGCGGTCTTATAAATTACGACGTTGACATTTTTCTATTTGTGGTGTTGTAAGTTCGAGTATAAGATGGTGTATTAATCACTCATGGAATATATAATGACAGCTTTGTTTATTATTACATGCAGACGTTTTTAAATTAGTGAAATTTCTACCTTTTATTTTCCCTATAAATAAACAACAGTTTTACCTACTTTGTTTTCTATATTAATTTTAGTATTTGTTCAGGAATCGGTTATAGTTGCGCTGTTTTAAGCTAGTGTTATTAATTGATCAATTTGTATGGAGGTAAGGAGAGACTTGTGTCTAACATTGTAGAAGTGTTGCTGTTTAATAAGCTGTTAATTGATTAACATAAGCTCTTAAAGTAATTGCAAGCGTTATAGTTGTAGTTTGACTCTAGCACTATCTGACGTTCAGTAACACATTCGATAGTATATATATAACAGAAAAAGTTTTGATAATATCAAGAATTTCGCAAATGCTTTATCGTGCCGTTGAGAGTTGGAGTTTCTAATCTTCCACTTGTACTACCAACGCAAATAATCTAGCCTTTCTATATAAAGGAAAACAGTTAAATATTATTCCAAAAGACTTGGTAATTAAACCTTCAGTAACAAGCATTAGAGCGCAAAGAATAGAAAAAAGAGCTACTGAAGCTTTAATAAGGGGAAGGATTAGCTATCAGGTAAGAAATTAAAGACAGGATCAATAAACACGACTCTGAAGATATCCATACAGCAGTAATGAGCGTCTACTGAGAAGACCAAGCAAGCAGCTAAAGAAGTAGAATCAAAGAAACTAACAGCACATACAAACTCGGGGGAAGTAAGTACAACTGTGGAGATTTGATATGGGGATCCATACGATAATCTAATTAGTTTTTTTATAAGACTATTGATTGCAGGTGACTCCCCTTTATATAAATATGGCCTAATTTAGTAAAAATAAAAGGACCTTATGTATGACCGTTATGTAGGCCATAACAAAGTCGATTTAATGAGGGTACTGAGGCATAGGTCAGTCGAAAAGAATAAGTACAACTTCTGTTAAAAATTATTCAACATACCTTGCACATGAGCTCAATTTCGGCTTGGCATACTTTCGAAATGTGTCTTTTAGTTGGCAGTCCACCTGAATAAGGCATTATCTTTTCACGAATATCTAAGTACAAATCTTCAGTATCTTCGGCATCGCCCCACAGGCCAATATCGTACGTCCAGTAAACAAGTCCGACTGCTATTCCCGTTTTGATTCCGACACCGAGTATCAGACCCAGATAACCAAAGAATCCTCTTCTTGGAAGTTTTGGAGGACAGGTACACAGCTTAGGTGGGCACATCCTTCTCAAATCTGCACCGGTACATATTCTAATTCTTTTTGCGGGTATTGCCGCAATAGCTGGAATTTTAACACGATTTTTCATAACCTTTGCTATATATTGATACATAAAATTGCAGGTTAATTATAACAGGCATGTTAGGTTCTCGAAGGATTACATTAAGTAATCGCTACAATGCATTTCAAGATAAGAGTGAAGAAAATGTTAAAACACCTGCTACGATAAAAGTTGTAATTTTATGTTGCATAGAAAGTATAGGTAGGTAAATATTTTTTTGGATTTGATATAGTATACTTAGTTATGTAAAATTTGTTACATAAACATAATATTTGATACTGATTTTGAGCTACTAAATTTTTTTTTAGTGGGTTTACATAAAATTCGTAAACAACTTACGAGGCATTATATAGCCGGAATTTTTTGCTATATCTAAACATGGGCTGGGAGGCTTTTTCTCATACACTAACAAATTTGTTTTCTTTACACATTTTTGCTTCGCCAATTTACTGGCTTGTGTAATACAAACCCGAGATTTATCCATAACTAAATGTACACGAATTACATTACAAATTTAAATAAAATACACAAATGATAATTTTGACACATGACACAGAAGTATTGGAAACGTTACATCTACTAAATAGAGAACTTGATATTATTTGTTAGCAAGCAACAGGTCTGTAAGTCCCTGATACGTAATCGCATACTCACAGTAGTCTATACTACTCCCATACTCTACTCATCAGAGTAGAGCGTGGAAGAATTTCTCCAGATACTTTTTTTAGTCTGTGAATGCTTGAAAAGCTTTTGAATTTTCTGGTTTCTATTCTTTTGTTTAAGTTCGTGCAAACTACTAGTGAACGTCTTTAAGGCTGTAATTATTATAATAGGCGTTAGTTAAAAACATATTTTATTTACAATAATAGTTATTTACGATACAAGTGTAAAAGTGCGATTTTATTTCAGGAGTTAACACTTAACGAGTGAAATAAAATACCATTATCAACAGGTGTATCCTACACTACTTTTTATACAACTGTTTATATTTAATTAAATGAATTAGGATTTCTACAACATTTTTTGACTTTTAATCATAAAAATTAAATGTATCACAAGTCAGAGGTGTCAGTCATGGTAACGCACTGATATTTGAGAATTAGAAACGTCAAGAAAGTTTTGTTGACGTTTTTTATTCCCATTAAAGTAATAAAACTGAATCTTGATGAGATTGATGGTGATGCACAGTGAATCCATATTATATAGTAATTGTTGGAATGCTAATGTGTACATACAGCGTTAGTAAAAAGTCCCGGAACGGTCGAATAACTTTGTTATTTGAAAATTATGATTTCTGAAATTTGGTATGGGGGTATAGTTAATATAAATGCATTTTATGCAATACAGTTTATATTTTTTTCACTTCCGGTTTTATCGGCAATACGTCCAACTTTTTTTTTTAACGGAACGCCCAGATTTTTTTAACACTTTTGAATAGTATTTTGTTTAATACTGTTCACCCTGATTGTCACATTAGTAAAAGTACGGTATTCCGGTGGTGAAGGATTTTTCCATTAACAGCAACAGATGAAGAAACTAGTTTGAATGTGTTACTTACAGTGGAAGAAAATCATCACGTGGTAAATTAGGTCAAATGAGGAGTCATCAAAAATCTGCTCATAAGATTTTAAATCAGCAAGAATGGGGCCTTGAAAATATCCCGTCCATGAGTTAACTGAAGATGATCCAGATCGTAGACTATATTTTTGCGAAACTATGACGTAGAGGAGCAATCTATTGGCCAGCACGTTCGCCAGATCTCTCGCCATTAGATTTTTTCTTGTGGAATCTGTTGTTGTCAAGTGTACAAAAATCGTCCCCATAATCTTGAACAATTGGAAGAGAGAATAAAGGAGTCCATCACTCCAGTGAAATACAAAATTCAATAAGAAATTTTACTGACCGCTTATTTTTGTCAAATTGTAAATGGAGAGCATTTTGAACAATTATTGTAATCGCAATGAATAGACAGGTATCAAATTTTTCTGTATTAGGACACTTTTTTTATTTTTTAAGATAGTTTTCTTGTGAATAAAAATAAACATCTTAATACTTCCTGAACGTAGAAACCAAAAGTCGAAAAAAATCTGGGCGTTCCGTTTAGAAAAAAGTTGGACGTATTGCCGATTAAACCGGAAGTGATCTAAAAAATATGAACGATCAATTGCATTGTTTATTAAAATGATATAACCCCCGATACCAAATTTCAGAAATCATAATTTTCAAATAACAAAGTTATTCGACCGTTCCGGGACTTTTTACTAACGCTGTATATATCAATATTTACATCAATAAAGTAACTTTCATTGGCGTTGTAAACTTTTTCGCACTAGTGTTAAAAGTATAACGTTAAAGCTCGTTACTCGTGCTTTAAAAGCTTGATTATGCATTAGTGTCATAATATACTATTATTGTTGATATTTTAGATTAAAGTTTTAATTTCGGATTAGATTATAAAATAAAAATTATTACAAAAGTTTAACACTTCTCAAGTATAATCACTATAAAGATTGGGTCGTCGTAGACTATAATTTGACAGAATATCGGCGCGAGTTACATTTATTTTGTATTGCACCTTCATCATCATGTGAACATTTTAGATAGTTGGTCAAATAAAGTTTTGAAATGTCAAATGTGACGCAAAAAGAATGCAAACACTAAACAAATGCAACAATATCATTAAACAATTTTGGCCGAATGTCAATAAATGATGTCAAATCAACATCGACTATCCATATCAATGTTGTCATTTTATTATAACTTCCTAAGATCGTGTAACCTACCTTGGTTCAATATGAATGCAATGTGAGCAATTGTCTACTCGAAAAACATAAATATGGCTTTGTGCCTTTCATTAAAGCGTGAAACACACAATACAGATTATTATTAACAGAATGTGGCATTGTATTTTTCATTATTAATATACCAGATGTTCATGGATGATTAAAAGTAATTTAAATCACAAAATTAATTTTTTGATGTCGGGGAGTTGGTGCTTCTAGAACATATGTACATATATCGCCAGTACTAGTTCCTCGATAGTGTCTTACATACAGTGGAGGAATTACAACACAATTGTGACAGCTGTAAATGACATTAAACCAGAAATATTACACAAACTGTTGAATATGATAAGAATGAGTTAGTGCTTAACTTTACATGAGCAGTTTTTCAACCAAATGTAATTTTAAAAGATAAATATTTTGAATAATTATTATAGTTTTGTAATGATTTTCATTGTCTAGTCTAATCCGAATTGGTAGAGTGCAATTTAAAATATTGACATTAGAAACCAGTTTTATTGTAATTATCTTTCAACAGATTAGTATCACTAAATTGTTTTCTTTCTCATTCTTTAATAGTACGCCGTTCATATACAATGTGTTGAACGCTCTAAATAAAAATTGTAGTATAGAACAGCACTGCCATGTTTCACTGGTATACAAAAATAATAAATAAGCGCTTTACAGATTAAGGATCCCTACATGTAATAACCAAATTCATTACACAGGTCGATATTACGATAGATCTGACGACATTTAACATCGTGCAACCTACACACATGCATATTAATAGTGACGCTTATAATGGTTAAAATATGCAGGCTTTTATTCCTAGATAAGATCATGCCGTTAGACAAATCTAATCGAGTAAATTTTACTTTCATCTCGTAGAGAATCTAATAAGTAATAATGCACAAAACATATACCACTAATCTATATAAGTAGAATAACTGTGAATTTCAGAACTGTTGCTCTTTTATGGACAATTTATATGGATGTATTATCATTTTCAAAATGAATAAAAACGTAAGAAACCACCATATTTAAAACGAAAGGACTTACCATTGTCAAATCTTTGTCTGCAATTCCTCCAATACGGACTATTCCACCTCGATGTAAATGTTATTTATATAAAATTAAATAAATAAAGAAAATAAGATGCCATTAGCTAGTAATAGCAAGCAAGCAAAGATAGCCGGTGGCCAAGGAAAGACGATGGTGCCGACAAGAAAAAGCTGAAGAAGAACAAGCTTTTGAATTCTTTTTCTTTTCCTCCAAGCTTGGATAAAGGAGACTCGTTTCCTAATTTCCTGCAAGATGTATGTACATACATACATATGTACGTCCATCCTTTCATCACCTCAAATAGGTACCAAGATTCGGTGTAAATGACTTAATAGTATATAATGTCTAACTTGCATTGCTATTTTCACATATGTACAGGTTGGGCAAATTTCGATGTTTTAATTCATCCAAGAACTAAAAAATTTATAATTTTAAGGTGAAGCAACAATCAAATAATTAACTTAAACATTCAACAATTTATAAGTCTACTGACAGATTTATGTGTCACAAGGCGTACTAGCAAAGGGTTGAATGCTACAGTGAATCACGACCATTAAGCTGCTGGAAACATCGAGAATAAAGATCGGCTGGATAAACATTCAGAATTAGACGCTATAATACAGTGAAAATAGAAGTCATCATGAAATGAAAAAAATTCCTTTATAATAATATAGCCAACTATCGTTCCATATAAAAAAATACAACTTTTGTCCGACCACGAATTTCACAACGCCTTTTTGTCAAAAAATCTCTAACGGACTGCATTCTAATCAAGAAAGTGCCTGAAGAACGCGAAACGTCATTTTTATCAATTTTCATAAATAGCCGAGATATCGTGATAAAACGAAAATGGGCAAAATCGAATTTTCACGGATAACTTGAAACCGAAAACCGATACCGAAATTTGGTTTTCACCATCGTCCTTTTCAGTGAAAATAACAGAAAGGAATACGTGGTCCATTTTTTGATAGCTTTTATGGATCCCGGACAGAACCCGTCATCGTCGACAACCATCGGAGCCCGAAACGGATACATTGGGTAAAGTGCGGCACCATCACCTACGTGAGCTGCTATTCACAAACGAGCCGATAGCGGACTTTGGGCAAGCTCGACAACCTGGAAGACGACCTTGTTGGGTCCATTTTCAAGGAGGAACTGAATTCTCTAAGTTTATGGAATAGCAATGGCAGATACATTTAATTATTATTTAAAATTAAAATAAAATATAATGGTCCTGTTCAGTAATTGCATCGATAAGTCATCGGTAGGTAACGATAAGTGAAGTATTGCATTCAAGGTCTACATCGCCAATAATACAATTCTTACGGTGTAGGTATTCAGTACGCTTCACTCTGCGGTATCTACCTGTGACTTACCTAAGTGGTAACTGAATACGACCAATGTAGCCTTTTACGAAACAACTGATTACAAACTCAAACGATCGACATAGTCATAGAAGTTTGGATGAAGCCCGCATGCCGTCGGCTAATCGCTCGATATCGGATGCGCTGGAATTTACCAGTCGGGAGACATTGCTGGAGCGACCATGGCCCTCAACAGGCGCTTCCGGTAAGCGTTCCAGTCGCAGTTCCTAGGAAACACAATATCAAATAAGTGTACTGGTAAAGCTATAATGAGGTCATCAACATATTTGTTAAGAATGGGGGCTTGAAAATCTAGAGGATTGACAATCTTTTGGAGACAGTAATTCAATTGAAGGGCTCAGTGGAAGTTCCATAGGAAAACCTTTGATTTGTATGTAGAATCTGTTGTTGAAGGAAAAATAACCATTGTTTAAAATTAATTGTAGTAATTTAATAAAGGAATCTTTCATTAGTGAAGTAGACATCTCTGTACTTTCCCATTCATTCTCGATACTGCCAAATCTGTGGGGATATTAGTAAATAAAGATAGAACGTCAAAAGACGCAAGAACAAAACCGGAAGGAAGACCCGACGGAATTCCGACGGAAGTTCTCAAGATTGTTAACCTTCTCGACGAAGGAAAAGGAATCCTGTACATCATAAACACAAGGTTTAACTTTTTTCCAAGAGATTGAAGTAATATAAGTGAGATACCATAAGTCGGTGAATTTAACAACTGACAATGGGCATACACCGCAATTGGATTTTCAAATTTTAGGAAGAGTGAAAAAGTTTAGGAGAGCACATAGACGATGTAAATACTTAAGACGTTTGCATTCATATTCGGAAATTTCACCTTTTTCTTTTAAACACTTAAGTAGTGGATTAACTTCGAAGTTTTGAACAAACATTAGTGAAATGTATTAAGCCCTTTGTAGGTGATATTGTCTTGTAACAATATTTCAGTGTTGTTGATATACTCTGTTTTGTCCAACGCTACAGTTACAGCTCCCTTGTCAGCCTTGTTGATGACCGTGGATTATTATTTCTTTAGATGTTGAAGTTGTAAAATTTTAAAATTTAAGATGGACACCACACATACATGTTAAAATTGCAAATGATAACCTATCAGACTGCATCATTTGCAATGTCAACGTATATGTGTGGTGTCCATATTTTTAAATTTTACAAATTTTATAACTTCAACTTTAAAGAAATAATAATCCACGGTCATCCTGGGTTTTAATGTAGTTTATGTCACATATTTTCTGAGTTTAAGAATTGTAAGTAACAATTATAAACTAATATTTTAATGTATTGACCATGGTTTGTCCTTTAGTGTGGCCTGATGAAGCACTGAATACAGTGCGAAATATTGGCTAAAAAATAGAAAACTCGATTTAAAGAATTGGTTTTATTTGCTGGATTCCCCGATATTCATTTATTCTTTATTTTAATATGATGAACTCTTACAACAGTGCTAGTGTTGTTTTACTAACGATATTCAACGCGTTAAGGCTGAGTGGCCTATAGGGCGTTTCATATACAGCAATTGTATTTTGTTTTTGAAATTGTAATGCAAGGTTTTGTAAAAGTTACAAAAAGTGAAAAAAGGATATTACAGTAATAATTGTCACCCACGATATAGATAAAATATTTAAAAGTTAAGATTTGCATCAAAGCTGATGAATTTAAAGTGTTGTACTACATTTTTTTACTTTTTAAAAGTCAAATATGTCATTATATGAGCAAAATAATAGTTGATGCAGTAATTTTCTTTTATCAATAATTTCTGTAATTTGTAAGAAAATTTGTATCGAAATTAAAAAGAAAATTATGATTGCCGTATATGGAAAGAATTTCGCGCCACTCGCCCCCTGGCTGCGCGACGTGAAGTTAGAAACGGCTTCTTCTCGTATATAAATCGCTATTTGTATTAAGAATTTCGTGTTATTTCAGAGGAACAGGTTTTGCTTCAATATAAAGGAATTATACGGTTGCCAAGTAAAGCATTAATATTTTGAACAGACTACACCACACTGCACGTTTGATTTGTCTGTTGATCTAGTAATTATCTGAACAAATCAAATTTGTTATTTGTTGGGACAATTACGTATTTATTTCATCCAAGTACTTTAGTAATCTTTTTTCTGTGTGCATGTTACAATCTAACAACGTTTGACAAACACGCTTGACATTTGAACTAGCGTTACGCGTCCAACTGTTGTCGACGTAGCGTAAGGTTGACTGTTACTGGTGAATGCGACCATTAATTTCCGAAGTGTCGTCCATAAACAATCGTAAGTCAAATTTATAAGTTGAAAATATCACAATTGTTTCCTAATAGCCTTTATACGGGCAACAAAATTTTGTAATTGGATATAGTTAAATATGAACTGTCACGTGAAAATATTTTTGAATAAATATCCCTTCCGGTTAATCGGAAGTGGGCATCAACTTCGATATTTTAAATAGCATGCTATGAATTCAATTATTATAAATTCAGCTTCTATGATGTATTTTCCACGTATTGCATGCATCATACCCTATAAATAGCATTAGTTATTCGCAATAAAAGAAAGAAAGTGACAGTATGTAAAACAAATAACGAGACAAATAAGCTAAGCACCCACCCCTTGATTGACGTATTTGAGCATTTTGTAAATGAAAGCTAATTAAATCGTTATAACTTATTACAAATTACAAAATTTTGTTTTAAAATTCTGTTTCGTTTGTATAATACTTTTAATAGGACATTCTCCCCAATCATCCTGTATTTAATCGATAACAAAAACGATGATTGGTTCAAATTTATTTTAGAAATGGCAGTAAAATCAATGATGATAGGTTTAGTTTCCCGGAGATATACTTATATTAGGAGTTTTTTACATGAATATGCAAATCTTGTTACTCTATACATTGTGGACATGTAGGTTATCGATCCACAACATAACATTTAATTCATGGCATATTATGAAAACAAATTTTGTGGCTTAGTTATTTACTTTTACAAGGCCAATTATGGATTATCTACAAAAAAATATGGAAGCTACGCAATACATATGGCAATGTAAAAAGGATGATGATATTAATTGCAGCTATTACACTGTTGTAGGATAGCCGCCGAGGTAAGAATTTATCTGTAATTGCAGAAGTAAAAGAAGCTAATGGGGAATAAAACTATTTAGAAATGTTATTAGCGTTGGTGTATCGAGTTGATATAAGAACATTAAACTTTAATGTGATGGGTTTACAGGCCATTACTTTTTCCCAGACGAGTGTTTCGTATTAAAGATAACAGCTATCATCAAATTACAGAGAAAAGCGAGAAACGATTCAGAAAGAAGAAATAACGTCATAGCATATGTAAGTTAGAAATATGATATCACAGTCTATCACGCAACGGATGAAAGTGTCTGTAGTTTAACGTATATGATCTTCGCATATATCAATATAAAACTATTGGCTCTCTTATTTGTTTACATGTATAGGTATTTATAACAGAATTTCTCTAAGTTGATTTAGTTTCTTTTTCTTAGGAGGACACAACAATGCATAACTATGTATTCTACTACGCACTGATATTGTTGATAAAATTACCAAGTTTAACTTACTTTGGAAGATTTACATATTTGAACAAAGTTTCCTACAACACCTAAATCTGAATAATTTTCTTGGATTTGGTGTACGACCGATGCATCCCAAGAAGTATCCAAGTGATTTCTATGGAAAAGTGACCTAATTGCAACATATATTTAAAGTATATTTTCTTTATACAGGTTGGACAACCCAGATACTAAGCATTGTAAATAGCATTACATGCAATGGTTGAATTGGCTGCCATTTTGCTATAAAGGAGAAAAAAGAGCTCTGTTTTCATATAAAGTTTATTTGTGTTATGTATGTACTTTTTATATTTGTAGGTTCGCACTTAAAGACATCGTTGTAGATAGGTACTTTAATATATGTGTATATTATTATAACAATTGTACTACACGTATTGTATATATGACGGCTAGATACAGAGTGACGATGTGTTACAACGTGTTACAAACAAAAAACGATCGCTACAAAAACATATACAAAAATACATTTACATTTAAAAAACCTATGCAGGTCCGTATCTCACAATTTGAAAGTGTAAAATTGATGTCATTAATTGGTAAAAATATATCGCTCAAATGGTCACCTACCGAGTTAGTGCATGATTGAGCTCGTTTTACAGCATTTTGAATTGTTGCTCGCAAAACATCTACCTCCAAATTGGCGATTTCTTCTTCAATGTTAGCTTTCAAGACTTGCAAGATTCGTGGTTTGTTGTAATAAACGCGAGATTTTAAAAAGCCCCAAAGGAAGAAGTCTGGTGCTGTTAGATCTGGCGATCTGGACGGCGAGTTCAAATCTCCAAAACGGAAGATCACTTGATCTGGAAATAGGTGTCTCAAAATCTCCATAGTTTCCCGAGCTGTGTGAGCGGTCGCTCCGTCCTGTTGAAATCAACAATGATCGCGTCTTCCAAAAAATAAGGGCCGATCACTTTTTCACTGTAAACGCCGCACCAGATAGTCACTTTGAGGGGATGCAACGGCACTTCTTGCAATTCATGTGGATTATCTGTGCCCCATAAACGAAATTTTTGTTTGTTAACATAACCATTTAAGTGGAAGCGGGCCTCGTCCCTCATGATTTTTGATACGTAATCATCTTCTTGCATCAAGTTCAACAGAGTATGGCAGTAAGTTAATCTTGTCTGACGGTCAGCAGGCGGCAGTTCGTGAACAGTTTGTACTTTGTAGGGGAACATTTTCAAATCTTGCATCAAAATTCGGTGCAATGAACATCTGTTGATGTCTAATTGTGTGCATCGTTGTCTCGTTGATGTTTGTGGATTCTCTCTGACATCGTCGGCAACAGCAGCAATGTTTTCGTTCAAACGACCACTACGAAGCCGGTCACTTCTTGCGACATCTGTAGTGGACCAAGTTTGCACGAGGCTCTCAGCCAAACGCTTAATTGTTCGAGTACATGGAACATGACGACTAAATAAAACGACGACGAAATTCACGCTGCGTTTAAACATCAGCCTCAAAATTTGTCAAATAAACAGTAACAATAATTCCACGTTCTTGAACTGTGTATAACTCTATGGCTTGTTGACAACTAGTTCTCTATACAGAACATTTAGAGCGACGAAGGCCAGCAAAAAAGGGATAAATCTAGTGTAGGGCGGTTGTAAAATATATATGGGATTAACACATTGGCAAGCGTGCTATTCTCACTTCCCCGCTGTGATAAATTTCCATCGCCTCTACCGTCCTCCCACGTCATCCTTCTCTTTTCTGTCTGGCCCTAGTCACTCTAAATGAACTGTAGATCAATCTTTTACTCCGTCATAATAAAGTAAAAGGTTTACTTTATTATTACGCGGTCAATACCCAGAAGTCCTCATAACATAACATATCTGTATTTCAAACCTGTAGTCTTCACGGATCAATTGATCTCAAAGAGGCGGGAGAGGCTTTTTCAGACGGATGAATCAATGTTTGTTTTGAAATGATGTGGGTCTTATGTAATCATGCTTATGGAATTATAGTATGTGCACGTGTCCCAAAAGACAAAGAAGTCTTTAAAAAAATATGTTTAGTATGAAACTAAAATACGAAACAAAACTATTTCTATCAAAAGCTACCTTTACTTTCTACTTAACTTTTATAATTATACTGTTTTGAAAAGCATTTCAAGGATTTTTGTTTGATAGTAGTTTAATAAAATGGAAGATTAGATAAAAGGAAATTAAAAATAAAACAAGAATGCCCTAAGAATGACTCTCCGCGCATAGGAGATAATACAAGGTTATATTAAAGTCGCATATTCTGCAATAGGGTGAACTATGTAGTTGCAATAAATTTTAAAATATGTAAGACGTAGTAGCGAGGTCTGACCTATATAACAGCGGTGGTAACCTCGATAAATTCACTCTGAATTACATTGTTGTGTGAAAAATGCGCCTGATCTTTTGAAGTAGTAAACCCTAGAAAGATTGCTGGAACGACCGTTTATAACGGAGTCATTAAAATATTAAATTACTACATTAGGTCTGCAGAATGCTTAAGTAAGTTAAAAGATAATAAAAGAACGTGTAATCTTTAACATAAAACAACAAAAAGGAGTATATTAGTTGAGCTATCAATACCATTAACATTTTTTTAACTTTTCCATTTGTTTTGATTCTTTGAGTTGAGTTGTCTGACTCCATGTTGCTTTCGTTTCTTTAAAAATGTCAATGATCCTTATATTGGATAATTTACTGTGTGCCTTATTTTTTTGTGATTTTAGTTTCCCGTTGTTTTTTATTTAGTATATGTTATCCATGTTTAAGTGTTTCATACCAACTTAATGATGATGCCTAATGAATCCATATTATATAGTAATTGTTGTAATGCTAATGTATGTATGTACATATATGTATATAATATCAATATTTTCATCAATAAATAAAGTAACTGTCATTAGCGTTATAAACATTTTCCCAATAGTGTTAATAGTATATTATGACACTAGTGCATAATCAACGTACATACATTAGCATTACAACAATTACTATATAATATGGATCCATTGTGCATCATCTTTAGTTTCAATCAATCTCATCAAGATCCAGTTTTATTATTTTAATGGGAATAAAAAACGTCAACAAAACTTTCTTGACGTTTCTAATTCTCAGATATCAGTGCGTTACCATGACTGGCACCTCTGACATGTGATACATTTTATATTTGTGATAAAATGTCAAAAATTTTTGTAGAAATCCTAATTCATTTAATTAAACATAAACAGTTGTATAAAAAATAGTGTACAATATACGTGTTAAAAATGCTATTTTTTCTATTCCGGTGCTATAAAATTCACTTTATACCCGTTTTGGTTGCATAAAGTATTACTTTATCGCACGCTAATTTTATATGTCAAACAATACCTGTCATACAAAACATGTCTCTCCTTTAATCTTTTTTTGAATTTTTAATAACCGAAATAGAAAAAATAGTATAAGATACACGTTTCATAAGCCATTTTTGCGCACTTGTTCTTTAAAAAACTCGCCTACCGGCTCGTTTTCTAAACTTGAACGCGTGCGCAAAAATCGTGTCTTATGAAACTTGTATCTTAATATACTATTATTTCACTCGTAAATTGCGAAATAAAACCGCACTCTTAACACTTGTATCGTAAATAACTATTATGTGTTCTAAATACCAATATTTTTTGACGTTTCGGAGTCATGACTTAGAGATTGCTCTAAACAAAAAAATTGGCTGTGGCTCGATATCGTTCTTCGACTATCGTTAGAACTACAATTTCGTTGTCAGGAAGTCAGTTTCGTTGTTGCTTATTTTTTCCTTGCTTTTATGTTACATCACTTTGACAACATTGGGCAAAAGTCATTGATGACGTACACCGCAATTTACGATGAAAACACATAGTGTTCGTTTGACAAGTGAGGATTTCGCTGTCTCTAGAACATCCCTAGTTGAATTTTGCGAAAGGAAACTATTTTAATTGGCGCGCTTTCTTCCTTTACTTTCATTAATTATCGGTATACATGTGTCACTCTTTGGTTGACATTCTCCAATTTTTTATAATAATTTGACGTTGTATAAAGATCATGGAATTTCTCTGGTCGAGGCGGCGTTACCTATTTTCTTATATAGTGAAATAGAAAATAATTGTTATATGCCGGTTCTAGACACAAAGATAATTAGAAACAATATTCTATATAATATGTATATTCTATACTTACGAGTTATAAGTCATGTTCGTTCAATAACCGCTAGCACTTACTTGAAGTGCTCAATTTATCTCTTTATTCTTTAATTTTATTACAGTAAAGTGTTTTCTAGGCGATTTTCCTGGAAATATCGATGTGAATTGTCCCGTAGCCACGTCCATTTTACATCGCCTACCCTACAATCATAAACGTCACTTTGTCACAAAGACTTAATCTCCAAACGGGTCTTTTTACCTTTTGTTTAAGCAGAGACTTTTATTTTGTTTTTGTTTTTCTGAAGGCTTTTTGGGGTATACGTTTTTAGTAGGCGATGTGCTGGAAGTGACATCTTACATAATATACACCGTGTCCAAAGTTAAGTGCTCGCTGTTACTAACTTCCCTATTATGGGAATTATGAAGTTGGTTAAATTAGTAAGCTGGTGATATTTTTCATTCTGATGAAGATGATGAAAACAGAAAAAATATTGAATATTGTTTCTGAGGTACCTATACACAAGGCCACTTTTTTAATGGAACATCCTGTATATTTTGGTAATTCTTAAAGAAAATAACATATTGAACACAGTATTGTTATTACATTACTACTGTAAACCTAAAATTAAACTTAAGCAAGTATAAAACTTTTCTGATAATTGTCAAACAATTTGCAAGTGGGCAGTGACCAAATGTTGTGGAAGAAATAATGATATACAAGTTTTCATAGTAGTTATCAAATGAATAGTTTTTGTGACTATCTATAGATCATTAGTAAATTGTCGGTTTATAATAATTCACAGTTACTTGTCTCGAAAAATATGATGTGCTGGTAGTATATGTATATCTGATTTGCGATAATTTATTCTACGAGTACAACAATCTGCCGTTATCTACTTGCACATTAGTTGGCATTTACCAGAAAGTTCCTTTCATTTACCTATTTTTAGGTCTGCAGTAGTAATGTAATGAAAATTTTCTGTTCAAAATATTGTTAATAATTAGATATTAGGATATTTTGTGGATAAAAATTTTGATCCGAACACCCGGCATAGTTTTGAAGAAGTTTGTAAGACTGCAGTTGATCCTTAGCTGTCATTTTTTTTACAGAAATTGAAATAATTCAAACACGGCTAGTTTTGGAGGGGATGTGGAGGAGAGTAGTCTTAAATTTGTCTCGCTAGCACAAATCATAAAAAAATAGGTAATTCTATTTCAAATAAGGAAATTGATACGCATTTCCGCTTTGAATTGAAGGCACGCATCACGAAATCATTACCTGTAAAATTTCAAATCGCAGTGCTTATTAGTTCCCTATATTCTTTCAACAGAAACTCGTCGTGATGTACCCTGTACATATGTATATACAGGCTGTACCACTTCAAACTCACATGTCAAATATCTCAGAAACGGAAAAAGATATTTGAATTTTGTAAAAAGCAGTTGCTAAAGGATGCTGCTTACTCTAGTCTGCTGTCACAGTTGTGTTTTATTACGTGAAAATAAAGATGGCGCTACGATCGAAGCAATGTTTTTGATCGCCAAAATCTTCAGTGATTTTTTATTTGAAAGTGTATTAATGTATTATTATTATTATATTTCCACTTGTAGGTTAATGAGGAATCAGGAATTAAGATATAACTACATAAATGTTATAATATAGATATATTAATTAAAATTAATGCAACTTGCATTATTTGTGTTAATTTAAAAAATTTGATTTTATAGATATTCATGTTTAAAAAAAACAAGAGTAATTTTAATTTTTATCTTTACTTTTTTATAGTTCTTTGTTGATAATATAGGAAATATATGGACATTAGTCACGTTTGATTGATTACTAACTCTTATAAAAAATACCTTCATTCAAACATTATCTTACTCTTTGTTGACATTCTCTTAAGAATACGGTTTTACACACACACTAATATGATTTTAATTTATGGAGAATCCCTAAAGCAGTGCAATTATATGCTCTACGCTTTACAAATAGGCTTCTACCAGGTCATAAAATACAAGTCTGTGTACAAATGTCAAAAATTACGGTAGCTTCAAAATACAAAAACGATTAAGGCAGAAAAGAGAGATGATGAATTACGGCAGCGGTACTACAAACAGTTAATAACAATCCGCATATATCATTACAATAATTAAAAGAACAGCATGATCTATCTGTAATCTCTTACCGTAGGATTCTAAAAGAAAATAAATACTTTTCGTATGAAGTTCATTTAATGTACCATTTAAGAATAGGAGATAATCAACCCAGACACAAATTTCTGGCAGCATTTTCTGTAATTAGATCATGTGGAGTGACGAATGTCGCTTTTACAACAACGGTACATTATTAAGCATAATGCTCGTTATTGGTCAGAAGATATTCCTGGGTGGGTAAGGCAAACAAAAACTCAAACAGCTTTTGGCGTAGATGTGGAATATTAAATGAATACATCATCACATAAAACATTAACTAGTGTGCGCTACTTACAATTCTCGTAAAATGAGTCAGCACTAGTTTTGGAATATAGTAGTACAGGGTTCGAACCCCGGTGCTTCCTTTCTGAGTTTGATTTTCTATATTTTTCCAAATTTCAAGGTAAATGCGGACAGGTAACATCTTAAGTCGGTCTACAGCCGCAGGTGTAATAATAACTCATGGCCAACCCATACCCGCTGTAATTGGCGCAAGCTGTTGGGGGATGCTAAGTAGGTTACACACGTACTAATCACTGAGGACGTCATTGGGTGTCCTGAACTGGCCCGCTCGTTCGCCGGATCTAATCCTGTTAGATATTTTCTTGTGTACTTGAAAGGTGAAGTTGACAAGGAACCAATAACAGATATGGGCACCTTTATAATAAAATTTATGCAAATGTTCGAAAAATCACTAGAAATACATTGTTACATGTTTGAGGCGACATACGTTGGATAGCAATTGTAACGGGACGCGACATTTTCTTTTATTAAACATATTAACGTAATAAGGAAAACAAGTACTTATTATATACACAGGGTGCCCACCTAATACACGGAAGTCCAATATCTTGATTGATAAGAGAGATAATTGAAATTTCTTTTATTTCACGTGACTAGTTTTCTCAAGATCTACAACCCTAAAATAATGCCGATTATACAGGGTGTTCCATTTCCTCTACACAGACTACTTTGTTTTTTTAAATACAAACCCATATTTTTTATGATTTATTTTGAATCTACATAAAAAATAAAAGGGTCTTTATGTATGATATTTATATGAAAAAAGCTGACGGTCTTTGAGATATTTGGCTTACTAATTTTTTCTAGTAAATTTTTGTCAATTACAATATCGCAAATTTTACGGTTACGTTAATTAACAGGAAAGCTGTTTTGAGGTCAAATGTTAGGCAATAATGGTTCTTCAAAACACCATGTCAGAAATTGACCTACAGTATAAGGGGTGCTTAGAAAATCTTGTGAAATTTGACGGCGCAACATATGAAAAACCTCCGTTAATTCAAATGGAACACCCTGTATATTACTGATCACTAAAACGCAGAATTAAATATTCTAGAACTTTGCTATAGCATTCCCTATACCTAAGTTCAACATTTTAGGTCAAAAACGCAGTATTATAGTAAAAAGTGAGTAAGTTTATGTATTACTTCAAGTTTACTCCGTTAAAAAAACAACAAAAAACTTCAAAAATTAAAAATACAATTAAAAAATTGTTCTAAATGTTTGCTGTGCAAAAAATAATCCAATCAGTTTTATTATCATTAGGTCCTTATGTATAATATCTTTATCCATTTTGCAGTAGTTATTTTATTGATGAAAGCTTGTTTCTACAGAAAGTCAAACATCTATTACATTATTGCATTACTATTTGTTGTGAAATCGTATTGAATGCGAATATTTCATATAATTATTATAAACTTAATAAAAACCCAAACAAATTAAAGAGATTGTTTGAAATATCCAGCAATGTTTTCTCAGCATAACATAATCCTATTTTGGAATTTTCTTGTCACATTCCTTCACGTTTGCTATTTTGCGATAATCATCTTACTCTACTTGTATATCTGTCGTTTTAATGTTGCCTAACCTGAAATAATAATTATTGTGAAGAGTAAATTCATGAACGAGATTGCCAATGTGAAATGCAAAGGAACATCATCATGCTGAAACTAGCGTCGATTATTAATATCTGGGGGATTGTTTATTAACAGTATATGTAACTAATTTTCCAAAAAATTCAAATTTTTTAGTTAAATTGCGTTTGTTGAGAAAGAACGATGTCCAACATTCGTTTCTTCAAACAATCTCTTTAATTGTTTTGGGTTTTATTAAGTTTATAATAATTACGTAAGTGGCCTACAAAAATATTCGCGTTCAATACGCTTTTACAACAAATAGTGATGCAAAGATGTTCGAGTTTCTGTAGAAACAAGCCTACATCAATAAAAACACTACTGCAAAATGGATAAAGATATTATACATGAGGGCCTAATAAAACTTATTATAAACTGATTGGATTATTTTTTGCATAAGGAACACTTTGAATAATTTTTTTGATTGTATGTATTTTTAATTGTTTGTTTTTTTAATGGAGTAAATTTGAAGTAATGCATAAATTTACTCGATTTTTTCTTTCATTTATTCAGTGACATATAAATTTGTGTCTTTTGTGTTATTATTAATTGCTAAAATATTCAAAATCCTCCATTTACTGCACGTCCTGAGAACGTATAAAGAAAATATTATAAGAAAATCTGTAGAGTAAGTACATGTTTTTCTTTATTACGTCAAGAGCGATTGCGACCGACATTTTAGCTAGTCAGGGGAACAATTTTTCTATTTCGTTATCGGTAACATCCGTCATCGTGGGATCACGAAGGGAATTGGTCATTTACCGTGGCAGCCAATATTCAAAACACATATTTGCACATTGTAGAGCCGTTCTGCCACAATATAGAGCACAACGTAAGATCGTTCCATTACACAATTAAGAAGGCAATAATTTTGAATATCTTTGTTAGTTATATTTGAGCCGTTTAAAGAACTATAAGAAATAAAGATAATTGAAATAATTCTAATTTTCTTTAAACACGAATACCTACGAATATGAAACCGTTAAATCTTTGAAACTAACACAAATAATAAAATTTGCATTAATTTTAAAACAAACGAAGATTCTGGCGATCAAAAAATTTTTTTGATCGCAGCGCCATCTTTATTGTTACTTAATAAAATACTATTGTGATAGCAAACTGGAGTCCATTGCACTCGTTAGCAACTGCTTTTTACAAAATCCAAATATCTTTATCCGTTTCCAAGATATTTGACCAGGGAGTTTTAAGTGACACACCTGTATATTAGTATATAACTTTAGATGGATTTATAAAGTGTTCGAAATTGAAAAATAAAAAATGTATTAATTACCACTATTTAGTGGATGGTGGTAAAACTGATAGGACTAGAACTTAGAGGAATCTATGGTGAAGGTAACGCAATATTCTGACAGTATTGTTTAGAAAGGAGCATCCACACCAAAATTCATTTTGTTGTTGTGTAATTTATCCGTCATAGTACTAGTTTCAAATAATCCCAATTCTACGTTTCAAAAGATATGGGCGCGATGTAGAAAGATATATGTATTAATTCTAATTTTCGTCAGAAAATCGTCATATACACAAAAATTGTCTATTTACGGGCTTGGTTTCATCTATCTCTGACACAGTCGAATTTTCAATAGCCCTAATACTACGTCTTCAGTTCTGTAGTGATTAACATAAGGTGGAGATTGGACATTCAATTCCTATCTACAACGCACATTTTTTTTAATTTAAAAGAAACATCGGTTAATCGACTATGTTAAATCTCACTAAGAAATCACAGTTTTATGTCAATGCAAAATATTTAGTAAACGATAATTATAAGCTCATTCTTATTAAGTATCAAATAGAGTAGTACGTTTACATTTATCTTCTTGAATTTGTTAAACAAAATATTTTTATTTTATATATATACTAACGATGGTAACGATAAAAGAAACTATATCTACTGAATTTGGTTGCATAATCACGCTAGCGATCTTCGCCAATGTAAATCCCCATGTGTGCAATAACAATAAATTTCCCTTTTGTTACCCATCGTCTACGTGCGCAATTGAAACGTTATGCTTGTTGACAGAACCAACTCTTATGTCTTTCTTTTTTATTCTATATTCCCCTTCTGACGAACAGCAGATCTCGTCTTACCAACAGAATTTCGAAGCGCGACGGTGTTAATGTAGTAATAGGAAAGGTGAAATGGAGCAAAAAGGATCCCCGCAGAACACACATATACGCCAGAATGAATGCTGTTGACAGACGACTCAATATAAACACACCCATACTAACACATACATACATCGGGAGTTCTCTGTCAATATTATGCTTCAATCCTGGAATTCCTCTTGGAAAACAACACTGAACCCAGTAAGATTTTCTGCGGCGTATATGTGGGGAATTAGTAGTTATAAACGTTTCACTGCTACGCCACAAACTTCTATATACATATACATATGTGTGTGTATATGTTGGGTAAATTATACCCAAGTAACTTTCCCCTTATAGATTAGGACAAAGTTTTAATTAATCTTCGTGTTTATTTATACATACATAGTAGAACTTGAACTTGCGAGTATGGCAATTTTAAAATGAACCAGGAAAAGAAAACGTTAAAACTAATGTATTCTTTCAGAATATCGTCATTTGACTTCAGACTGTTAATTATACTGAAACAACCTTTTGTCTAAAGATAGGTTTGCAAGCTGTATTTTAGTAGAAAACGAGTAAGGATAACACAATAGAGCTACTACTTATCATTTTACGAGTGTGCCTGACACATGTCTAGGAGGTATGCACGGTAGAGTAACAGTAAATAGGCAATGTTGTTAAATCTTAATGCCAACTAAATGTAAATGAAATCAGGGTATAACCTCATTATACGTAATACAAAACAAAGGTTAAAAATTCACTGCTATTTTCTCGGTTTGCAGCGTCATTCAAATTGCATTCAGTTCATTTACGTACGGTTGTACGGTTGCAGTATATCAGTAATTAGGGGGGCTGCACTGGTATATTACGGAAATTTGTCCAAAGTTTACCTATTGTATATATTATTGTAATGTTATTATACACTTAAACTCCATTCTTCATCTGGCACATGAGCATCTAGGTGTAGGTAACCTAGAAAACAAAAAAAGTTATGAATTACAACCAGCTATCTGATCTGTGTATTTTTTTTATTCAATTTAATTCCATTCTATAAAAATAGGTACGTAACAGTAACACGATTGCACACATGCGAAGTATTTGTTAAAATTCATTCATTTATTTTAATTCTAGGCTATGCAAATGATAGATGATGTTAAACTCTTGAAGTTGGCATCATCGGTATTGTGTTCGCATATGAGTAGGTATTGGTGCACTTGGTCGTGGGAAAAAACTTGAGACCGTGGGAAAATTTTCGAGACCGTGGCCACGCCCACTTCCTGGAATTTAATTAGATCAAAGGATGCCGCCGCTTATCAAAGGTAGCCACCAGACGTGTGGCGCCAGGTGTGATGCAGCATACAGGGCGATACAATATGCAGGGTGCCTCGTAAATATGTGACTACATGCGTATACAGGGTGTGAATACTTAAACAAATGTGCGATGAGTGCTTTGAAACCTGCTAGGTACCCGCTAGATACCTGCTTTGAAACCTGCTAGGTATCCGCTAGATACCTGCTTTGAAACCTGCTAGGTACCCGCTAGATACCTGCTTTGAAACCTGCTAGGTACCCGCTAGATGCAGCATACAGGGCGATACAATATACAAGGTGTCTCGTAAATATGTGACTGCACGGATATACAGGGGTGTGAATATGTACCGCGTGACGTCACAACCGCCATCTTGGAGTTCTTACCCCCACCACTTTTAACTAGCGCCATTAGGCAATTTTTGAATTCCTCCTCATTTTTTATTTCTTAGTGCCCTTTTGGTATTTTTCTATAATTTTAGAGTTTTATAGAATTTAAACAATGTTTCATTATTATTAGAAAAAAAATACCTGTCCCTACCAGCGCTCGAACCGGGTAAGGCAACGAAGCAATATACATTCCATCGGCTTATACCATTAAACCACCGAACGTATTGAATGTTTGAGAGAGAGAATACAATAATACGGTGGAATCGATACACGGTAACTTCTAACGACTCGCTCGGCCGTATGAGAGTTTCGTACTTGACCAGCGACAAATCCGTAGATGACGCTGTATTCTCTTACACGTTCGAAAGTACAATGTGACCGGTCACAATGAACATCTATGGCGTAATGGGTGATATTAAAATCGAAATTCTAACGACCTTTTGATAATTTTGAATTTGCTGCCATTGAAAAATTTATTAGACGACAAAGGTCATATGATTAGATATATGAAGATTATTTACTGCTAGTGTGCGTTAAAATACATTATATCTTATGGGAAAACGTGACTATTAGGCGGTTTTAACATTTTTGCATTGATTCTTATGTAAAATAGGCACAGATCTATTGGAATCAAGGGTGATTATTCGTGGCGTTTTATGTTCTGTACGTGTAAATCTTTATATTAGATTGTCAAACGACTATAAAATATCAGTCTATCAGTGCTCATCACCGTGTGTGGTTGTCACTATTCAACATTTGATACTTTCCAAAGTGAATAATAAAACTAAATCGATCAAGGTAGGTATCGATTCTTAAAATATTTACACAAATTTCTGCTGTCGATTCATATACCTATAATTATTATGTCGTCGTTGCATTTACAGATAATGGCGCGGTTTATTTTGATAAAAGATGCCCATAAGAAGATTCAGCGTTTTAATCTCCATGGACGTACTCTGGAATTTAAAATACAGCCCGTACCGTCAAACGAGGAGCCCATCAAGTGGATAAAGGGGGCCATCAATGAGATTGTTGAGAAAGGCGTAGAAGGTTTGGGTGGAACAGATAAGGTGGGCTTCACCTTCTGTTCAAAGGAGTTCGCTAGAGGAGCTGGGTGGATCAATTTTAAACAAGCGTCCGAAGTGACTTTCGACCACGTGAGCGATTTGGTATCGAGGGTTTACCAATCTAATTCCACAGGGCTGTCTACTGAAACCTTCTGCCTGGGTGTTACCACCGTCAAGATGCCAGCAGGACAAGGGCATGGACGACACTACAACACCTTCGAAGAGGAGTGTAAGAGCCGCAGGGGAGTAGTTGCCATAAATAATAAAGACAATTTATGTCTTCCTCGAGCACTAGTTGTTGCAATGGCTAATACGGATAAGGACATCCTTTACCCCAAAATTCTACGAGACGTCGGCAAGATACAGACGAACAGGGCACACCAGCTATTACAAGATAGCAGACTCATTATTCCTGAAGAAGGAGCTGGCATATCCGAACTCCAGCGATTACAGGCACATCTGACCGGCCTCACAATAACCGTCTACAACTATGGCAGTAAAGGCCGTGACGTTATTTTTAAAGGTAATGGCGGTCCTAAGAAGTTGAATCTGCTTTACCACAACGCTCACTATAATGTAATAACATCACTGACCGCGGCGTTTGGGTGTAGCTTCTTCTGTGAGGAGTGCCAGACGCCATACAACACCAAAGGTTGTCATAGATGCGGGGGTACGTGTCCATGCTGTGGCAATACGCCTGCATGTCCTATTACTGGCCCATCTGTTAAATGTAGCGAATGTAACAGATCTTTTCGCGGTGAGGACTGCTACGTTCGACACAAAGACAAAATGTGCTTGCAAATTCGGCGGTGTGACAAATGCCTCAAGACAGTTACAATCGATCGTCAGCACACCTGCGGCGAGGTGTTTTGCAGGGTGTGTAACAAGCACGTACCGGACAGACATCTATGTTTTATGCCTGTGGACACAAAACAGCCGGGGTTTAAAGACCAACTGTTTGTGTTTTACGATCTAGAGACGTGCCAAGAGACAGAAACACCTGATGGGCTTCTACACCAACCAACATTGTGCGTACTGGAGCAACGGTGCAACCAATGTATAAACGAGAAAATAGTGTGTTGCCAAAAGTGTGGAATGCGTCGATACATGTATAAGAACAATCCTATTGGCTCATTCATGAACTTCGTAATGTCTGCTCGAAAGAAGTTTAAAAGTGTAACGGTGATCGGACACAATGCGGGCGGGTTCGATCATCAGTTCCTATTGAACTATATTTTAACGCAAACAAACATTACTCCTGAACTTATAATGCGCGGTACAAAACTAATAGTGATGACAGTCGGTAATGTTAAATTTCTGGACTCCCTGAACTATTTTCCCATGCCTCTGTCCAAGCTACCGAAAGTTTTTGGTTTCACCGAGTTGAAGAAGGGTTATTTTCCACACCTGTTCAATAAGGTGGAGAATGAAAACTATGTAGGGCCCCTGCCAGCTATTGAATATTATGACCCCGATAACATGAAAACTGAAGACAGACAGAATTTTCTGCAATGGTATTCTGAATTGTCAACAACAACACATGTATTCGATTTTCAAAAAGAGATCGTAGAATATTGTATCTCCGATGTAGAAATTCTGACACATGCATGCCTGGAGTTCCGTAAGCTGTTGCTGGAGAGCGGTAACGTGTGCCCATTCACCGAAGCAACGACTCTACCATCCGCGTGTAACAAAATATACAGGCGTAATTTCCTCAAAGCCGGTACAATAGGTATCATACCCAAAGGTGGCTACAGATGGAGAGACAATCAATCCATAATAGCTACACAATGGCTCGTGTGGGAGGAGAAACGGCGCGGAATAAACATCCAACACGCAGCGAAAGGCCAAGAAGCTATAATTAACGGTGTGAAAGTTGACGACTACTGTATAGAAACCAAACAGGTGTTCGAATTTCACGGTTGCTTTTGGCATGGGTGCCCACGCTGCATTGTGACACAACGTAACGAGCCATGCCATAACGACCCCACCACAACAATGGAGAGACGATATGAAGACACATGTGCTAAAACAGAACGTTTACGTGAGGGTGGTTACGAGGTGGTTGAACAGTGGGAATGCGGTTTTCACGGAGAGATGACTGACGAGGTAAGAGCTTACACCGAAAATCATGAACTATTGCGCAACACACCTCTCAACCCACGCGACGCATTCTACGGTGGCAGGACAGGAGCCAGCAAAATGTATTACACAGTCGCGGAAAGCGAAAAAATAAAATATGCCGACGTGTGCTCGCTGTATCCATGGGCCAATAAATATGGAAAATATCCACTCGGGCACCCGAGAGTGTACGTGGGCGAAGAGTGTTTAAAGCTAAACCTGCAAACAGCCGAAGGTCTAATTAAATGCAGAATCCTACCCCCACAAGATCTATATCACCCCGTATTGCTTGTGAAGCAAAGTAATAAACTTATGTTCTCATTATGTCGGACCTGTCCTGATCAACTTTATCGGGGTGATTGTACTCATGCAACCGAAGAAAGGGCGCTGATTGGTACATGGGTAATGGATGAAGTAAGAAAAGCCATAGAAAAAGGATACAGGATATTGGAAATTTACGAGGTGTGGGAGTACCAAGTTGTTAATGAGCTGTTTAAGGAATACATTGACGAGTATCTTAAAATAAAACAGCAGGCTTCGGGGTGGCCTACAGGGTGTGACAGTGACGAGAAAAAACAAAAATATATTCAACAATTCCTAGAGAAAGAAGGTATACAGCTAAATCCCGACAAAATATCTAAAAATCCGGGCCTAAGACAGGTCGGTAAAGCCGTTATAACTAGTTTCTGGGGTAAGCTGGCGCAACGAGAAAACCAATCTAAAACGACCATCGTTAACGAGCCAGCAAAATTTTTCTCACTACTAGCTAACCCAGCAATTAACGTAAACACTATACAGATTATTAACGAAAACACGCTTGTCGTAAACTGGGAACATGAGGAAGAAGTTTACGATCCCCTACCGACCGTGAACGTCTGTCTGGCTGCTTATAAAACTGCACATGCCCGCCTGAAACTATACTCGTATCTGGAAAAACTCGATGAGCGAGTCCTTTATTACGATACAGACAGCGTCATCTACATCTCAGGTATATGAATCGACAGCAGAAATTTGTGTACAATATTTTAAGAATCGATACCTACCTTGATCGATTTAGTTTTATTATTCACTTTGGAAAGTATCAAATGTTGAATAGTGACAACCACACACGGTGATGAGCACTGATAGACTGATATTTTATAGTCGTTTGACAATCTAATATAAAGATTTACACGTACCGAACATAAAACGCCACGAATAATCACCCTTGATTCCAATAGATCTGTGCCTATTTTACATAAGAATCAATGCAAAAATGTTAAAACCGCCTAATAGTCACGTTTTCCCATAAGATATAATGTATTTTAACGCACACTAGCAGTAAATAATCTTCATATATCTAATCATATGACCTTTGTCGTCTAATAAATTTTTCAATGGCAGCAAATTCAAAATTATCAAAAGGTCGTTAGAATTTCGATTTTAATATCACCCATTACGCCATAGATGTTCATTGTGACCGGTCACATTGTACTTTCGAACGTGTAAGAGAATACAGCGTCATCTACGGATTTGTCGCTGGTCAAGTACGAAACTCTCATACGGCCGAGCGAGTCGTTAGAAGTTACCATGTATCGATTCCACCGTATTATTGTATTCTCTCTCTCAAACATTCAATACGTTCGATGGCTTAATGGTATAAGCCGATGGAATGTATATTGCTTCGTTGCCTTACCCTGTTCGAGCGCTGGTAGGGACAGGTATTTTTTTCTAATAATAATGAAACATTGTTTAAATTCTATAAAACTCTAAAATTATAGAAAAATACCAAAAGGGCACTAAGAAATAAAAAATGAGGAGGAATTCAAAAATTGCCTAATGGCGCTAGTTAAAAGTGGTAAGAACTCCGAGATGGCGGTTGTGACGTCACGCGGTACATATTCACACCTCTGTATATCCATGCATTCACATATTTACGAGACACCTTGTATATTGTATCGCCCTGTATGCTGCATCTAGCGGGTACCTAGCAGGTTTCAAAGCAGGTATCTAGCGGGTACCTAGCAGGTTTCAAAGCAGGTATCTAGCGGATACCTAGCCGGTTTCAAAGCAGGTATCTAGCGGGTACCTAGCAGGTTTCAAAGCACTCATCGCACATTTGTTTAAGTATTCACACCCTGTATACGCATGTAGTCACATATTTACGAGGCACCCTGCATATTGTATCGCCCTGTATGCTGCATCACACCTGGCGCCACACGTCTGGCGGCTACCTTTGATAAGCGGCGGTATCCTTTGATCTAATTAAATTCCAGGAAGTGGGCGTGGCCACGGTCTCGAAAATTTTCCCACGGTCTCAAGTTTTTTCCCACGACCAAGTGCACCAATACCTACTCATATGTACACTAGGAATACTTTTTGATTGGACGACCTGCCGCTGCACATACGTAGGATGGATAGTAGACAGTACTGCATTTACTCACTTCAGACTATATTGCATTCATTGCGCACGTTAAAATATGTAAACACAGCTGCGATTTCTGGCACTATTTTAAAAACGCTGTAGCTGCATTTATAAATGTGGAAAAAAGCATCTATTATTTGACGTATTTGACTAGGAAGAAATTTGTTTGATGTTTCATGTATTTCGAATAAAATAATACTGTAGTCTTATTAAATTGTTTTGAAAAGTAATTTCATTACTTTTTGTGGTGAACTATTTTTGTCGTTGAACTAGAGTAAGATCTAAACCAAAAGCATGTTTATTATACAATAAATAATATCAAAGGTTTAGTACTTTTATTTATTTAAAACATAACGAAATAATTATAAGTATACATTTATGCTGAAATGATGTTGCTTATCAATGAATGAATGTGCGGTTTCAGTGTCTATTTTAAAAACATTGTAGTTGCATTTATGAATTTACAAGCCGATTGCATCTATTTATTGTGGTCTTTGCGTAGAATCTTTATTTATTGAATATAACACAGGCTTATTGATAAGTATTCATAAACAAGCAATCCAGATAAATTTATTTCACCAAAAATGAGTAATATTAGACTGATATAAAACAAGCAGACACGACAATAATATTCAGTTCTTTATACAGCATTAGGAACAGTTAAATGCATACACGTGTCGCACAATACGCGTGTTTTCTGGTGACGTCTGGGGTAGATCATGATCTCATATCCAGACAACGGCATCTATGATTTTTTCCTGTGTATTTCATATGGCGTTAAAATTAGTGTTCGTATTTTAAGTAGTTTTTCATGATTTGAGTGATTATTTAAGAACCTTTTTTGTATTAGTTTGTAGGTATTTTCATCATTATAGACGATTATTCATTGTCACTGTGCGTGTTATTTAAGAAAATGTAGTGGGTTATTCTGTATTTTTATTTTTGTACGTAAAAATGTATATTTGTCGTTATTTATTAAAGAAACGTTTCTTTTCTCTAACAGCTGCACAATCTATAGGAAGAGATTACTAATCTAAAACATTTATTTGTTCAGTCTTGTCTACTAGATATCAGTGAAGCTCCTATTACATAAAGAATAGTGTATGTATAAAAAGTTTACAAGTGCTGATAATTTAATGATATGCTTAGTAGAAACCCTTGTCTATAAATACAAAATTAGTAATATTTCCTTAATCTTTATGATCTACTACCTATTATTGCAACTGTATATTTGGAGAAACAGTTTTCCGATGGAAGTAGACAAAGAATTCTGTAAAACATCCTCTTTCTATTGATTCTGCAGATGTTGTGAAGAAAAAAATCTGCTTTTAATAAACAACGGAAAATGTAATTTTTTTTACTTACAAAAATAAAAATACATAATAATACACTATAGTAAACGTATACGTATTGCTAACTGAACATGACCACTCAATAATCGTCCATAATTCTGAAAATACGTAAAACCTACACTTAAGATTGTGTTGAATGATTCACTACAATTTGCAGAACCTACCTAACACAAAAGAGGTCCTTAAATAATCACAATTCTATGAAAAACTACTTAAAATACAAACAGTAAATTTAAGACCATCTAAAATACAGGGAGAAAAATCAAAAGTGGCCTTTGTTTGCATATGAGATCATGATCTACCCCAGTCTCTGGCGTCACCAGAAAACACGCGTATTGTGGTGTCTGCTTGGCTTCATATAGTAGGTCAGTGTCTAATATGACTCAATATTGTCTTGTGTATGAATACTTATCAATAAGCCTGTTATATTCGCATAAATAAAGATTCCAGAAATACAGAACATGGTTTTTTGCCTACCTGTCTATGTCTACGCAAAGACCACAATAAACAGATGCAATCGGGCTGGTGGCTTAGTGGCTTGCACACTTGACTAGCAGTCCGGCAGTACCGGGTTCGTACCCCGGTGCTTCCTTTCTGAGTTTGGTTTTCTGTAGTTTTCCAAATTCCACGGCAAATGCGGAAAGGTAACATCTTAAGTCGGTCTACAGCCGCAGGCGTAATAATAACTCATGGCCAGCCGATGTCTGTAATTGGCGCAAGCTGTTGGGGGATGCTAAGGCATGGATTATTATTATTAGATGCAATCGGCCTCGTAAATTCATAAATGCACGACAGCGTTTTTAAAATAGACACAGAAACCGCACATTCATTCATTGGACGCATTCAGTTATTATATCGGTAAGTCACCGGTAAGTAATGATGAGTGAAGTACTGCACCGAATATCTATATGCTAGGAGTACAGTACCTAAAGTGTAGGTATTCAGTTCACTACTTCATTAATCTGGATTTACCAGTGTGGTAACTGAATACGACCATTGATAAGCATCATCATGCATTTCAACATAAGTGTATATATTATTTCGTTATGTTTTAAATAGATAGAAGTACTAAACCTTTGATATTGTTATTTATTGTATGCAACATGTATGTAACATGCTTTTGGTTTAGATCTTACCCTAGTTCAACTACAAAAAAGGTTCACCCCAAAAAGTAATGAAATTATTTTTTAAAACAATTTAATAAGACTACAGTATTATTTTATTCTAAATACTTGAAACATCAAACAAATTTCTTCCTACTCAAATACGTCAAATAATAGATGCTTTTTTCTACATTTATAAATGCAGCTACAGTGTTTTTAAAATAGACACAGAAATCGCATCTGTGTTTACATATTTTGATGCGGGTAATGTATGCAATAAGCTGTCTACTATTCATCCTACGAATGTTGAGCGACATGGTGTACAAATACAATGTGTTCCTAGTGTACGAGTCGATGTCATGTTTTGGCTCAGTAGAAGCCGTCTGATATAGAATGTGGGTGTTGGTAAGCAGATACTTAATTATAAGTCCAGCCAACGATAAGGACAGAAAGATGTCAAATTCACCACAATATGTTACATTGTAGTATTTAAGATAATTAATTAATTTTATACCATTTAATTTGTACACAAATACACATGAATACTGTAACAAAATTACACAATTGAATTGTACACGCAAAAGAAGAAAAAACAGCCAGTTAAGAGCATTTTAATAAGAGAAAGTAGGTGGTAATTAAAATTAGCAACTTTACGGTGACCCTGTATACCACGATTTTTGACCGGACCTGTAGAAAATTAATCCAGCAATGACCGTTAATTTCCGTTATTGACATATGACTATCGAAATATATTTCTGAGGAGATTTGGAGACAATTGCAAATCATCTATTTAAAGCCGTGCGATAGCAACAAACGGCATCTTTTTGCATAGATTGTTGAACAGAACATTTGCTCTACATATTTTTTTTAAATAGGCACGATGCACCGTTGAGCTCAAATAATCGGTCATCTTCGATTAAAAGTACATTAAAACACCTAGACTACATAAACTTCATCAAATTTTAATACCCCTACGAAAAAGACGTCCTGCCATCCACCATCCGTCCAGTTCCAACTTAAAGTGGGAGAAAATTTCAAAAATTTCCAAAAGGTTTTAGTAAGGTAATAATTTTAGTTGTGGTGATTGCCATGCATTTCTGAACAGTATAAACTGATTTTTATAAATTCCAAAATCATATTTGAAAAATTTAAAAATGAAATTTTTTTGAAGTAAATATTAAAAGTATTTTTTTCATAAAAGGAATATTAGTTAAAAAGGTAAAAATTTTATTTTAATTAAAATTTCAAAGTTAACTTTTTTTTGTTCCAACTTACAGTGGGAAAAAATTTCAAATATTCTAAAAGATTTTAAAAAGGTAATAATTTAGTTGTGGTAATTGCCACGCAATTCTGGACAGTGTAAACTGATTTTTATAGATTTTATTGAATTTTAATAATTTTTTTTTTGTAAAACATCTTTCTGACTTGTAAAATAGTATATTATTTTATACGGAGGAAAAGTGATACTTTTCATGGCGCAAAAATATCTATTTTTAATTGAAGATAAGCAGGTTTGGTAGGATGTTTGGACGTTTAGACCGATGATTTTTACGAGTTGTTTCTATCGTAACTCATCATAAAACTGTCAAGGTGACATTGTCAACATTGAAAATTATGTGTTTGTACGTTGCTATAATAACACTTTTCCCTCCGGCGGCGGAAAAGTGAAAAGTAAATCTCCGGCGGAGGAAAAGTGACACTTTGCGGTCGACTACTCAGTCGAAAAATGTCAGTTTTATTGACCTTTGAAGAAAAAATTTTGGGTATTCTTCAACCTAAGATAAGCTCTCATACTCTGTTCTCTACACCTGCTGTAGAATTAAGAATTCGGGAACCCCTCAGATTATTTTTTTATTAAAATCCCAATTTTTAATTTAAAGAGTAAAACGCGAATTTTCTTAATTTTATTATTAAATCAAATATCACATTACAATATAAATGAATTAATTATAATACAACTGCTTCAATTTCTCGTGGAAAAATATGATTGATATGAATTTGATCCCAGATCATTTTTAGATGAATACAATACCGATGCATAAAAGTAGCTAATTATTTAAAAAAATCAAGAATAGCTTCGACATAGACCAACATTATGTAAGATACTATTATTTCCTCTTCATATTTTCAATGGTTGGTGTTAACATCAAGATATAATAACAGTTACCTTAACTTTTAAAAAGCCGAAACTATACGATCATTCGGTAGTATAGGCTTAATAAACGACATACGTTTTACAATTCATAGCTACCTAAGACTTTTAATTTACGTTGAGCAGATAACTGCAAACACAAAATGAATAATGAAATGAAACATTGTTTTATTACTATGTTCATATGAGCGGATACATTTTTATGAAATTTTAGCCTGATACTATACTCAGTGAGCCTTTTAAAATGAGGTGTAACTCCACCCCCATTCCATTAAAAATTTTGTGTGTTCATTTTTGTTTTGTAAATATTTCAAGCAATAGAATCAGTACAGTTGAGATTAGTATCGCAATTTCGATCTGTAAATCGACCCAATCATAATTTTTAGCTCACAAGCGTATTTATCTATGACTATAATCTGGACATAAAGTGAAGTTTCGGTGCCAACGTGATTGATAATAAGTAAATTGGGACAATAATATAGACCTAATTTCAAGCAAAATCTTGTTATCTGAACAGTACAGTATAATTAATAAAAAGATTAAATTGCGCCTAGTATGCGAGTATCGCCTAATACGCTATAAACAAACATCGTTACATGCGATATAATCGGCTAGCTGTGCATTACGGTTTGACAATAGTCAAACTACGATGGGTCTATTAAATTATTGTGCTGAATTACTACTAAATATACTGTAGTGGAGGTGACGCTGCGTATCCCTCTAGGGCTTCATTTCAACGCATTAAATTATTAAACATACACAGAGGAGCTCTGGCTGCACGATGACAGATGACATGACGATTATGCGTTCGCAATATGCAAATGAACAAGTATTTAGCTCTTTGTACTATGGTATCATTTTAGTTAGTTTTATTGTACTAATCCACAATGACATGTAATCAACATAGAAATACATACTGCATGGTACGTATTTTTCATTTTACGCCTTCATTAAAACGCTCCGATGATGGCACCCAAATTACTTTAAAATTTATGTTTTCGAAGTTATTACGTTTTAAAGTAGATAGTCAATAAATCATTTTTGAGTTTTGTATAAGTGCAATCACGTATTTTCAAGTGGAATGTAATATATTTTTAATATGCACTCAAACTGAGAGAGTAGAATAAAAGTTGACTGAAATAGAATTAACACTCACAGAAAATGCGCATACAGGGAATAACAATATAGCACACCGCAATTGAAATACTTGACAGTAGGAAAAAGGAGCTTGACATAAAAAACTAGTGGATATATGCAATGTAACCCAATATAAATTTTAGCATTTTCTTCTATTGTTCACGGGCATGTTAATTATAATTTTTCGTTGTCTCTTATTCTTTTTTTGGTTGCTTGATTTAAGATATACATATACATGTGCTATGGATGTTAATTCTTTGAAACCAGTAAAAACTTCAATCAAAAAGAAAACGCGAAAAATAAGCCTCTATTAATGGCCACTAAAATTTTCCTGGTTTTCAGAACAACACTGTGCCTATACCTGTGATCAACATAAAGATCAGCCTAGGACGTACGGCGCTTTCAAATCATGCGATGGGTGAATACTTTATAGATATTTCTACCTCAAACTTAGGCTTTGAAATGAACCACACATCATTTTTTAGCACACCCTCTATAACTCGAAGACGTGAATATAGCACAATGAAACTTGATGAAGCAGTAGCTTTAAACCAGTATAACTTATATTCGTCAGGAGAGTTATGTAGCACTGCTAACTGGGAATGTGTTAATATCCTCTTTAAGCCGCCTGTAACACAGTGACACGACGAGACATGAGTCCATCAAGCACTATATGGTACGTAAATGACAAAGTTTTCCCCTTCAAGTCATGTGAATAGCTCTCCAACATTAGCCGAGAGAACTGAACTACATGGAAGTGTCCAACCAATAATGTTTTAAACATGTGCAGAGTGCCAACACGGGTACAGGGCACGGTCGCAACTGTAATTGATAATGTTTTCACAAACTACACGAAAATGCAAAATGTTTATTGTATGGACAGTGCAATATCTGATCATAGAATGATGTGTTTTTCTCTACCAAAATGTGAGGCGGGTGTCGATTCTGATTGTCAATATTTTAAGAGAAGTTTTAGTGACAGTAAGATTTTAAATTTTATGAATAAGCTTAGTACTGTGTCTTGGGTAAGAATTTATGAGTATGACGATGTAAATTGTGCTTTCGATTACTTTTTCAATGTTTTTATGGAATGTTTTGATCAGTCTTTTCCAATAATTAAAAAAGTAGTTAATCAAAGTAGTCACAAATCACGATGGGTTACTAGAGAGGTAGAGCGTTCTTGCTCTGATATTAGAGATTTGTATATTCTCCAAAAGAGTTACCCTGCTTTTAAAGAATTGTTTTTGCAAGAGAAGCATAAGCACAATAAACTGTTAAAACATACGAGACGTAATTACTATACATGTAGAATCAACGAATCTTCAAATTCTGTTAAAACTGCCTGGAATATTATACATGAACTTTCAGGTACAGTTCGTAAATGTGAAAATGTAATGCTAAAAGATGATAGCCATACAATAAATGATCCTAACGAAGTTGCAGAATTATTTAATAATTTCTTTGTTGAATCTGTACGTAACATTATATCTCAAATCACTGCAAGCGATCAATTAACAAACAACGTAATTGTCTCCACTAGTATGTATGTAATGCCGTATGATGAATATGAAACACGTGAGCTATTCAACAAGATAAAAAGTAAATCTACTGCGGGTCCGGATGGTGTACCAGCCGATTTATTAAAAAAAATATCAGAATATATTACTATACCAATAACATATTTGATTAATCTATCCTTCACAACCGGTACATTTCCAAATAAACTTAAGGAATCTTTTGTTATACCTTTACACAAAAAAGGTTCTAAATTTGATATAAACAATTATCGTCCACTAACGATTTCATCCAGTTTTTCGAAGATTTTTGAGTATGCAATGTTGCACAGACTACTTGGTCATTTAGACAAAAATGATATTTTATCCGCTAATCAACATGGTTATCGTGTTAATCATTCGACTTTAACTGCAATCGATGCCTTTTATGAAATAGTTATTAATAGTTTGAATTCGAAAGAATTTCCTGTGGGTATTTTTTGCGATTTAAGCCGAGCGTTCGATTGTGTGGACCATAATATTTTGTTAACTAAATTGGAATGCTATGGTATTACGTGGCGTTGTGGCAAAATGGTTCGAAAGTTATTTGAGAGGAAGGTCTCAATTTACCAATATTCGACATAAAGTACACGGTAAAGTAAATTTTATAAAATCAGCGAGTATTCCGGTTGATCAAGGTGTTCCTCAAGGTAGTGTTTTGGGACCCATTCTTTTTTTGGTGTTTATTAATGATATTTCCAGCTGTCTGACAGATTTTAATTTACTGATGTATGCGGATGACACTACCTCTGTCGTGTCTGACCCGGATATCACCATAACCGAAAAAAATGCCAATGTACTTCTCGAAAAAATGCACAAGTGGTTTTCTCAGAATTATTTGTTTCTAAATACAGAAAAAACCAAATATATGATTTTCCATAACATACGAAACAAATCGGTTTTTAATACTAGTATCTTTTCACAGAATGTTGAACTGGAATGTGTTCAGGAATTGAGGTTTTTGGGGTTACATATTGACGATACGCTTTCATGGAATAGTCATTGTAATACTTTGATCGCTAAACTCAATACATTGTGTTACCAGATACGTAATTTAAGAACAATAATTGATTTTCAATCTTTGGTATCATTTTATTATGCGAATATACATAGTAGGTTGTCATATGGTGTAGTATTTTGGGGGTCATCGTCGTACAGTCAACATGTATTTAAAGCCCAGAAACGGGTTATAAGAAGTATGGCAGCAATAGATAGGAGACACTCATGCAAGACTTTCTTTAAAAGGTGGAATATTTTACCATTATCAGCAATTTTTATATATGAACTTTTAATTCTAATATTCAGAAACAGAAGTGACTTCTCGTGCAATAGTGATGTTCACTCTTACAACACTAGAAAAGGGTCTCATTTTCATATACCACAGTTTAATTCCGACTTAGTGAAAAGATCGCCGCGTATTCTGGGTTTAAAAGTTTTCAACGCTCTGCCTCAAGATATTAAATCAAAGAATGGAGAAAAACAATTTAAGCACGCGATCAAAGCATTCCTTTTGCGAGAATGTCTGTACTCGCTGGACGATTATTTTAATTTGTGTAATAAATGTAATTTAGTTATTTAGTTTTATATGTTTACCAAATTTAGTAATTATATACAAATTTAGTAATGTATTATTATGATATGTAATATTGACTTATCTCACACATTTTTGAAATGTTTCCGAGATCAATAAAATTTGAATATTTGAATATTTGAATTTGAATGTTGGATAATATTGAGGTTCGAAGAACGAGTCGGCATATAATTTTTTCGAATAGAAATAGTCAGTTACATTTCTGTAGTTAGGTAGTCTCTATCACACAGAAAAAGGATTACTTAAACCAAGATATAATTACTTGAATGAAATAAATACTCGTTTATATATACGCAAGAACATATGTTCTACGAATAAGAATAATTTCTTGAGACAATTACTAGATTTAAGAAAACGATTGCTTATGCGAAACAAACGAGTGATCTTTATTCAAAATATTATTTTTTATTTCAAATAAATATGTATCTTGAAATAACTACGTAATCCTTTTAGATGAGAACAATATCTGTTTCTTAGAAATAACGCGAAATATTTAACACAAATAGCGATCTATATAAAAGAAGAAGCAACGTTATTAACTTAAAGCTACGTAGGCAGTAGGGACTGGCGCGAAATTTTCCATATATGGCAATGGTAAATTGTTTTCAAATTGCCATGTAAGATTTTCTAAAATTCACAAAAAATAAAATTACAGTAGCAAATATTACCTACTTGCCGAGTTGCTGACATATCTCTAATTTAGAAAAAGTAACAAAACATAATTAAAAAGATCTAAAAGTTAAGATTGGAAGCTAACCAAAACGTTTTTGGTACTAGTTTTTCTTACACTTGTTACTAGTCTTCCTACTAAAAAAATATGTCATTATCTCGGCAACATAGTAATAGTTACAGTAGTAATTATCTTTTATCAATAATTTTTGTAACTTTTAAGAAATCTTACATCGAAATTTCAAAAAAATTTACGATTATCATATACGGAGAGAACTTCGCGCCACTCCCTACTTACCGTGCAACCTTAACCTGTTGAATATCGCTTGTTAAGTAATACTAGCATCAGTATAAAAATAGTACTGACTGAAATAAACATATGTGTAAATGGAATAAGTACCTCATTTCATTTGTAATTGAATAAACATATTTCACAAATACTAACGGATACTAACTTAGTAATTTTGAATTTAATTCTAATCCAAATTGGAAATTGTGAAATTAATACTTATTAATAGGTACATACATATAGATAACATTTGTACATACATACATACATCAGGACAATTTTAAAATACCATAATACAATGTAGTGGTGAAAATGCCACCGTAAGCATGTGAACACTTCCAATTCACAGAAAGTACATATTTATGGTAATAAACACGTATTAGAAATGATGGCAAATGATCATGTTTTATAAGGCGCTGTTTATTCCACGTGTTATCTTCTCGAAACTTGTATCGGGTTTTAGATCAGGGTACATCTAAAATTAATAAAAAAGTGTATGCTCTTCATTACAACATATGTACCTACGTTGTAAAAGCAGAAGAAAATATAATAAAATATACTAAATTAATGAAACAGATTTATTATAAACAATAAAAAAACAGTGCGTTGTTATTAATTTCCAAGGATCACTTTTCAACCGTTTTCTTCCACGAGTACTTAGATACATATAAGGTGCGCAAACTTTTCAATGGAATTGCTATTTTGTGTCTAAAGTGGAAGTTATAATAGTTATAACAAATTGTATTCGAATAAGAACTTACTGACTTAGGCATGGTCCATAAAGTATGTCAGTGTTGTTTCGTCTTCAATAGATTTGGTAGACTCAAGAGATGTAGAGATATCTATTTCAATTTCATCCACTGTTGTTTAGAGGACGACACATTTATCGTGAATTTTAAGATATTCAATTAAAGAATCGTCTTCAATGATAGCTCCTTCATCATCCGCAAGTGTTATCACTGGACTGATCCATGTATTTAATTGTTGTCTAACTGAAATATAAAAATTCTTGATATCTAAAGCGAGATGTTAGTTAATATTGATCTGCTTTAACAATCGATGGACTGGAGTATGTATACGATCTAAAATATTGCATCAAATGGAAAAAAAATATGTTATACATTTTCGAGAAAACATTTACGTCAATAATTTGGGCTTAGCTGAAACATTCTATGGCCTATATCAGATATATCGAGTGATATTTATTGAGAGAATTACATTTTATTTGAAGTTTCAGAAATTCGTCAAAATTTTTAAATCGCGTATTAGATTATTAAATATTTTCCGTTTCCGAAAAAATGAAATTTTCTGGTTTCAAATTGTTATAAGAATTTTTACACCTTGAAAACTGAAAATTGCTTTGTGCGAAAATTTTTAAGATTTACAGTTCAAAAAGTAAAAGATATTATTATATCAATCTGTGACGAAAGTTTTTCAGCTTATAATTGTTTATTTCGTCTTTTATATGAGTTAGTAATTTATTGAAAACTGAAGTTTGTGAAACTCAACGTTGATTTTATGATTATTTAGGAAGCTAAAATTATTACGCCATAAAAAAGTGTAATTTTACCAAATTTCCAAAAAAATGTATATACTTATAATTGACAATCGGTATATTTAATAGCGGCTATTATTTCAGACCATTATTATCCCAAACGCTTGTTGTGAAAAGAGAAGACGTTCTTGTCAATTTTTTCTCGATCATAATTAGCATACCTATTTATAGAAATGCAAGAATAAGTAGAATAAATAATTAGTCTCTCCGACAAAACTGAACAAGTACGATTGCATGACTGCGCCTATACAATACCGGTAGTACAATTACCGGTAGTCTGCTATATAAAATGCTGGCAGATTTGATTTAATTCATTGATTCAAGACTGTCGTTTGTGTATCAAGGATAGACGTATGGTTAAGTTGATATACAAATTACACAGCTATATGTTGTAATGAAATTATGAACGGCATAATCAAGAAAGCAAAGTTGGTCCAAGTTGGTTGGTTGTCGTCTCTACCGAATCTCCAAAACAATAACATTAAAACGAATTAATCGCAACGTTGATTTTAACAACGAATTATTTAGGATTTCGATTAAAATAATTGAGCTACACCGAAACAATTAAATTTAGCTCATAACATGATCTACAAACGCTTATTACATATGTGCAATCAAGGTGTTTCAGAATAGCTTTATGTGCAAAATGCAAAACTAAGATGGGAGAAAACACTAACCTGTTTTAAGTGCGTCCATACGTAATGGCCCTTATAACAATTACGAACACAATTACAATTCCTCTTCTGACATATCTAACTATTAGATAAACTAACTTATAAACATGCATACATAATTATTTCTTACCAAATTTTACTTACAAAATACACGACCACTATAAAGCAGAACAAACACCCCAAAATCAGTACTGAATACAACTAACAACCTAACAAGCTATAACCTCAAGAGCTAAAGAAAATGCTGATCTAAATCTTTCGAATCGATCTTCTCGTATACGAGGGTGGTATTGAAATGCATTATTGTTAGGGTACAAGCAATAGATCAGTCTTATATGCATAACCCTGATATGTTTAATGAAACTGATTAATTTATAATTTCATTTAAACAACTAATACTTCAAAAAAGATTACACTTTCTTGAATTTAGCGTATTTCTACCGATATAATAAATATCTTAGTAAAAATAAACCAATTCTCTTGGTCTACACTAAAATTTTTTCCCGAATAAAGAATTTCTTGGAATAAGCCTATATGTTCAAGAAATTAAATTTTCTTAATTGTAGAAACCCTTTTTCTGTGTGATAGACTATCTAATTTTCAAGTCTTGTTATGTATAGATGTGAATTGCAGCTAAAAGAACGAGAAATAAATTATCAGCCGTATTTGCCAGGTTGGCTCCTGTGATTATTTAATCACGAACTAGCTTTTCAGAAATTCGCCTAAACTTTTGATTAGGTGTAAACTAGTTCATACAAGTGAACAAACTACTGATTTTTAATTGTAAACAAATCAACCATTTACCTATGTTAACACACTGCAAAACTACTTACACACTGCATAAAATGTAGACGAGCTTCGGCGGCTATACATGATATAAATATGTTACACATACGATTGTATTACTCCATATGGGATTCACCGGTAAATGGAGGTATAGTAAGGTGGTACGTACCCACGTTGATGTGTGTGCTCAGTTGGCTAGCCTAGCCGCCTTTTTGTCATTTTTACGGTCAGCCGGTTTATGGCTCGAGATGATAGCGTTAGTGACGGCTTTATGAACAGAGCGACCGCGCCGTTTTCTCTTATCTCTTATCGCCTTTGTCTGGTGGGATTGAACTAGAGACTGAGGTCCCAAATCTCGCACGTATACAAGACCAACATCAGACAGGGCAATGCAGGATCTCTCTGGCATAACAGTCAGGCAGAAATCGTCCGGTGGATGAGGCAGTAGAGAAACGGGAACCTTAGAGTTTCGTTAGTGGCCCACTTCCGTCCATAATGAGGGATACACGCGCCGACACAACGGATATCTTGTCACGTCCTCCGTGACCCCATGAACAACACCGGAAAAAGAAGTCGAAATCTAACAATGTACGGGGCAAACACGAGGGATGTTTTATCATTTTTCTCTTCCCCTTTCTCTTTCACCGTTTATATCGCTCCTTTATCTTGGCGAAAAATGTTTGAGTAATGATATTTTTTCTATCTTGTCGCTACATCGTTAAGTTTAAAATCTGCCCGTTGAAATCCCTCGCTACAAATTTAGTGTGAGGGTCGTATGCGAATTATAAAATAGTATTTTTTTGTAAGATATGCTGAGTGGTCAGATTTTAGTCGAAATACGAAAAACTCAGCTCAAATATACAGGCTGCAGAATACATTTGTTAACAATTTGTACGAAGATTACTACTGTTTAATACGTGGATTCAATACTATGATACTATTAAAGATATTATTAACAGAAAAAAATAAACCACATGTACTCTCAATAAGGCAAAGAAACTAATACCAGTTTATAGTACCAATATAAAACCTATAACAACAACTTAAAATTATAAACTAGACGTTAACAGATTTTACTCTAAAAAACAGGGGAGGGGACTTAATCGGTTTCTGCAAGTAATCTCTAGTAATTGTGTACCACAGAGATCTGCCTGATCGAAATGAAATAGTCTTAATATGTGCAACTGATACACAAATTTACAAGTATTTCAATGCGATTGGATAATCTATATCTAAAAAGAAAGAAGACCAAATATTGAACGTCGCTGAATAGAACAATAAAACAAACCACAAAATTTGCTATTATACAAATTGCCAAAATTACCATCAAAAGCATTACAGTTTGTGGAATGAATATGACTAGTTTCGAATCATCCTATCACATGATTTAATGTATTGCTCTCTTAACCTTCTCAATCCTGCAAATTGACAAAACGATACATTCTAATTATGTGAAATTTCGAAAATTTCTCGAGTACCTATTGATGAGAAAATTAGCAGTGTGTAATAAATTTGCATAATCAATTTACACGATTAAAAGCTATTGAAATATTAAGGGCCATGTAAGTGTACTAACTATCTCAAGTGATATCAATCAAAGACAAACTTCCACTGCGCCGACGCATTAAACGTGTTAAGCAGCCTACAGACTACAAGTATTATAAAACATTATTAAGTTAGTTATAGCATTGAAAATATTTTGGTAATTTTAAATTTTTGGCAAATATCTGGTAAGCTATTTATTTCTCTAAATGAACAAAAGCGGATCTAGATTCGGTAGTGACGCAAATTTTTCTTCATTTAGCTAACTCGTATGGTTTCCGACATCACAGTGATTTTGAAAATCACTGTTTTCTTTTATATAATGTCGAGTGCCTATAAAAGATTCCAAATATTAAATTTATTTTTGATATAGATACATATACGAAATTAGTTATTTTTGAGGTTTTTCGAGCGCTGTCGGGTTTGGGATCGGCCGCTAGTTGTGCGAATGAAAGGAACGTTGAATTAGTATGCGGTCGTGTCGTATATAAATGCCTAACATGACTAAAATTTATAGTCGAAATATGACTAAATTTAAAATTAGAATCAGAACGAATGTTTCCTTCCCACAATACAGATATTCGAATTAAATAAAAAATGTATGAACTAATAAGAATAAACCAATTGATAAATAACTATCCAGCTACACATATTCAATTAATTCAGTGGAACACAAAACCAACGGCAATGAGGTCAGATATAAAACAAAGCATTAATTCGAAGTTAAAGTAATAGTATTTCCGTGAAAATTCTGAAAACAAGATTATAACCGAAGAATAGAATATGCAAAGTAGAAACAAACGCACCAAAACTAAGTAGTAACAAATAATTAACAAACAAGCAGATTTGATACTTTTATTGCTTCACTTCGAAATCTTCATAGAAAATATCTGTTACAGCTAATAATACAGCTTCCGGTTTTAGTCACTGTCTACTACGATAAAAGAAATATTAATAAATAAGAACTAAAGATTTGCACTATTGAATATTATAGTGATGTCACCAATCTGACAGTGAATTCTGAGTTACTTGTACTGTCAACTCGATCTAGCCTAGAAAATGTATTTTCAAAATTATGTATACCTTACACCTGAGATTAGCACTAGCATTGTTAAGCGGTACACGTCCAGGAGCTATTGGTTTTGCAAATGGGTCTCAGTGGATGGACAGCGAGCATTTCTTGATGTATCTAGATCATTTCAAAGAACATTCCAAAGCTAGCAAAGAAAGGCCAGTGCTAATGATTTTAGATGGTATTAAAAGCAAAGGAAAACTATATAGTAATGCTGACTCTTCCCCCTCACTGCAGTTACCGACTACAACTCTTTGGTCTGACATTTTTTGGCCCCGTCAAATTACAATACCTTCCGGAATGTGATTATTATGTGAAAAATCATAAAGAAGTGGTAATTATAATCCAGGATGTGGCCAGTTTAAGCAGCAAGGCTTTCCGGAAAGTAGCTACAATCGATAAAACTGTCAAAGGATTTGAGAAAAGTGGCATTTATCCATATAACCCCGATATTTTTGAGAAATCTGATTTTTTACATTCTACTATTTAGAAAAAATGTAGACTCATCTACAGCTTGTGAGCACACAACGCCACCACGAGCGTCAACTTCAAATGTAGATAAGTCGCCCTTCATCATTCGTAAATATTTTGCAACTCATTTCACCAGTAGCATCATTAGATACTAACAAAAAGGAGAAAAGCAAAAGAAGACCGAAAGAAAAATCTTCAATACTCAGTAATACACCCAATCAAAATTCCTTAGAAGAGAACCGAGACAACACAACCGCAGCAGTGGTTAAAAGAAAAACTGATCCTCCTCAGAAAAGTGGACCTTTGAAGAAAGGAAAAAAGCTTAAAAACCATTTCAAAGAAAATACTAAAGAAAAAGCAAAAAAAATCAACTATGATTGCTGAAATTAACGACAGCGAAGGCGAGGATGAAAACAATTGTTTATGTATTTTCTGTCATAGCTTATACAAAGATAGCTGACAAGGAGGAGGATGGATAATGTGGCAGAGTTGTCAGCAATGGGTGCACGATGAATGTGCTGGAGTAGAAGACGATGACGACGAGTTTACTTGTGGACTATGCTCATAATTTTCATTTGACGTAGGTGGACCTCTTTGCTCCTATATACAGGGCAAGAAAGACCAACTGACACATATTATTTATATATATTTTTTTAAATAACTATAGGATTTATTTCTTTTGATCTGTACCATAAATAAATGATTAGATGCAAAGTTTCGCTATATAGTTTTCTAAATATTAAACAATAAACGATCGAAACGTTATTGTAATAATTTGCTTAATTTAATAATTTGCTTTCCTCGCTGCCCAGGTCTCCACTCGAATCCAGTCTAAGAAAACTAATCGACGAAGATTGCACGGGACCAGAGCGAAAGAATATTAACGGTACAAATAACTGAAATCTAATAAAATTATAACTTTATTAGTTAATTAGTTAACTTGAAGATACTACAAACGGATGTATAGTTTTAGGTTGGTTGTCGCTAATACCTTGTGTATGATGAAATCTACTGCAAGCATCTCTGAAGTAATAATTACATTTACTATAAATATTTTTTTTGTCCAGTATTTCGTCCAATTTACCATACATTCGTTTTATTCGAAACAGTTTTGGGTAATACTAAAGTAGAAACTGGCTCCCTTGAATACGTTTAAAATGACCGAAGGCGCTATGGCTATTTTCTGCACGGACAAACACGAGAAGGGACTTAGACAACTGTGCGACACTACACTGATAAAACATTAAACCTAGCAACTCTAAACTGACATAAAATCCTGAGTCCTTTTACCCTGCCTTTGTCTCCGAGTGAAAGGAGTAGCAGCTCGGTCGAAAATCAGACGAGAAAATGAAAAAGGAAAAAATGCATGGACAAGGAACGTGTATGAGGGAGAAAGTTGAAAAGAAAAAACAAACGCGATTGTCGTAAATAATGGAACTCCCAAAATCGCGTCCTAGTTTTATTTTAACGTTGTACTTAAAACCTCCGGTTTAAGACGAAAGTTTAAGAATTACAGAGTAAATTAATTGAGTCCGGTAATAAAATAAAATGAAACTGCCCCAGTACAACTACCGCTTGCTACTAAAAACCAAGAATTGAGAGAATCGCAATAAGTATTTGTAGTTTCTTTCGGGAGTTCTAATGGCATATCTTAAAAGTACCTCAAAATAACAGCAAGCACTTCGTACGGAGGTTGATCAGAAATTTTCGATTCTTTTAAACATTTGCGTTGTCTTACAGGCAACGATTTCATCATTTACTTGAAAGCAATTATGGAACAAGTGTTCGCTTAATTCAATTTTATGCCCGTAGTACCCATTACAAGCACTTTAAGATATTACTTCAAATTGTCTTTTCTGTAACGAAACAACTACTAACTGTTTTGTATGTAACTTTAAATGTAACTTTGAAAAAGAAACTCTTATAGATTTGCATGTTAATAAGTGCCAGATACAATAATACAATTAATATTTATTAATTTATTTTATATATGTAATATGTTACCGGCAATCTGTATAATCCAACATATGTATATACGGTAACGTATACATCAAGTGAACTAAGACCGTAAAAACTCGATTGTATTTCTAACAAATAGTTCCCTAATAGCTGCTCATTATCCTCAGAAAATACAGGATTACATCTCCAGAAAAATGGTTCAGGAATGGTATTTGTATTTTGCTTTAAGCGTTTAATTAAGCAAGTTTTTGGAATTTTAAACTGTCTAGAAACTTCCCTAATACCTAATCGGTTTTTATTGCTTGAACTGCATTGTTAGCGTCGTCTTGAGTCCATTCGGTAAATATCGCTTCCTCTTATAATTTCTCATCTAATTGTAATTGTTTTTATTATAGATTGAAATATAGGGTAATGAGGACTACGGTCCTGCTTGTCCTGATTTCAGTGGTCCTCACTACCCCAAATGTAACCCAAGTAGATAGTTGTTTATTAAGCGGCATAGGATACACGTGTTAGTAAAAGTTGAGGTTAGGTTTATTGCTAATTTAATGTATTACAAAACTTAATTTTGAGTGTGTTTTAACTGTCATCTTGGTAATAAATAATATTGCAACATAAAATTTTTATCAACTTACCACAAAAGTTTTTTTTGTCAAATTTTAGAGACAAACGTATTTGACTGACGACGTTGACAGAATATTGCTTACCACTACCACCCACCTCAGTAATAAGAAATCACGCGAAATTTAAAATATGTATGAACTACGTCTATGGTCCTAGTTACCCATCAGGTGGTCCTCGCTGTCCCGGTCTCCCCTACCGCTTTCCCTCTCCATTTCTCAGTAAACGGCAAGGAAGTACGCAGAAGTTTCCTCTATATTTTCACAGTTTATATATAGGGGAGAGTTTATTAAGGTTATGCAATGTTTTTGTTTTATTTAGTGCGGAATAGTCAGTTAATACTTAATAATAAGTAATCTCAACATTTCCCTGCTCACAGAAATTGCATTGTAAACTCTTTTCTCAATTAGATGAATTGAGCAACGCTGTTAGCTAGTGAACTCAGATCTGAATTCTTTCTATTACTATAGAAACTCCTACAAGTTGGATCAGCTTACTGGCATAACGTAATAAAGAGTTAGCTATTTTGTTTCCTTTGATTCATAAATGACCTGGCACTCATAATCTTTGACTTTTATAACAGACAACTAACTATGGTCTATGAGAATCCGTATGTAAAAAACTTGAAAGGTATGGTGTTGCTAATACAATTTTTGGCATGGTGGCATATTCAAAGCATAGACCACAATAACAATACTTAATGACGCTACAACAAACGATTGTTGCCAAAATAGTAAAGCAAACTCCAGAAGATGATGCGGATGCATTCTAGTTAAGTAAGATTAATCTGTTAATCCCTATAATCGTTCGGAAATCATAATAAGATCAGTGGCTTAAAATAAAATAATATTCTCTTTATTTATGAAAATAAAATAATTTTCGTTGGAAGGATTACTTTTTGATTTATACTTGTCCCCTATAAAAATAATTTAAGACCGCCGCTATTCTATGTTTTCTTAGTTTGTTTTTTAGGTTGAATAAGTTTAAAAATAGGGTTTACCAATTTACTTCGTATATTTTAACTTTATAACTTGTGTAATTCAGGCGCTATTGAATTAAATTTCCTTATAAGTTTCTCTAATTGATTTATTTCAGAAATTTTCTATCAATTGCCTAATATTAAGTCAAAAAATAACGAAAAGTACTTTGCTGAAGGTTATTGAAATCGATGTGTTAGATAAAGTTCTCAATTTTTTTTCGTAATACAATACAGAATAAACCTATTTCTATCCGATTATGGATAAATACATCTAACCTACGTTTATAAATGAGTCTATCGCATGTCAAGTTCCTATAATAAATACAGCCATTTTTTTCTGAAATGATTACAACCAATTGGATAACAACCTCCTGTCTGTTGCTTATCAATTTTATACTATTTATGATTTTCCGGCGATGATATGCAATATATGTAAAACTATCCGATATATGTACCTATATAAAATATGTGTCTAATGTATTGATATGATCGAACTAAATTTTCTGGTAATTATGATAGCTTCAATAGACTTCTAATTCACAGCATTTTGTGAATTGTTAAAAACTTATTTCATAGGAATGGGTATTTGTGATAGATCCTAAGAAATTTTGTGGATTGCTGATTACGTAAAAATGCTTTCTTAAACATACTTTTACTGCACATTACAAAAGACGGATTTCTTATACCTGCACATTTGTGTATATAAAATAGTACAATATAAGATGCATTTTTATAAACTTAACTTCTGGGAAAAGCGATAGCTGCCTGTGGACACTTAAGAAAACAGTAACTGAGATCAGAACTTTATATTCTCTTAGTTAGTAAGTTTTAAATTAATATGGGTAGAATCTAATTGATTTTTCTCTCAATATATTTGAAGTACATACACATATCACACCTAAATTAAAGAATATCTTTCTAACATAAGTCAAAAACTTTACACGGATTCTAATGCCATTTGATTCTAGTGCTTAGTTCGAATTTACTGTTGTTTTACGACTTTTTTAATCTTCAGTGTGATAATATGCTGACAATAAAATTTAGAAAATGGAGGAAAACAACGATAGCCGTGTTTACTTTAAATTATAGGTTTTAGAAAACATTCCGTGTCCAAAAGATTCAATCATGTTATTTATTAGAATTTTTTTTTTGGTAAGTGGAAATCTTTAATGGACATCGCCAGCTTGGTTCGAGCGCTGACGATAGTGTGGCACTCCCAGTTGGAAGTGCAAAACTGGTATACCCACTAAAACCACCCTTTCTCTCCTGTAGTACGCCGCCGGAACCGCCGAAGCTTCTACATACATCAGCCAATGTACAAGTGCCTATTCTCAAATTAGTCTTGTCGCATCGTTGCCTGCCTGACCCGCTCCTCGGTTTTCTTCATTTTCATGATGCCCGTTATCATGCGATCGATGCTATCCCAGTTCTCCTCTGAGCTTATCATAGTAGTGATAAGATTGTCCACGCGGATCTCCAGGCCGACCTCCATTGTGGCACTCCTTCATAATGAACTCCATCTGGGACAGTGGAAGATTGTGTGCTCCGCCGTATGTAGCTCTCCACAGTACCTATATACAGTGGTCCGCCGAGTCTCTGTTAAACCTCATGGCATATGTATGAAAGACCCCGTGCCCAGACAGAGCCTGGGTCAGGGAGTAATCGGTTTGTCGGAATTTGCATCCATGCCACAACCGAACATCCGGTATTAGCCTTTTGGTCCATTGCGCGTTACCCTGACCCGCTCCTCGGTTTTCTTCATTTTCATGATGCCCGTTATCATGCGATCAATGCTATCCCAGTTCTCCTCCGAGCTTATCATAGTTGTGATAAGATTGTCCACGCGGATCTCCAGGCCGACCTCCATTGTGGCACTCCTTCATAATGAACTCCATCTGGGACAGTGGAGGATTGTATGCTCCGCCGTATGTAGCTCTCCACAGTATATACAGTGGTCCGCCGAGTCTCTATTAAACCTCATGGCATATGTACGAAAGACCCCGAGCCCAGACAGAGCCTGGGTCAGGAAGTAATCGGTTCGTCGGAATTTGCATCCATTCTACAACCGAACATCCGGTATTAGCCTTTTGGTCCATTGCGCGTTACTGTTGTTATCATCCCAACGAGCCTGCCACATGCCGAGGTAATCATTCTGGCATTAGTCCGTCCATTGGAAGTATGGTGCTCATGCACGCGTTTTCTCTCCTCCGCCTGCAAGTCCACTGGCACGACCCCGGTTATCACCTATAGCGCCTCTTCAGACACAGTTCTAAAAGCAGACGCCACCCGCAAGAGCATGTGTCTTTGGACTCTTCCAAGTATGTCGCGGTACTTCTCAATCTTCAGGGCACCGGACCATATGGGGGCGCCGTGGAGAATTATATTATGCACAGATGCACATACCACAGCTCTTTTGCAGGTACTAGGACCTCCTGGTTGGGCATTAGTCGAATTAGGTTTCGATGATGTATGGCCCGAAGTTGCCTCTACTGTCAAAGATTACGTCGAGATACCTGACGGTTTTCTTTGGCATGACTGTCGTGCCATTCAGGGTGAATACCACATGGTCTCTCCTCCTTCCATCTCTAACCAGACCAGCGTCAGTTTTTTCCAGCGCAAGTGTTAGCTTGTGCTTCTTCATCTTCAAGTGCCAATTTGCGTTAGGAATTCGTTCACGTTCTTCATGAGCACAGCCTAGCTATTAGCTATTAGCCCCCACAATCAGCGCCAGATCATCCGCGAAGGCAATTGTTGCGGCGTCCACTAGTTCCACAGGGTCGGTCCCACGACTGAGCGCTGTGGAACGCCGGAGCCAACATTCATGAGCGTGTCACGATCAGCCATGACGTTCCTCTTTCGAAGGTAACTAGATATTAAGTTGATCCAGTAGCTTGATATTCTTTTGGCACGTAGTTTTTCAATAATTAGGCCGTGGCTGGCCTACAGTCATAATCTCGAATGATTTTGAGTGTCTCCTCCAGAGCATGGATGGTCGACTTCCCCTTTCTAAACCCATACTGATAGCTATGCAGGTCGCCTCCTTCTTCAATTTCCTTGACCAGTCTGTTCCTGATTAGAGTTTCCAACAATTTTCTGATTGTGTTTAGCATGCATAAAGGTCGGTAGGAGCTCGCCATATCTGGGAGTTTCCCGTTCTTTTTGTTAGGATGACCTTAGCAATTTTCCAGGCACTCGGAAACTCCAGTGATTTTAGTTGTGCGGTCATGACGGCCAACATCCATTCGGGCAAAATATCGGTCACCAATTTAATTCCCTTAGATGGGATCTTATCAATTCCAGCCGCTTTTCCGGTCTTTATAGCTGCAGCCAAGTCTTTTAACTCCGCGATCATAAAACGTTTGGCACCTTCGTTAACACGTTCGTCAGACCATACATCACTTCCTGGTGGGAATAACTCTGCAGTATATTGCCCTTTTTTGTCGACACATAGCTCGTATGGCGCCAGTCCTCCTATTAGAATTAGATGAATATATTTAGTTATATTGTTAGCATAAACAAGAATATGTTGAAAAACAGGCATACCTTGCAAAATATTTAATAATGATGTGAGTGTGAAAACCCTAATTCTTATTTTGACTGGGTTGGGAACAAAATCTCATTAAGGCGTAGGTTGCTATAGTGCTATTTAATGTTCATACAGTAAATGTAGGAAAATTGAATGCGGAAAATAGAATGAAGGCGTAATTTACAATGGTAATGGTGCATACTGTACATTCTTAGACAAATTTATTAGGTATCCTGAATATACTATCCCAGCCAAATTAACAAAACTATGTAGATATCTAGATCTATTATCCATCTATCTAGATTAATATCTAAATAAACAGATACTACACCTTCAATTTGATGACCTATCCGTTTTGGTACATTGTTAACAAATGCTTGCACGCAGATATTAGTGTTTGGACCCTATTCGAAACATTGTATTGTTTAGTATTTTTTTAAGCTGTATTTCTATTTAAATCGATATCGAAGACTTCCACGGTCCGAATGTCTATTAACATATTATATCAATAATATGTTTCTATTTAACGTTATTGAAGTTAGTTGATCAGTGACTTTAAATTGTCTTTTAAAATTATCTATTTATACTTATATGTATGTATGTATACTACTTGTTTATCTATCCTTATACATTAGTTGAGTGTAGATTTTCACGATCGTCGTTTACTGTGTTGCAGTCTTCCGGCTGCTGTCGCGTTGCGTTGGTAAGTTTGCACTTGACGTTTTGCTGATCAAGCTGTCAGCTTCTTCAGAAGTTTTCTAAACACTGATGTTGTCTTCTGCTCCCCATTATATACCTCATTATATCCTCATGCATATCCTCTTTTCTTATTTTATCAACCCAACGTTTGAAAGACTTATTCGATATGTTTCAATGTTTAAAACTTAGCAATTCAAGACATTTTATTGTCTTTTTCTGCAACGCCAGAGTTTCTTCATGCTTTTTATGGTTATTCGTGCGTTTTAAAGCTCAGTAAATTATATTTGGAGAAACCAATAGATTTAGTATATTAAGCAGCTCTGTAGCAGTCGGACAATGATTTTGCGTAGCATATTTATTTAGAGCTGTTTGCGTTAGACGTAGAGATATCGGGGACGACAGGATGACATTCGCAGAGAATGGGTTAGACTTTACTTAGTAGATTGTAATGAAGAAGAAAGACTTTTTTAACGCAAACTTGTAATCGTATATCATTTTGTTAACGTATTATCGTAGGTTACTTCGGTAGTCGCTTGGGACATATATTCAACGAAAATAAGTTTTCGTTGGCCATAAAATACGGAACAGGATCCTTGCTGAAGATTGTGCGCGGGCTCCTTACGGAAACGATAAACGATTATAGATTAATTACATCAATTGCTATCTTTGTTCTCTCTTTGTGTTTCGAAGTGTTGCACACAAACAACCCGCTCACACTTTATACAAAGTTGTCTCGATTTCTTGTCTTTCATTTGCTGCATGTCTTCCTGAAGTTATATTTTCGTACTGTAGTTTAGAAAAAAAAATTAAAATGTTCTCTTTTGTAGTTGCTTTTAGACCATTGTCAATTTTGAACCGGCAACCACATTTTCTTGAGCCAAATCTTTTCCCAGCTGCAGAGAAAATTTTCTTCTTGTATCTAAGTAAACAGACTCATAATTTGGGTTTTTAAGTGTCCATATATACGCATTTATGAGAGAAATAACATGGGCCCTAATATAAAACAATATGTAGTTTATAGTTCGTATTTTCGTGGCCTATCTTGTCATCTTCATGCTCAGTTTATAACAGCTTTGTCTTTTTTGGATATAAGATACCAAAGTATAATGTTCTCCATAAACAAATATAGAAAACTATTCTTTTCTTCAAGATGTAGCAAGTTCTTTATTGCACAGTATTCCACATAATGTCAGATCTTTGTTTCATATATGTGAAAAAATTATCAGTTGTAATTCCATATCCGTGATCCACATGATTAGTTAGTTCAAAAACAGCTTCTTTACTTTTGCTCCTTTTCTGGTCTAAGAAAAGTCAGTCTAGCTAACATAATAATGCAACAAGAATAAACGATTTCCTAGACATCTTCTATGTTGATAATGTAATTTTTTGTTTATTCCGCGTCTTGCTTACTTGCTTTCCATGTTATTTGCAATGCTTCCAGTGTAATAAGTAATAAGCAAGCCTATATAGGTTTATACATATTTCTCTTCTGTTAACTCATGTTCCCTTGTATCATCAGGACCGATTTCATTATAAACAAAAATTTCGGTAATTTAAAATACATTCGCAGAAAAAAAAAACAACAAGAACATAAAATGGAATATCTGTTTCAGTTATGTCTATCCCACTGTTTTTACTAACATGTGTAACCATCTACTTTATCTTGGTCGGAGACATGGTCGTCACTGCAGAGACAGCGTTAACATCGGGATGTCTCTATTCATGTTACTGTCCTAGAACTTTAGTTCGCTGGTGTACATACTAATTTATTATATCGTTTAACGTCGTATCTCTAAAATTATCTAAATACATACCTAAGCAATATACATAACGGTACTACTGAACAAGTTACGTGCTAGCGTTTTATGTTTTCCCAATATACCGAATAAGTTTTAGGTGTGTGTTAAAGTTAATCCAGATTGATGTGAACGAGCGATGGACATTGAGCGGACGGTTTGCGATTGGTGTACGGCTGGCAGACGAGAATAGCTAACTAAATTACAGCTGCATTACTTCGCTGCTAATTTATCGCTGTACAGATTTGGGCCCGCTTTGTTTTCAAGCGCGAGTTTTCAAGTATAATGACGGGATTTATGTGTTTTATGAGAATAATCACATACCATTTATTTCTAAATGCGATTATGCTTATTTACGTTTATTTCTCTACTATTTTCTCACGTCTAGGTTACTAGGTTTTGCAGCTGCAAATTAATACGGAGCAACGCAAAATGTATGATTTATCCCATTATAAGAATCATTGACAACCGATCTAGTTTTGATTCTTGTCGGGGAATGAATACAATTCAAACTATTAATGAAACACAATGTCTCTGATCAACGAAGATACAATTTTCAATAGTATCATTCAAAAGAAATAGTGGGAAAATTAGAAATTGTGATAAAGAAATTACAGCTATGACTATTAACGTAGCACGTGTTTCTGTTTAGTAATTTGAGATTAATTGCACTAAATCTAAACTACTCAGGTGTAATCAAGCGTCAAAGTTACTAAGCGTAACTAACCTAATTTATGCATATGTATTACACAGACTACAATGTAGCTCAATATCTTAGCTTGCATTAATTATAATCTTTTTCTGTAAATGCTGGCTTGTACTCTCATAGTTGATTAATTATCGCTGCTAAATAAATAATTTCATTCAGTAAATGTTGTACGTGTTCAATTTGATTTTTAAAAATTTAGAAAATTATAAGAGTAGTTAATGTATACAGCAATAACGACAGAGAATATATTAAATAACACAATGGGAACTCTTGAACGTTAAGGTTGAGATTTCACTGAAATGTTAATAATTTCATAACATAAAACTAAGATTTCCACGTTAGCGAATGAAAACGTTTCATTGAGTATAAGTGTTAGTCAACGTAAATTTCTATGTCTAATTGTAAGTACCTAATGTTCGCTCTATTTCTAAAATTTTTCAATTATATTGTAATTCCGAGTACATTTCTTAGAACGGTACATTTTTTATATTTGAAAGACTGATAAGTTGTTTCCTTTGACTAAAACAATTTAAAAGTTGATTAGTTTACTTTTTGTTTATGTTTTTGTTTGACAATAATGTAAAATATGCCTTACCTATAAGGTAGAACGGAACCTTTAAGTTATATTTTAAAATACGCACAATTTAGTTAAAATCTTTCTTGAGTAACGGTTTCACTGATTTATTACTACAAAATTGGCAAAAATAATATACTTCAGTATGATCACTGTCAATATCAGCACAGGAATTATGTGTCTACTTGTGACAAGAACCACAACTTATCCAACCTTCGGTAGAATTTAAATAAAATCTATTGCAGTAGACATTAGGCATCCCTATCTTCTTACTACAGCTCTTTTGTGCTTTTCTATCTACAGAGGGCCCGGATTTCGTAGGGACAACATGGGTAACTTTTTTATTTGAAGAAAAAGGGAGACGGTTAAATTAGCTAAAAGGTGTAGATTCAAAAGCTCATTAAGAATCCGTTTTCAAATTTTACGTGTCATGCTTCATTTGTTTAATATCGAAGAAAAACTGAAATCTTCTGATTTCTTTTATTTGCCGTAACTTTTTTGTTACTTGAGATATTAAGATGCTGCTTGAAGTAATTCAAATTGTAATCTAAATACTTTTATTGACGCTTAATAAAACAAATTTCTGTTGCGCAATTTTTGAGTAATCTAACCTCAACATTTTAAAGTGGAACCGTGCAATTTTGGAGGCTCTTTTAAAAGGAGATTTTTTCCTGAATACAATCATGTATTAGTCAGTAAAATTTGAAAATGGATTCTTAGTGAGCTTCTGAATTTCTAATTTTCTAATTTAACCGTCTCTCTATGTCTTCAAATCAAAAAGGTACCCATGTTGTCCCTACGAAATCCGTGTACCCTGTATAGTTTTTGCCTTTCCAGTAAAGTTTTGTTTATTGACAAAACTTTTAGTTTTCTTTTACTTTTTTGGTGTATCTTCTTCTTCTTTTTTTACTTTTAATAGTTTCAAGGTTTCTTTTGTAAAGAGGTAAAGAGGAGAAGAAGTCAAGATGGCTGTTTGACTCTTGTTTTGGTTAACATTTCTGTTATTTTTGGATTGAACTTTTGGACAAGGTAATAGGGAAGTGTTGGAAAATGACATGTGAAGAGAATCAACATCGGTGGCATATTCTGGCCAGATTCCAAACTTATTTCCAGACTATTTTGACACAAGAGCTGTGATAGCTTCCACTAAGTTAATGTTTACTGACGCAGACGGCAGACAATGTGGAACTGTCAATAACGTCTATGTTAATTTTCTGGCCAAAGTCCATTTGTCTCAAAGTTTTAAAATGCTGTGCTCATGGTTGATCTATTAAAAAATGCCGACCTAAAAAGAGACTGTCATAACTTTTTCAGGATTTACTCCATGCCATTTGTGAGTTTCTTGCTCGTAATATAAATTGTAGCTTCATGAAAGATATATGTATAAGGGGTAAAGACTGTGTAACAAATGAGGAGAGAGGGAAAGCACAACAAAACGTCAATTTCTCTCGCATTATCAATAGTTTCCAGATTTTTCATTTGGGTCGAATACTCATTTAAAATCAGAAGAACTACGTTGTCTTTCCTCGCTTTGTAGAAATCTGCAAATTTGTCAAATCCTCTTAAGAGAACATTGGCATTTATCTATACTGTTTCGTGACATTTTGTTTAAGCACCAGGGGAAAGACCAAATTCAAATTCTTGCCTAATTGTCTTGCGGGAAAATACAAGCATTAACCGCATGTAAGCATCTGCTATATCAACTGGCGTTTTCCTCGTGTCACAAGAATTTTTGAATGACCTTTGGTAGTACCAGTGATCCTAGTTTCATCATAATTATAAATACTAGGTGAAAAGATATGGTTCGACAGCCTTTAATGATAAAATCGAATAGTCTAACTTCCATGTTTTGTAAATATAGGACAACTTCTAAATACGGTTCTACTTAAAATGCATATCGGAATTTCTCTCGTGATTTATCTATAGAAAATGTTTCATGTCTTTGTTTCTTCTAAATACTCTTCTGCAAAGTCATTTTAGAAAGGGTGAATCGTACCGAAGCTTTCCTAAGATTCTTATCTTGCCTTAAATCTGAATTTACTGCCACTTACATATCCCCCGGTGACCATTCTTAACGATTCGTCTTGCGAACGTAATTTCTTACCAGGCAACTTTAGTATGAATTTAAGAAAAATAAATTCGTGGCAATATCAAATTCTGACTATTCCGCTCCACATTTTAGGGTTATGTTTGCAGAAATTTTCTGGAATGACTTTGAAGCTAATTTGTACGAGAATACATAAAAGTGCACACAGTAAGAAGTGTTTAATCAGAAATGTCTTAATAGGAAATTAAATAAGCTGTTAAGCGTCACTTACCTTGATATTATAAATTCATAGACTTCGCAATACTTAACAAACAAATAATCAATGCGTAGACCACGTCCGCAGGATTACACAGAGTTTCAGTAACAGCGCAGTTTTCCTCAGCGTTAATTAGCGTAGTGTTTGTAAAAGTTTCACATTCTGTCAAGAAAATAAATTTGTGGTTCTGCCCCTAGTTCACCTCCGTAGATTATACACGGTTATTCTCTAGTCTGGTTCACTATTTATCGATAAATGTTCTTGACTTCGGTAAACGAGTAAGCCGTTGCAATTAAAGATGAATATCTAGCAGTGAATATATCCATCCAAATGTATAGAATTCTGAATATCTCTTAGTGAGATTCTGCCACATTTATCACTTTGTGTTTTGACACAAGAATTACTTTCAACATTGTTTGTGGCAAAAAGCGCTTTTGGGAAAAAGTGTGCAATTTCTATTGATAATGCAACAGGATTTTGAAATTCAAATTAATTTTTAGCCCATAATGTTTCATTATGTCTAAAAATTGGAATCTTCTCATTTATTTTTTTCTATCTGCGGTGAGTGCATGCGTTACTTGTCGGCTTACCTCTACTAGCTTTTTCTCTGTATTTTTAGGTTTGTAAATGCGTTTTCTGGACTTTGCTACAACATTAGCTCGATGTAAGAAAAATGCATTGGTGATTGTTTATCAACAGCAAATGGTAATTGGCCGGAGGATTCGACTCCCGTAAAATACTCCATATTTACCTTACAGAAATTAAATTATCTAATTCACCTTATAAACATATACATATGTGTGTGTAAGTACTCTTCACTATCAAACTTTGACATGAACTTTAATTTCAAAGTTGAAATGGTGCTGTTGATTTACCAAACGCTATAGCTTGATGCTGACAAAATTCCCTCCTTCAATCCTGACGAAGAAGAAATACCTAGTAGCTTTAAAATTACTTCCAAAATATAAATAAATAAAATTCGCTGAACTAAAATTTTTGATTTATATTTATGTGAGAGCCTTACTCCATTACATTATTCTGGCATTCTTTCTTCATATCGCATTCTTTCTATCAAGTGGTATATCTCTTGCAGCCTACCGCCTCACTTATTTAACAATAATTATATATTGTTGTGGAAAATATCATTAAACTTGAATTTGTTAATAATTGTGGCCTGTAAATATTATAAAACTTACCAATGGAACACAGAACGACTCGAATATAATAAACACAAAGAACTCGCATCAATCACATAGGTAATTTATCGCAATATAGTATACAATTTTATAGATGATAGAATAGTTATTCACATTAACAAAAGAGGTGAGTCTGATCTGTCTATAGAGATCACATTGTAATCAGACTTAAATCTAACTTCCACACCTGAATAGCGGTACTAACAGTTTGGATTTCGATTAAATTTTAAATTTAGGTTACTGAATTGATTTGCGAATTTTGAAATGAATTTATGTAATAATAAGAACTATGAATGTTAGTTCAAGGGTGTAGAAATCTGTATCTGCTCTAGCTATCTTCTTAACCTAGAAGATCTTGCGCTCTCTCTTTCTTCAACGTTGAGATTTGGGTGTGCTGAAAATCACATAGGTATACCCTAAAACAATATCAGTTTCATTATTATTCAGCTATAAATTGGTAGTCGTGATCGTATGCAAGTACACTGGAACTTCGTCTATATCCGCAGTTGCGAAACGTAAACATTCACTCATATCCTCTCAAGAGGAGTCCCCACACTTATCCTGTTAGCGGAGAGGAAAGGCCGTGCTACGCGCTGATTGGCTCATATGAATACGTGCACTATCGGGTGGTGGATGCCGAGGGGATATAAATGAGTGCTATAGTGAGGATATAAGCGAGCGTGAACATAAGTGAGCGCGGATATAAATGAGGTTCCAGTGTACTGAATTAACTTAGTTATTTTAATATACAATTATACTGTTGCTCCAACTGACATTTGACTAAAAATCAACGTTCTATGATGATCAAATTGACGTACTTGCAAATTAAAAATGGGGTCATAATTAAACTTGGCAAATTCGCTACACCTGCCAGTGGCTTACACATGCAATTTTGCATCTAATTTAAATTATAAGAAAACATTTACGCACTGTATTCACCATTGGACGATTGTTCACCGATTGTGACATACTACATACTAATTTACAATTCAAGGTGGTTATTTGTCAGCAGTACGCTGACCACTCGTACCTGCTGCCATGCATGTGGTAAGCATAAGCCATGTTTAGTCATAATACTGCTATATATTTAGCTACATACCAAAAATTAGTTTGGAAAAAGACGGGTAAATCCAAAATTGTTTGGAGATAGGGTCTATAGATAGATAATTTCAATTAATGAATCTGATTTTATTTATTTATAATATTTCGGAAATTTTTATTTCGTATTTACTGAGATTTTGTATACTACATTTGAGTGAAAGATAAACAGTATATGTATATACTACAGGGTCCGGCAACGAAGCGGGGACGGAAGATTACACGCTTATTTGAAAGTTTGTCAAATATTTAGTCGTCGGATATTCTTCCGCACCATCAAGTGCACGTTTTAAAAATATTTTGTTTTATACAGGGTGTTCCAGATGGAAATGCCAGACTAAAGTTGCATTTTTTTAAATGGAACACCCTGTATATTAATAGAGAAAATGATCCGCGCTTGAAAGCTGGTTACAACGATATAATGTTGTATAGGTCTAACGTTGATAGTTTCTGTGTAAACAATGATTTTACTTGATAAATTGATACATTTCAGTAGGCTATTCTGCATAGGGAACAACAAAAAATTCGAAACCAAAAGAGTAGAATATTTTTTACTAGTATGGACTGTCGTTACTATGTGAAATAAATTATGCAGCTGCTCACTTTATACAGGGTGTTCACAATTTTGTAAAATCGAAGAAATATCGAAATTCTTAAATGGAACATCCTGTATATTTTCAGCTCATTGGAAAGCCTTTTTACTACGCTTTCTATTGATACCTCATTTGATAGACCTAGGATAGATCATTTTCTAATTATTTCTTCTTAAAGTTGAATTAATGAGAAATGCTTGTATTTTTAGTAGCTAATTTGCACTTCAAACCTACTGTAAGATTGGATATTCAACAAATAATCCATAAATGGTCTATAACAAGAAGAAACTCCATTTAGTATGAAAAACAATTGATTTTCACTCAGCGGTGAAAGCAAACATTAAATTAATATAAAGTAATATAGCATTTTCAATAGATTCACTGCTGATCAAGTTATCTGGTGTTTTAAGCTTGTATACTTAATAACCAAGTTGTAAAAAATTTCGTTTTGTGTTATACAGTATTTCGTTCAATCTTTAAAATCAGTTGTTATATTGACTAATTTTCTTTACTCAAGAAATGGTAAATATGATATTTATTCTTGAGGAGTGTACAAGAAATCGTCTCCTAGCAAGTAGAGTATATGCAGGGAGATTTCGAAACCTTGAAAGGGGACCGGAAGCATTTGAAAGATTATTAGAGAAATTTATAGAAACTGATGGTGTAACCTACAAGAAGGGAGAAACAAATAAACCGGTAATCAATAAACAAAGCGAACTGGCCGTATTATTAATAATACAGGAAAATCCACATACAGAACATCTAGAGCGAGTAAGGCTAGCTAGAAAAGAGATAGATCTAGAGTGGGGCGGTTGTAAAACATATACGGAATTGACGCATTGGCGAGCGTGCTATTCCGTATATGTTTTACAACCGCTCCACTCTAGATCTATCTTTTTCTAGCTGGCCTTAGTCGCTCTAAATGTTCTGTATGTGGACAGATGTAAGTATAGATTGTATTTCAAGGGTAACAGTTATTGAAGGTAGGAGCTTGCGTTTGTTGAGTAACTTCTAAAATTAGTCATTATAACAATTTCTTTTAAAGATTGAACGAAATACTGTATAACACAAAACGAAATTTTGTACAACTTGGTTATTAGTATACAAGCTTAAAACTGACACCTCTACTTTATATTAAATTAATGTTACCTTTCACCACTGAGTGAAAATCATTTGTTTCTCATACTAAATGGAGTTTCTTCTTGTTATAGCCTATTTATGGATTATTTGTTGAATATCCGATCTTACAGTAGGTTTGAAATAAATGCAAATTAACTACTAAAAATACAAGCATTTCTCATTAATTCAATTTTAAAAAGAAATAATTAAAAAATGATCTATCCTAGGTGCATCAAATGAGGTATCAATAGAAAGCGTAGTAAAAAGGCTTTCCAATGAGCTGAAAATATACAGGGTGTTCCATTTAAAAATTTCGAGATTTCTTCGATTTTGCAAAATTGTGAACACCCTGTATAAAGCGAGCAGTTGCAGAATTTATTTCACATAGTAACGATAGTCCGTACTAGTAAAAAATATTCTACTCTGTTGATTTCGAATTTTTTGTTTTTCCCTATGCAGAATAGCCTACTGAAATGTATCAATTTATCAAGTAAAATCATTGTTTACACAGAAACTATCAACTTTAGACCTATACAACATTATATTGTTGTAACCAGCTTTCAAGCGCGGATCATTTTCTCTGTTAATAGACAGGGTGTTCCATTTAAAAAAATGCAACTTTAGTCTGGCATTTCCATCTGGAACACCCTGTATAAAACAAAATATTTTTAAAATGTGCACTTGATGGTGCGGAAGGATATACTATGACTAAATATTTGACAAACTTTCAAATAAGCGTGTAATCTTCCGTCCCCGCTTCGTTGCCGGACCCTGTATATGTATAAAATAAGAACGAGAGAACAAACTAAATTAAAAATAGTCTATAATATTAATTTATCATTTAGTTGCTCGTAGTGAGCATAAATACGTTCATAAAACATGTTCATTCCATATATCACTTGATGTGCACAATAGATTATTTAATACTCATTAAATCAAGCTCAAATTTTCATGTACACTTCATACATATGTACTCATCTAGTTATACATATCGTACATGTGTTTTGTGTAATATATACGTGAATACGCAGCAATGCATCGTACAAATATTTTTACAATGAAAGTTTAATTTCAATTTCAATAGACACTATTATCACTGCGAGGGTATGTATGTATTGCTACGCCTGCCTGCATGCTAAACGTTATTCAGTCGCTCGCATCTAGATGTGCAGTGAAGCGTCAATAGCAGATACGCTCTCTATTACTAACAGGCTAAAGCTTTAGAATCGTTTGAGTTAGAGGTCGTTTAGCTGAACATGCTACGACATTGGGTCTACTACATCAAGCGAAAGAATCTATTGCGCACAGAGCAAAACTACATCAACGTGTAGCGATCAGGAATAGAATCCACGTGGAAATTATTTGAATATTATTCATTACCATCATAGATGAAATTATTTTTATTGCTGTGTGATGCTCTTTGAGCACATAAAAATAAAGCTACCTCTGGGTTACAAGCTTTATAATTTTTAAGAAATTAGAAAGAAGTTATCAAATTATCACTAAAGCTACTTTTTGTTCATAATTAACATATTCAGTAAAAACATTTGTTTTTTTTAATTTTTCTTTTGTGAAAGTCGAGAGCAATAAATATGATACCGTTGCATAGAGAATTTAAACACCTAACACTAAACACAAAATACCATTATTTCAAAGAAAAACTCTTGCACTGATAATATAAAAAAAAGTCTGGGATTTTGGCGATTTACTAACAAATAAAGTAACTACCAAATTACAAATGATTAAGTTAATAACAAGTGGCGGTAATTCTTCGCCAGAAACTATCGCCAATGTGATAAGTGCAATCAGAAAAGGATGTTGAAGCAAAATGGGGAACATAATCTTTTTTCTCCTTCCTACATCCAGTGAAGAAATCTCTAATATAATAAAAAACTCAGGAACTCCAAAAGTGGTAGTCCAGATACAATAATTAGTATTGAGACTTTTAAAGTAATTCACATTGAGATTTCAGGATGTCTGATAACCATTTCTAACAATTGTTTTAATTAGGGTTATTTTTGAAGGTAATTCAAATAAAGAATTTACCCAACATCGCATCGTGAAAACTTTCTATCCTCTTTGAGAATTAAAAGTTCCCAGTCTACTATCTGCTGCATCAATTCATTGGTTATTAATAATATACAATTGACAGATTTTGTTCTTAAGGATCCACCACACCATGAGAAACATAATACTCTTGTAAATTGTTATGGTTTTCATTATCAGATCGTATTCGACTTCACTTACTCTTTTATATTAGTTCTATATGTCGTATCGTCAAAATTCTGTGTAAAATTCTCTATCTTCGATCATTTGCAGAGTATCAGCGTCGGTGAAAGGTTACTAATAAATAAACCTAATATTTACAAGACCACAAACATTGACAATAAATGAGGTTATTGGTAAGGTTACAGTAATCAGAAAATTACGTCAGTATTGGTAGTCAAAGAAGAAAAAAATTCAACGATCAATAGTCCTAAAGGATTAATTTGTTAATATCTACTTTTGTTATAATATTATTGTAGTATTTGTACTAAATTTATTTCTATTCAAAAGAATTATTTACACGCATCACGAGTCATCTCACACAATATGCCGAATAATAACTTTCCAAGATCTTAAACTAAAGATCACAAACCGTTGGTTAGCCGTTCGAATAAATTTCGTGCAAACGATTAAATGTTCTACTTGAATTGAAATAACCCTATTAGTGTTCCAATAAGTGTTTCATATGAAATAGTCGGCAAAGTGCGATATAGCAATATCAATAAACTTTGTCGAAAACTAGTTGGCGATTGTTTCTTGCAATAAACCTCATTAAAAGTATGTATATACTACGTAGCTATCTATGTTTAGATCCTATAAAATGACATCACTAGTAGCATTATATGACTACTTTAAACCACATCCAGGAAAGAACCTAGATTTTCAAGGACGTACGGAACCGTGCAATCAGAACAGTAGGAAAATAGGTGACATAATAAAATAAAGAAAATAATTATTTATCATTTATGAAGCGTAAAACTCTTTTCGTTTGCGTTTTCAGTATAGCATTTAATATTTACAGATTCCTAAATTTAATTCGGAAATTCTTTAAAAAGTTCTGCATTTGTTTAAACAGTGGCGGCTTCTTCAATCTATGTAACTTCAACATAATTCTGTACAAAGTATAAAACTGCACAACCACATTCAACACTTCTTAACGATTCTAAGATACCTCCAAAAAGTAATATAATTGTTAGACAGCATGTGAGAAATGAAGATTTCGCAGGCCAAACTTTAAAAATGGATTCCCTGTTTGGTACACTGAGGTATCCAACACGAATAAAGGGATCTACGTTGGAGTTTTTGGTTCAAACACTAGTTTAGATATATGTAGATATAGATCTTTATGTTCGAGAATGATTCAAAAACGAGCGAAGATTTATATTTAAGCCGATAGCTAAGCCGGTCTGAAAGGATTGGTTTTATATAGCTTTAAATCTGAATTGATCTCTGTATGTCGAGGCAATGTTAGGCAGCTGGCTACAAATAAGATGGTATCCCTGATGTGGGTTTCAGAGCACTTCAATGCTAACAGACATGCTAGGGCAGAAAAACTTGAAACACAGAGTCAATATGAGTTTTGTGGCCGAAAACCTTTCTTTGACGTTTCAAAGGGCTAATTTAGAAAAAAAGACTGGGAGGTAAAAGAGGGCGTCCTCTTCCAGTAAACAACAACAAGTTTAAGTGAAGAAAATTTCTTGCCAAATGGCAACAAAAAGCTATGTCATCTTCGAAAGCCAAAGTGAAGAACACTTACAGATGTCTTGAAAGGACAGGCAAAGTGGATCAGGAGTAGTAGTAGAGGCGATTATAACGCCAGAGGAAATCAAAGCCAGTTCACGTAAAACAATCCTAGGATTCGTTAAGAATATTGGTTTGAAACTAAGAGAACTGGGTAATCACAATAGATCAATAGGTCGTAGTGAAAAGAGATACCTGAAACCTGTACGACCTTTCTAAAATACCGTGAAATACATTCAAAAGTTTAATTGTAACGGACAATATCTAGTCTGAAATAAACTACAAGAAAATATATTATTTTAGTTTTTATTTATTTATTTAATAATATTGCGTATGTTATGATGTCTTTTAAATTCTAAATCCAACTTACAAGGAAACACAGGCAAGTGGTGGTGACCGATTTAAATGAAATTTGGTGGGTTTGTATATTGATGCAGTGTAAGAACAACGGTAACTTCCATAGCTGCTAAATCGCCCGTTTTCGGGGGGTGGGGCGCGCTAAAGCCAACGCTACCCTTCGTTATTTGCTTTAATATCTCCAAAACTATAAGACATATCAAAAAGAGTTAAGACAAATATATAACTGTTTTATGAGTACTACAAGATAGCTATAATAGTTTGTCTATCATAGTTCTTGTTTTCCAGAAACAACCTCACCCCCTATATTTTTTAAAAATTTTAAAATTTTTATTTGCTGGAAAAGTTATGCAGAATTCACCCATATACCTATATTAAACAATCTATAAAATAACTCATTTTAACATAAAACAATAAGATACGAATTGTGTAGGTATACAGAATGTTTCAGAATAAGATGCTGATCCTAAAGGCTGTCAATCCTTACGTGATTTTATGAAGAAAAGTTCAAATAAACATATGTCCTACATCTCTTAAATTTTGAGCTACAGTGTATTCAAGTTTTGAGGAAAAATCGTTTTTTTATCAAAACTTTAATATTTTCCTAGACATTTTTTATAATTTAGATTAGCTGTTGAAAGTGGCTACCACCTGCAAGTATGCATGCTTCAGCTCTTTTCCTCATTGAATCTCGTACTCTTTGAAAAATTCCTGGAGTATTCCTGAGAGTGTCACAACAAAGTATTATGCGGATTTCTCAACTCCTCTTTAGTGTGTATTGGGGTGCTATAAACCAAAGTCTTAAGGTGTCCCCACAGGAGGAAATCTAGGCTGTGTAGATCTGGGAATCTATGTGGCCACGATTGTGTTCGTCCCCGCCCTATCCAGCGATTTCTATAAAATTGATTTAAAAATTTCCGCCTCTGGAGGCTGAAATGTGCACGTGCACCGCCGTGCATAAACCACATACGATGACGGATTAAAATAGGAACGTCGTCTAGCAAATTTGGTAAACTCTGTTCAAGAAACTGACGGTAAGCGTTTCCGTCCAATCATCCTGGTAGAAAATAAGGCCCAATTAAATAATCATCAATAATTCCAGCCCAAACATTTACCGAAAATTGGTTTTGGTGGCGGGATTCTGTGATGGCATGTGGGTTTTCTTCAGCCCAAAAATGATTGTTATGAAAATTTCTTATTGCGTTCCTGGAAAAATTGGCTTCGTCCGTAAATTTTGGCGTCAAATTCAGGATTTTCGGTAACCATTTGAAGAAACCATTGGCAGAAATTTATACGTAATGGAAAATCCCGAGGAAGTAGGGCCTGGACCCGTTGAATATGATAGGGATATAACAAAAATTCATGAAGAATTCTCCAGACTAGGATATGAGTAATAGTTAAAATATTTCCAATTTGTCTGGTGTCAGGGTTTTGTTCCACTAAATTTAAAACAGCTTCTTCGGTTTCCGCTGTTCGTGCGGTATGGTGTGCCCCTTTTAGGTAGTTTTTCGATTGAAAAGATCCCGTTTCGCATAACTTTTTGTGGGTTCCTGATATCGTTCGGGCATCCGGAACTATTCTATTTGGATACCGCTCCTGGTATAATCGTCTGGCTTCATATGCATTGTCGTCAGCAAACCCGTACAAGTGGTGCATATCAGCAAACTCAGCATTTGTAAAATTTACCATGATACTTATACGTTTTAAAGGTATTACGATTTTAAAATTTAATTTAAGTGCAATTTTCGTGTACTTAAATAACTATCTGTCAATCTGTTGGGCATTATCTAATTATTTCGTCATTGCAATTGTTCCCTTGACAACAAAGTTCATAGCCTCCTTGTCTAAAATGATGATAGGTACATAGCAATAATTATGCCCATTTAATGATCTCAATTTTTTGATCGGAAGCCGTTCATCGGACGAAAAAAAAACAGGAAATCAAATTTACCTTTAAATAAATGGAGATTTTAAAAATAATTTTTATTTTAAGAAAAAGCAGTAGCATACATAATATTTCTCTAAAAATATCTAGTCCACATCCTGTACGGACGCCACTGAATAAAAAATTTAAAAAATTTCTACCTATATCAAAAAATAGCTGTTTTTGCTTAGAAGGCATATGCCAAATTTTATTAAAATATATAGAAAGATATTAAAGCTGTGATAAAAAAACGATTTTTTTCTCAAAACTTGAATACCCTGTAGCTCAAAATTTAAGAGTTTTAGGACATAGATTTATTTGAACATTTCTTCTTAAAATCACGTAAGGATTGACACCCTTAAGGATCAGCATCTTATTCTGAAACACACTGTACATGTAAATAATATTACAGTTTTCAGTTTATTGACAACGAGTACCTTTCGCAATTAGGCTGTTAAAATGTGTTTCTTGAAGTCATGAGAATCAACGTTGCTAATGTTCATACAATTCTTTTACTTTCACCTTGTATAATAATATTGAATACAATAAAAGTATAGTGCCGAAACTAAAGTAATTAACTAATGAAAATGAAGATAATGAAATTGGTACCTATTAACACCGTATTCCCGAATACGGGTGATTTAGCATCTATGGAAGATACCGTTGTTCTTACACTGCATCAGTCTGCAAACCCACCAAATTTCATTTAAATCGGTCACCACCACTTGCCTGTTTCCTTGTTAGTTGTTTCGTGTTTACTATATTACGTCGTTGACCTTTTTTGGTAACTTTAGGCCTTCTGCCCGATTTCAAATTTTGAAAAAATTTTTTTTAAATATTTTTTATTTATAATGGCGGCTATGCTCAAGTTTTCCGTGCTATTAGAATTCTATTGCAGAAAAAAAACGCGTTTCTCGATTCACCCTATTACATATACTTTAGAGAATGAATGTTCGCATGATGATGCAGAAAGTGTCCTTCAGAACCAACCAATAATTCAGTTTTTTCTGTGTATTAATTTGTTTTCAGTTTGACTGCCTTTTCGTTTACCTTCTCTATTATTTGAAATAAACTATTATTTGTTTACTGTGTGTTTTGTTATAAATTCTCGAATAAAATCAGTGTTTTTATCGAAACAAACTTAAGAACCTAAGAACATAGATTCTTGTCTATCTGCTCGATAAATAATTTTTCTTATGGTTCTAAAATTGATTGGTATTATTATTTCATTTGCGTTTATATGTCATTAATGGTAATGGGTGTTGGCAAACGCTATACTACGTAATAACGCAGGTATTAAAAGTATCTGAAAAAGAATATATTTTTGCAGCAATCTTTCCATTTATTTCACATTACGTAGCTATTTTACCTGCTCATAAGCAAATTGCTTTATTACTGCAAACATCCAGTTAAATGTTAAAAGTTTCTATGTGCGACATTAGGTCTACGTCGCTTGCCGGGTGAGTCGATTTTAAATCAACCGAGTGTACATGTATCCTAGAATCTGAATTAAAAGATAGAAATACAAGTATACCTCGTTTTTCGACGCTTCGAGTTTCGTCGTTTCGCTTTTTCATCGGTTATGAATTACAGACATACATATGTACCTTGCTTTTCGACTTTCGTCAGTGTTTCAGTCCCTAACATGTCGAAAGAGCGACGTATGCCTGTATATATACAGATTGGTAACATATGTTTTAATAAAATACATATAATCTGACATAAATTTAATAAAGACTATTCTCTCTTATTTCAATTAATGTCTTCAATCGATTTAGCAATTCTGGACTACTACACAGTTTACAATAAACATTCAGCATTTATCCAAAAAATAACTTAAACATTTTTAGATTGGTGCTACTACATTTCTTCACCATTATTCCTCATCTACTGATTAAAACTCACCTCTCGAAAACTGATTCACTTTTAGAAATTTATAACAATATCGTTTCTTTGACATAACATGCTTGAAATATAAATAGTACTACTAAACTAGAGGCATAGAATTGCATTTTCCAAAAATTAAAATTACATGAGATATTCTTTAAACTTCTTAAAGAGTAAAATTTTTGAATGAAAGATAATGATTCGCCATGATCATAAGTTTTACAAAAGAGTATAATGAATATTCTCATGACTGTTGTAAGAAAACTACGTTCTCATTTCTTAATAATCTTACAACCTAGTTTTAGTCTTACCGCTAGACAAGCAACAATAAAATATCATTTAATACGAATCGTATTTTTGTAAAGAAAAATCATTACATATCAATTAATCTTATAACATTAAATTAAAAATACAGTGAAATATGTACATATAGCTATGTATATATAGGTGTACGTGCGATGGCTAATAAATGATTTTTGTGTACTTGCTGAATCCAGTCTAGAAAAACAAAGACTAAGGGATGTGATTACTGAAACTGTATTCTTCTTACACTTACGAATATCACAGAAAAGCTTGAAATAAACAAATGCGAATCGGCAAATATAGTACACCGTTATCAAGTGAGCGCATGCTCAAAGTTTTTCCGAGCTTTGGAGCTCCGTTATCCGCAGTCGCTCCGCGAGGATCGGTTCGAATACCTGGTTTTCGTTAACTGATGGTAATAAAATTCGTGTACGGGACACGCTTTATTCGGGGAAAAACTGAAAGGTGCAATTGTTAGTGATGTAAATTGTATGTCAAAATGATTCGGAACTGTCGAATAATCGATGCCACACCACGTTACGCCGAATATAGCCAGATTTTAGATGAGATTGTTTTTACCTCAAGTAAATAAGACGCTGTGTAGTTAAAAGCAAATAAGTTATACAATCGTGATAAACAATGTCGATTTAATGCTGTTGATTAGAAATCTGTGTTTTATGTTTAAATATAAACTCGTTTATTACTAAACCGCGAGCAAAATGTACTGTGTGAAGTGACGTATTAAATAAAATAATTCGTTTCTTCTAAAGGTAAATTATCTTGAATGCAGTGTTAAAGTTAGGTGTGTGTAGTCGCAGTTGCCAAGCGCATAGCATAACTGAGATGAGCGATAAAAACTCCAGCTTGATACACTAGCTACACTCGAACTACCAGTTTTATCAGTGTTCCTTATTACAACTACGAAAAAGCTTAGAAAATGAAATCTTTGATCTATTTGCTCGTACTATTGGCCTACTTGGTGCTACTCAAGGCGGAAACGCAGGCAAAACTGGAACACACCGATAAAGAAGGTAGGATTTTTTTACATTTCTCAAAATTACAATCTAAATTACACCTTACTTAAGCATATAATTTTTAATTAATTTATCTTTCTAACTTCTCTGGAGGAATATAAATTTTCAATAATTAATGTTCAGCTTGTCGCCTTGAATTATAAATTTACCTAATTCTTCTTAAAGAAATAATTTGTTTTAATTTCACGTCTGTGGAGTTTATGTTTCCTCGACTCCGGTACCGAAATATTTTCGGGTGTTGATTGGTGTATGTTACACGTAACACGTAACGAATAAAAATTACTTCCAATAAACCTGAAAATTAAATTATGGGCACTACAGTTAACGTATGGGTCTTATTTATTTTTTTAATTACTTTGAATGGTGAGCTAAGTATAAATTTTGCCCGTCTAACTTTCATCGCTTCCAGCTATAATTAAAGACTGTGATTCTGTGCAGTCTATGTAACTATCTAATTTATCGTCACGCATCAGTACTGCTGCACTTCAATTGGTAATCTATATATCTAAGTACCTAAAGGAATGTCCAGAGTTGTCCAAACATCATTAAATAAGATGTTAGACTTTTGAATTGTTTATTACATTGTTAAAATTTTATAACTTTCCCTTCATAATAATTGCTACGGCATTGATTCCTTTCCATATCACAAGAACGATGAGAATGTTATGGTCATCATATTATATAGCATATTACTAACAAATTCACTCTACACATTAGTATCTATATATATCGAACGAAATATATATTATATTATTATCACTTCACGTTGTTTAATACCAAAATATATGAATATGCTTCTGGTTTCATTTAACTCGTTTAGAAACTATTGAAAACTCTAATACATATATTAACTCCGATATGGTTTCCATACCAAGAAGTATTTTATTATATATCGATACCTTACATAATTCTTGTGATATATGATTTCGGGAGACCGTGTCAAACCTAGAGACATAATTGGCGCAACAGTATTAGAAATTACTTTGGAAAGGGTAGAAGTGATAGTAGACTTGAACTCATAATATACATAGAGTCTATATTGCAGACGACGGGTCAAAGATTGCGACTACACTATCAAATAGACGGCTAATAAAAATACTCGATAAAAATAATTAATAATAGTAATATTATTGATGGCAAATTACAGGCAATGAGTGCTATTTTCCAGTACTATTTTTTCAGTAACTGATTTTTGGGGACTACTTTTTTTGTATTACTCAAATTAATGGAGTTATTTAAATCATCAATGCCAATATATTATACAGAACATTTAGAGCGACTGAGGCCAGCTAGAAAAGAGATAGATCTAGAGTGGGGAGGTTGTAAAAGATATAAGGAATTAACGCATTGGCAAGCGTGCTATATGGTTTACAACCGCCCCACTCTAGATCTATCTTTTTTCTAGCTGGCCTCAGTCGCTCTAAATGTTCTGTATAAGTATACCATTGATTTACATAGGTTGATTATACGTCTCAGGAAATTATGGTTTCAATATACATATATTAGATATTATTGCTTTCTTACGTTACTGGCGTGAAAAAATTACAATCTCGGCTTTTTTACCAGTAAGTTTTTACATCTAATGTTTTTGCAGATATTGCTCACATTTTTAAGTCGCATTGCCATAACAGATAATGAGATCGATACGGTAATCAGAAATGTTCCGACTATAATTCAAAAATATATTACATTACATTATGACGCAAGATATTTGATTACTTCACATAACGGAAAATAACATTATAGAAACGATCAGTTGTCAGATGATATATTATATTATAATTTTGATAAAATCGGTTGAAAGAAACAGAAGTAAAAGTACATATTTCAATCCTTCTCAGGCCAGTGATATGAAGAAGTGATATTGAGCTCTAATATTTTTAAGATATAAATATTTCCTTATATCGATTGGAACATAATATATCAGCTTGAGAACAAAAAAATATGAAAAGCTCTGATGCAATTTCAGTGTAAATCCAGTTATACCCTTTGATAAATATATTTTGTATGAAATGTATGTCTCTTTTCTGCTTACAGTCGAAAAGCAACAGTAGCTAAGTGAAAAATTTCTAAGTAAAATTGAATTAATCATACAAAGTTGACAGGATGTCACGCAAACCGTTTTCGAGTAATATAATAAAGAGGAAAGCTTTTTCACATCAATCAATGAATTTGCAAAAGTTATCTCATCATTGTTCCAAATCGTGATATTATGTTAAATACAAGGTTTTAAACATTGTTTTCCCATTGTTATAGTAAACGCCTAAAGTGTGTGCGGGCAATAATGTCGCGACTTTACTACCTGTAACCGTTGTATGTGTAATTTTATATCGATAGCTGGTCTAATACATCAAAGCAATCTAACCAGTAAAATATTAAAATATATTGGTTTATTACCAATGGTTGAAATATTAAATACTGTACATTTAGGTTTTGTAGAGAATTTAAGAAAATGTATTTATGCGAATGGGAGAGTTTTAAATTCTTTTTTTACTCCTACTAATCACCTTATTTCGGTTTAAATGTTTGTTAGATTGGGTTAATAATTACATATATTACAATTGATAGTTTTTCAAACTACTGCGATACTGACAGCATGGAAATTTTAATGTTTAACTTATGTAGAAACAATAAGTTGGTCTTGAGTGACCAACTTGCATAAATCTGCATCGGCAAGTGCAAAAACATTAGCCGCTGGCGGTATGAGCTTGTATACTGGGCCATACAACTTCCCTGACTTTTATAAACACAATATTTTAGTCATTTTGTTGCGCAAATAGTAGTTGTATGCGAAATATATTCAAATAGTTATCAGATTTCGTAATTTAGTTACACTTTACGATAAGCAAATGGCAGAATAGTGATTTAAGTCAAATCTGACAAATGTCATACACATTAACATGCGTTACGTAAAATTTCCGTAAACTAATAGCGTTTTCCACTGGGGGAACTCGTGTTGCACCGACACTGCCCTAGAGTCGCGTCATATGACGTAATCACTGATTCTGCCCTCGCTCAGAGCTAGTGCAATACGTGTAACATAGGTATGTCGATAAAACTGGCGTTAGGGCTTTAATGCTTTGTCGAGATGAACTGCTCATCGCAAAAAAAATGAAAATCTTTATAAAAGTAAATACTTAGTAATACGTATAAAGGAAAAGTAGATAAAGAATTACGCCAGAAACTATTACGTACAATGATTGTTTAATTATTATTCATTTCTGAAAATGGTCTTTTAGTGGACAAAATATTTTGTATAAAATACGCAACAACGTATTTCATGGATGATGATTAGGAACAATTCGTATCATTATCTGTATCTGAGAATATCATAAAGTAGTATATTTCAAAATTTAATAGTAATTTGCAGAATATTTTCGGCCATAACGATTACCCGATAAAATATTGACTGTTTGCATTTATATACCCACTTGCCCTCGAAAGTACAATAAACTGAATAACTTGTAATAACTTCAGATTGCACTACAAGTGGCCCCGTCAATTTTGAGAGGTCCAGTTTTTCGCACTCAAGGTCAAATATAGTGACGCTCACATGTCGTCACTTCTACGTAAGCAGCATGAAATTTACCAGTGGAACACGTATGATTTTTGCTTGCAGCGAGTGCTAAGACCAGTGGAACAGCCAACACCGAGTTAGTGCACTTTTAGTGCACTTTTAGTGCGCTCTAAATGTCCGAGTGGAAAATGCTATAAGCTTGAAACTTTGAAACCGCGAAATTTAAATAATCAAATTTCATTCTTTCTTATTACAAACACAGTTGGATAAAATATTTAATAGGTACTTAAGTGATTGTGATATGTTAGCAATACCATCTTCTTACAATACAGTGATAGAAAATATAAACGTGCTATTTAATAAAATGCAAATTGATTTCGGCGTGATGTCATCATTAATGTTATAAAATTTGTATTGTTATTAAAATGTGCTCCTCATCGACCACTATAAGTTTACTTGGTCGGATTTAAAAATTTTTATTTAGCTTGGCCGTAATTCTAGTGCATCATTTTAAGTGGCCCACCCTGTATATACCTCTAATAAAACCGTTGACTTATTAACTAAAAATGTGTTTTCCCGTTTTTTAACTTTAGATTCTGATCGGCATTTCAATTTCGAATGTCTAGTTTATATAATATATATGTATTCATCAAGAAAAACGGAAAGGAATGTAAGTACCCTGGTACTTACTAATAATTTTTACTAATAACTGTATTCCTGATAAAAGATTACAAATTGAAAAATATTAAATACGAACCAAATATAAGATCTGTAGATTTACTATTCGATTCATTAAATGAAAACAATGGATAGTTTTGTATTTGATGTCGATTAGGATACCTGGAAATCTGCCTAAACGAATCAATTTGAAATACGTGGCTTATAATAAATTTTGTTTTACTTTGTTTTTTATTAATTAACTCCAAGCTAGGGCATTTCATTTTTCCAAAATAATGGGTGTAAAGTCAGGTATGGAGGGCGATCCACAGGTTGGCATACTACAGTAGGACTAAACAGGTTGAAGAGAATTTGATTTGCACAACAATAGTCAGCCGCCTAACCACTGCGGCCATCGACCCGTTATAAAAACAGTATTAGTAGAATATGGTAATTTTTGTGATATTCTTGGAGAAGATATAATATAAGTTGAAGGATTATGCATTCTACAAAAACTTTTTGAATAAAAAAGAGATAACAACAAGAACAAAAATGACGGTGTATCAAACAGTATACTTACAAGTCTTAACCTATGGAGCAGAAAATTGGATACTTGATGAAAGACAAACAAAACGACTACAATCCAGTGACATTAGACAGATGCTGACAACAAAATCATTAAGAACTGAAGTAGAAGAAAAGAAACTGAAATGGTGGGGACACTTGATCAGAATGAATGAAAGTAGACAGATGAAGCGGGTATGGGAGGTAAGGAAAATCGGGAAAAATCGGAGAGGACGACCCAGAAAAACGTGGAACAGCAGTACGGATGAACTTCTGAAAAAAAGAGGAAAAACGTGGAACGAGGTAAAGGCCCTAGTCAGAAAAAGGAAAGAGTGGCGTGAATTTGTTAAATCTGTGGAACTAAATTAAGAGAACTTGACACCTCGACACCTTCGGGTATAAGAGGTAAATACAAGATGTGTTATTAAATTCTGTTATGGTTTAGACCTACATTCTAATAGTACCCTTTAGTGGCTTTCCGAGATTGTTAAAACTTGAATATCTTTTGAGATCATTTTTATAAATTACTTAACCTTCTGTTTCGATATTACAGGTATACGTGACATATACTATGTATCATCCAAATTGAAACTTCACGAGAAGCGTTAGGGAATGAAATTTTATTTCGTCGTGTTCCACGAAGATAAGATTTTTGTAAAAATATTTTTAATGAAAATATAGGACAATATTCAGAAACTATATAAAAGCGCTTTGTTTTTTAGTTTAAAAGTTAGAAATTCAATATTCAATAATAAACAAGCTTTCCGTGACCCAGTATGGTTTGTTCAAAATTTAACACATTTCACTAGATGGCGCAGAAACACCCCAACAAAATTTTATTAGAAGTGTCCAATCTATAGAGAATGAAATGTATATATTATCTATGGCATTAGATACAGGGCATGACAGGTGTGTTGACAGTGACAATTATATTATAAAAAAGACGTTTTGACGATAAGACGTGTAAGTATATGAAATACATTTATGTTGTGGAATCAAATGTAAGTAGAACTTTCACTCTTCAATGATTTGTAATTTTTTGTGTACTAAAATATGAAATGTAAAAACGTATAAGTAAAGCAAGAATTTGGAAAAGCCGTTAATAGTTATATTGCATATGATGCTGTCAACACGTAAAGCAAGAATTTGGAAAAGAAAAACGATGTGACTTTTACTAAATATTTGTTAACCATGAAAGATATTGAAATGATATTATTCACATTGCAAGCAAACAAGTACAGCATCTACACGAAATGAAGAAAATTGGCAAACATGCTTTGTTCAAGGAGATGACAGTCCTCTTCGTGATAATATATTCTTGACTATAAATGGTTATTCTATACAAGGATTCATTGACAGCGGAAGTAATCTGAACTTGTTAAAAGGCAGCAGTTAGGTGCAGATGGGAGCGCCAAAATTTGATAATACTTGTGTTTCGGTAAAAGGATTAGGAAATGCGCCAATAAAAACATTCACGTCTGAAGTAAAAGTCAGTGAGCACATTCTTAAAGCCGACATCGTAATACAGAAAACCATCTAGACGTAGCTAAACCAGGGCATGAGAAGAGAATTAGCGAAATTATAACTAATTATAAACCAAAACACCCTAAAGAAACGAAGGTAAGTATGCACAAACATTATATAACTATGTACACTCATTTTTAGCAGATGTAACTACTCTCTTTTTGGATTTAGGCTTTAGATTAATGGTTGAGTGGAAGAACAGGTGTCAACTTTTAGTGACGCATCTGAACTCCGCCGCTCACTTCATTATTAATATTAATACAGAAATACTTTTGATTTTTTTGTAACATAGGTACATAATAATATGTTGGAAATAAAGACGCTTTTTCCGGATTGATTTTAAAATTATTCTTGCAACGAGATACAAAACATTTCATGATTAATGGATATCAAATAAGATTCAAATAAAAATAAACCAGGATTTAAAAGGTGATAATGTTAAAAAATACACAAATTAAAACTGAAAACTCTAAGCACACCACAAAATAATAACACAATAGTTTATCAAAGAAATATGAAAATAAATACTATGACAGAATACAGATAGACAGGAGGTGGATTTCGTTTGACGTTTACGTAGCTAACAAAAAAAAGAAAGATTACATTTCTGATTAAGAAAACATTGATGTGGTATTTCTATCTCTTTCCATATCATACTTTTGGCAAGCTTCTCTGTCAATTTACTATTATCACGTCATAAATGCGGTAAATTCAAAATTAAAACTTTGATATTTTTTCTCGGCCTATTTATTAATAATATAAAAAAAAGAAAATATGTACGTAGACACTATAATTTAATGTACACTTTAAGAAAAAAATATTAAAAAAAAAATCCGGGCGGCCCCATTCTATATTTAATGTTTTCAATGCAGTAGATACCAAAGTAATTATTCGATTACATCGACTAGGTTGCACATTTTAGCAACAACAGTAGCTGTAATTTCACATTCATTTTTTTCAGTGAAGACGTGACTACACTGTTCGTATTTCTTATATGCTTTCTTTACCTTTTACTTTTTCTCAAATTGAAATTGTCTACTGCCCAGATGGAGTCGTATAAAGGCACTGTACTTATGGAGCGAGGTACAAATGCGAGAAAGTCCAATTACGTGTTTATTATAAGAGACCGGAGAAAATGTTATTAAGATAAAAGTTAAAGCGTAGAGGAAACCACATTTTGAAAATAGATTTAGATGTACAAGATGACTTGTAGTGTCGCGATCAATGAAACTAACTTTATTTAAAACGAAGCACCTTGCATATTTTGACGATTTTGGATTTCTCTTGGTCAATTCCTTAGTCTAATAAAGGATTTTTCTATTCTATAGATTACTTTAAAAGATATTGGCACTTTGCAGCTTATGGCAGTAATAAACTCTTTTGCTAACAAACTATCCTATTCACTAAGAATTCACTAAACGGTTTGATTTTAATTTATTTCCTGCGAAAATATTAAGCTAAAATGGATATTCCATTTAGAAATATCAAAATACTGGAGAGTCGTTTTCGATTCTTGCATAATAGTATATTATAGTATCAGTATCTAACGCAGAAAAAGGTTATTATTTTTACATTACATATTTAGGAATTTTTATGTGATTTGATTTTACTGCTGTTTGTATCAGTTACTACGAGAAGAACTGATTCATACGATTTTTGCACCGAAAGAAGTAATGAAAATGCTTTAATTGCAAGGGATTTACCATCAGCAATTACCTCAGAGGTGACAATCAAATATATTTAACGGAACAGACTGAAAATATAAACAATGGAAAATCTTGTACATATCAGAGTCATAAAAAACAAAGAGGAGCGATTACTTTCAGCTGGAATATCCGTCAACACTTTAATCAGATACTATACAGAATTCGGTCGGCATGCTAATTGCATATCAACAGTAAATCCTAGATCTTTGATAATATTATGTGTATCACATGTTAAGGATGTCACGACAAATAGAAAATTGAGTTTTCCCGACATTTAGAAAAAACTTATTTTACAAAAACCGCTGATATGATTCGCGTACATAACATGTACTACATATACTAACTTTAAAACATTATGGGTTGTTTTCAAAGTATGCGTTATATAGGGTAAGTCCCGACTATTCTATCGATCTCTAAATAACATCAATTTAAAATTTCAGTTACATACAAATCAATTAGGAGTATATTTTAAAATTATTCGGTACCGGCTTAGTTTCAGAGAAGCTCAATATGTCAAAATTGAGTTATTTTTGCTGGGACAGCCTGTATGATGTGCCCCTTCAACTTTGTATATACATATGTATATCTAGCTATTGCTAATTTCGAGAAAATTAGATTTTTACGAAAATGTTGATCTTTCCCGAAAAAGTAAAAAACTTGTATTACTTGCTATACTTACATTTAGATAAAATTATTTCGACATATAGTGCTTCCAATAAATTGAATATTCGAATATTACTTGTCTGAATTGAATGAATATTTGCTCCTTTTTTTGAATATTTGACTATTTGGATGTAAAAATGCTGAAAACTTCCCGCCCAAGTTTGCAATATATTGATATTCATATCACGATATTAAAGATTTCCACGGTCCGAGTCTCTATTATGAGGAGGTTTTGACCACGTAATAGTAGATGTAATATATATCTACAATACAAAAATAAGCAAAAACAAAATAATCTGCAGGTTTCTGTTACTATTCTCCTTTTGAGGATGTGGCTGGAACAGCCATTTGGGGGTTTGGAAGAAAATAATGTAAAATAGAGTATAAACAAATACATTTGCTAAACTCGACACCACTAATATAAATGGCTTCTTTAGAGGCAAAAAGTGGAATGGGAGCCGTTATCTTCTGGCGCCTCCTACCGACTGTTTGCTTTTTGCACTTATTTTATTTTGTTTTCTGTTTATTTTTATATTGTATATATTAGCAGATGTACCAGAAAAGAGCTTATAACGCAAAAGTCATACAAAACATAGCTCAATATGTACGGTAATGAATGATTCGCAATTATTAAATGTGTTTTTCAGAACATTTTAGATTCCTTAAAATATCGGGACTTATTGAATAAGATATATTTTCTGTTTTCAGATTCAAATCTATAGGCGTAGTAGTTGGAGTATTGTATACTAAAATTTTAATGTTCCCATAGAGACAAATCCATGATAGTTAATTCTGGAGATGTAAGAGGCCACTGACATAGAGCTCCGCGTCCAATCCATCTGTTACGAAATTTTCTGTTAGCTGCGTGATTACATTTTGTTTAATTTCAATAGAAATTGACGTGAAATTATAGAAACGACATATATGGTCTATTGTTATTTATTTATCAAAATAACACTGACGAAGTTACCTTTCCCCACTTATTTGCAGCTGTCAATAAAATTAATGACTATAAGATTTGTCCTACTTTTTTTGCAACCAACAACCAAGTATATCAGTTGCCTAGTCATCTATATTTCTCGAAATTTATTATTATGAAAAGTTGCCTCTTCGGTGAATAATGCATATCTAAACATCATTTTCATCGCCAATTTTATCATCATAAACAAATATCTAACCTTAATTCAAAATCGCATCCATAGAAATTCTTGTGAACTTGTATAATATGCCAAAGGTGATATTTATGTTTCTTTAAAATTCTAGGCACACTTGATACGGACTCTAAAGTGAGCTTATTAATAGTTTCTCCAGAACCCAAGTATACATTGTCGATCACAAATTCTAAAACAAAGTATTCATTGTCTTGCATTTACAGCAGGCTTCGCTTCAGTATCCCTGGTAAGATGTATCCCTGTAGTGTATTATCCGTTTGCCAAAAAGTCCGAAATGTTTTTCAAAACTTGTCTTCTCTGGATTTGATCAATCAGAATGTTTTTATCTGTATATCTATATATCTTATGTAAAACAAATATTATACCAATTATTTCTTGTTGAACATATTCTTCTAGTTTATATATCTAATTCTTCAGATACTAGACATAATAATTATTTAAAGTATACTATTTCCAGGTACATATCGTTTTTAGCTTAATAACAGCCTTGGACTAGATGAACATTTCACTTTTAAAGGAGCATGCTCTATTTAGGTGAAAAAAAAGTATTGGTGTTGGAGGATTTTTAAGAATATCGTTAATAACGTTTTAATCGTTAAATTTAAAAATAGATAAGTTTTAGATGGAGGGTTTAATATGCGTTGAGGTGGAATAGATAAATACAGAGTCTTCATTTAAGTTAAACAAGTTATTGTTCGAAAAAATATAAAATATTAACTGTTTTGCTGATTGTAATTGCCATGTAGCGAATATCTAAATACTCAATTGTTTTATTAGACGCAAAATATGTCAAAATAACTTGTACAGTAGTCTTAGTAGTACTGTTGTCCTGTTTTTATTTTTTTCAGAAAGATCCACATAATTTTCTCGAAGTTGTCAACAGATAGGTATAGGAAACTATTAATAAAATTAACTTAGCTTACAACGCAGGATATGAAAACTGCATATATTACAGGATGTTCCACTAAAAAGAGACCAACTTTGATATATTAAATTTTTTTGAAGCACCGCATGTATAATTGCAAATGTTTCCTCCTCATTGATTGAATATGTGACAGAAACCTCAAATCAAATGAAAATGAATTATATCTTTTAGCGTTTGGAGACAGAACTCGGAGTGAATTGTCGTGTAGCAGCCAATATACATATACAGGGTGGGGCACCACATTCGCCTCGGTTGATATACAAAAAACGGCAATACATATTTAAATTTTTTTGCTGGAGCATGTATAGGTCTATTAGGAGCACGTTGAAATATACAGGGTGTTCCAAAAGAAAGTTACACATCAAAGTTATCAAAATTTAAACGGAACACCATGTATATTATTGCATATTTCGATGACGCAGACTAAATAAAGGCAAGTTACTGTGGTATTCCCTAACCTAGGTTCAACAGTTTCTGAGATATTTAACAATTTTTGAAAATGTAGATCAATATTTAGAATGAGTACCTGGCGTACGTATTTAAGTTACGTGTTTCAAGTTGTATTATTTCATTAGCACAACCATTACATCTAATGCTAAAATAAAGATGTTTTCTAAAAATTATACATGCTGGTTAAAATCTTACTTCTAATTCTGGGTACTATTAATGCTCAATAACTTGCTTATTTTAAATGCAACACCCTGTATCTAACATCGTCATTCGATTCTAATTTTATTTCTCGTTTAAAAGTTGTTAAGGTTTCCTATACCTATCTCTTACAGTTTCTTTGTAAAAGTCAATTTAGTGTTTCAATTGGCGATTATGTACTAAAAATTTGGTTAAATCAAGGTAGCTTTGACATGATGACAATAATGTCAGAGATTAATTTTGTTTAATTGCCCCACCCTGTATACATGTATATCTATGTTTTAGTTACATTGAATCTATCTAATAATGATATACATAGGCTTGCTTCAATTGTTTAATGCCAATTTTTTCAAAGATCTGGTAGTGAGCGTATAAAAATTGGAATCCAGTATACACTACAATTGCTATTTCTATTGCTTTTTCTTTGGGTAATACTTATCTGTGAATCTTATATACTAAATAGGTCGTGTTAAAAAAATATATATAGTTTTTTGATTGTAGTCTATGAGATATCAAATTCAAAAGTTAGAGTATGACACGAACCTGTATAATATTGATGACGTATCGAAAATTCACACACGCGCATATATTCTACTTCAATTTATCCTGCATACATATATACAATTGCTCTTCTATTCAATTATTGCAGCTCATAGACAGGCGCTTAATTGCGACAAATTGTTATAAATCCCTCTAACGTGCCATCGTTTAATATCGTAATTGGTTAATTACTATCTGACATGTTAAATAGGTAATCAAACATATTATGCGAAATAATTTGCTTTTAAACAGATTTTATCGGTTTGAATTATGCACCGATATCTTAAATAATAGCATGGAATACGTAAAGTTGAACGAATGGCCTACTTTTCAATGCAGTCCTTTTTATTTAACTATGTACCTGCACAGTTAGTGGTTTTAATGTAACTGGCCATCGAATAAAAAAATAGTGAAATTGTTATTCTGCGGTTTGCGATCTTTTTGCTTTCGCTTTTGCTGAAATGGGCAACAGTGTTAGTCTCGTAGTGTTCCGTATTATTTTTTCGTTTTTCGTATAAATGTACGTGAGCAGAATGGAGTGCACAAGCGACCACTGTTTGAAAATCGAGAAAACATACAAGTGACGTCCTTTTATGACTCCACATAAAATAAAATTAATTTTGTAATGGGGCCGCGTATACCCTCAATTGCAAAATTAACAAGTATATTTAATTTTATACCCTACAAGCGCAATCGTACATTAATTCAAATAGTTTTCAATTTTGTTCACTTAATTACGGGAAATTTCAGAGCTACATTGCAAAAGCTCTTTATAGTCTTCGTAAAACGAAACATCCTAAGTTACAATTTTGCTGGCACAGAAGCACAACTGATGTTGCTAGCGAGCCAAATTGGATAGTTTTGCGGTAAATGAGAATTTATAGCAACTTTCTTTTAGGGTAACATCGGGTTAGAATGTTAAAACGTTTCTAGTATTTCATTAGCATTTTAAACGGTTGCAAAATCGTATATTAATTAATTGTTAAAATATATAAATATCAAGTATAAAAAGAATGGTTATATTATCAACATAAAGCTAATAATAATGGTTCTTTTTAGTTTTAGTAGGCGCTATTACGCACTTTACTTATACTGTTAATCATATATGATTAATAATGCGTCCAACCTTTTTAGGTTTGGTGTGTATGCACCACAATTATTGATAAACAAAATACTAGTAAATTAGAAAGAGTAATAAAATATCGATATCTCCAAATTTATAGTTCTTGAGCATTTTAGAAGAACTAGATGATATTATCATATTGGTTCATTAGAAAAATTCATTAGACAACAGTTAAACTGGCGAAGAGGTTTTCCAAAAGGTTTAAATAAGGGAGGTAGAGATTCCCATCTATTAGTAGAATAATGTGAGCTTTCTCCAGAACTATAAGTAATATACATATGTATGTATCAAAGTACAATTAGTAGTAATAATAATAATAGTATTCATTGCGCAACGGCAATAACATCAATAACAGGGCAATATAAAAAATACAAAATACAAATTCTTAGAACTATAAAACTTTTACGGCACAACAACACATGCAATGAAAATAATAGGAGACAATATTAGCGTTACTGAATTTGTACAATTCTGCTCATAATTCTTTTAGTAGTAGGTATATGAAAATTTCAAACAAGAAATTCAAATAATATATAAATATTAAAACATTGTTTTTATAATAGAATAGAATATATTTAATATTTGGTCACATCGCCGTCTGTAGCAATGACCTCGATTATCTGCGTAGCATTAAACGCACTACATTTCGTGTTAGGTGTTTATTCTCACTAAGATGAACAGTTCTTTTATAAATATTTTTGATCATAAGTTCCAACACATTTTCAAGTGGCTTTAGATCTGGACTTTTTGGAGACCATGGCAGAACTTCTATATTGTGCTTCTGGAACCACTGTCCAACAACATTGACTATATGGACAGGGACAATTGTTTTGCTGAAATATGTAGTTATTTTTTGGAAATATTTGCGCTACAGATGATAGCATTATATGCTTCAATATATGTACCATATGTATGCGACAACAACAAAACGTCTAGCGATGTTCCAGTATACACCCAAACCTGCCGAACTCATCCAAACCCACGCGTTTACCGACAAGGTTTCAGATTTCTGTAAGCGACATATGTATAATTTTCATCAAGTCGGTTATGTTTTGGCTACTACTAAGCAAGTTATTTTAGCAAACTGCATTTAACGATGATTATTAATATTTTATCAGTGGTAATTTTATCAGCAACACGAGCCTAGACTTGGTCAATTTAATCTTAATAATATTCTACCGGGTCCATAATTTTCCTTTGCGCTAACAACCAGCGCCGTTCGTACCCTGTTTCAGTCAAATGCTCATTGGAGCTGAAAAAATATGCTTTAACATAATTTTTCTATAACGTTAATATTGTTGCCGCTAACAATAATACACGTTTCTAAATGGTGTTTACTAAAAGGCGTATTTCCTGATTGACAGTGTGGTCATTTCCTTCCATTATACACGAACCTACTACTTTTAATGATTTCAGATTTGTAATACTACTTTTACTCTCCAAAGTTGTTGATTAAGTTATTGTTAGATCTTCCGCTTGCATTACCGAGCTATCGGTTGAAGTTTCGTTTGGAATATATATACATACTGACACATCATGCAGCCATTCCGTACATTGTAGCGTACTGGTTATACTTCGTGTTAATACGGTCACTTCTTGTGATCGTATCTGAGTATTCTAAGGCAGCGAATACAAAACTGCATTGAGGCTGGTGGCCGCCAATTTGAACATTTAATTCGATAGCCGTCTGCTTCCTTCCACTGTTTACCTTATGTAAACAATTTGTAGCTGCTATGAACATTTATTTTCTACTTTTACATTTAACAAACAAATACAAAACATTTGCTGCACTTACTTTTATTATGTCCTCATTTTTTCGAAATATCTCGATTAATATTAATTTCAGCTCATATGTGGTTTACTGGTTTTGAATTCACAACTTATTGCTCTTTTAGAATTTGATAAAAAAATACCATATACTATTTGAAAAAAAAAGAATTGACCTTGCTATGGCCTTTGTGTCTTTCTCTATAGTGACAACAGTAGCGCCATCGAACGAGCCCCTTCATATATTTTTTTTAATGTGTGGTGGGTGCTGAGTTGCAGTGACTCCGTAAGCTGTATCGCTTGTTTGGCTATCACTGCAACTCTTGCGGTGTAGTTTTTGTGTGTGTAAGTTGTGTTTAATAGTTAAACTTTTATAGTTAAACTTTTTTCTAATACTTTTCTTCATAACACTAATTGTTTTGAAGATATTATAGTGTTACACTTTAGATGGACCACCCTGTATATATGATTTCTGATTTCGATTAAGCATATCTTCCTCAATCCTTCGATATAAGCCCGTTATGGTCAATTTTGTCAGAAAATCATTACGTGTTCAACGTAATGTACAGAGTGGGCCACTAAGAGAGGTAAGCGGCTGTATCTCAGAAAGTATTTGTCCTAGGTTCTACGGGAAAAAATATTGATAGTTAAAGTAACCAAGAGAAATTTCTGGAAATTATTGTCAAGTTCCAAATTTTACCGCCGGAGGGCGTAACTGCTATGTTCAAATCTAAAATTCCTATTATCTCAGAAAATCGCAGAATAAGCTATAATCTTTGACATCATCAATTGAAAGCCCATTTCATACCAGATAATTTTCTTTCGTGACATTTTTTCTGTTTTCTGTATCTGTTATAATAAGAGAAGAGGAAGACCATCTATTCGTCAATTTTTAAAGATTAATATTTCCGTCACTATTCAACCTATCCGAATAATCTTGGACTCGTTTGAAAGGGAATTATGTGGACTTTAAACAGTGTTTATATGGTATATCCATTAGTGTCTAACTAATATACTAGGGGTCGCTATCTGGAGCGGTAACTTATTTCTACGATTTTCTTAAAAAAAAATAAATAGAACGATACTATTGCGTAAATAGGTTCGTAAGTGGATTTAAATTACATACATTTTACTGGAAACCGCATTTCGATATCTCTATTTGTTCCCAAGTTATCGCAAAAAAAAACTAGCAAGTATAAAGATACAAATTAGTCAGACAATAATAACTTAAAAAATACGTTGACTTTGAAAAACATTGCATATCTCTAATGACAGTATTATAAGGTCAAATTATTTATTTTGTCTTCCGTTGATGTTAGTTTTGATCATTCAAAATGCTTGTTACGAATCTTGAGGCCGTCGATATGATGGCGTTTTACCTTGAGTGTTTGCAGAATGCAGCAATAGCTCAAAGAGAGTACCTACGCGTTGAGTCACGTAATGTTTCATGTATTTTTTCACAGAATGTTCAAAATCAGAAATATTTATTAATTTACATATATGTTATGTACCTATATATATATGTATATTCTTTCTGAATGCAAACATATACTTTTGTAGAGATTAATCGATTTATTGTTTATATGTAATTCTAAGATGTAATGTAATATCTTGCCTTGAGGCTTTACAGTACTCACTATGAATCCGACCCTAATAGTTAGTGAATGTTTGCTTTCAATATTCCCAGAAAAATGTAAGTGATTGTTTTTAATTAAATATACAGGGTGTCTAAAATGAAAAAATATGAAAAATGGAAAGATATAATTATGTAGAATATAAATCCAAAAAATTGTAGTTCAATTACGACGCGAATGCCAACATTAAAATCCCCCTTATAAATTGTAATATGTGTCGCCTATGAATGCACAATATGCTTAAAAAATACCTCGCAAACTAACGCAAGATATCGGAAAAATAGCTGGCGAAGTTATAACAACTACGAGATAGTGATGATGTGTCAGTGTTTTTAAATAGATTAGAATGCTTAAGGGTTCAATAACATCAATATGACTACGTATGAAAATGGTATGGAAGACTAATTTATAAAGGAACTTTTATTTTAAATGAAATAAACATAAATGAAAATGATATCATACTTCATCATGTTTTGTGTATCTAAGACATATTCCGAACATTTACATACAACATTGACAAAGAGACTGAACCAGATTGTGCGCTACACACACGTTAAATAGTGTTCATCTATCGCTACGTCTAGTCTGTGCTACGATGTGCCATAGGCGCATAACAACATGGATTACTTAAAACACAGTGGCGCGACGAATACTTTATAAATATCTTTGTCATTTTTTTTTTCTCGCGCCTGGGAGGAATTTGCGCAAAATATTTTGGATTTAACTTTAATAAAATAACATTTTTCCATTTTTTATATTTTTTCATTTTATATCGAAGACACCCTGTATATTTAAAATATGTAAATCTAGCTCTTATCTGCAAAAATTCTTCGGACGCTAGTCCGTGGTATTTCCTATCTCTAACGATAAAGTTCTAATACTAATGTGGGGATTAAACTCTGTATATGCCAAAACGTCGATAATATTTTCTTCGGTTCTGTCGTTACGACGTCTATGAAACATAGGTCGGCGAAAACTTCCAGCGGCACATAATCGGTGAACCAAGCGCGGAAAAACTGTTCTTCCGAAATTATGGCGATGTGAATATCGCAACGCGTACTCTCTTTGAGCTAATACTGCTTTCTGCAAACACTCAAAGTAAACTGCTATCATATGGACGGCCTCAACATTCGTAACAAGCACTTTGAATCATTGAACATCAACAGAAGAAAAAATAAATAATTTGACGTTATAATACTGTCATTAGAGAGTCTTCCAAAGCCAACTTATTTTTTAAGTTATTATTGCCTGACTTGTTTGTATCTTGATACTTGCTAGTTTAGGTATTTTTTTGCAATAACTTGGGACCAAATAGAGATATCGACATGCGGTTTTCAGTAAAATATGTGTAATTTAAATACGCTTAATAACCTATTAACACAATAATATCATTCCATTTAATTTTTTTAAGAAAATCGTAAAAATATGTACTCCTATCTGAAATTGATTCAGTATGATAAAAATGACAATAGAATATTATTGAAAATTTTTGCTGCGGTTGTGAGAATCCAAGACGTTTATTTGATTTATATAATATGATTCATAATAAAAAAAACTACATCTAATTAAAAAATTGACCTTTTATAATATGAAAGTCGTTTTCCAGAAATATATTACTTTTTATAATTTGGTAGTGATGCTAGTTTATAACTACTAGAAGTGCTTTTAATTTATATTGTGATATAGTTATTGTTGTCATAAAAACCACCATTTTCGTAAAATGAAATTCTTCGGTCTCGCTTTAAATATTATCTTTATAAATTCTACAACTACTAAGATACATCTCCCAGTACGTTATGACTGCCAAGTAAAGCAATATAAACGCAAAAATCCGGGGATTTTGCATAACGTTCATTATTACAACATAATGAGATATTAATGCAGTGAGGGGATGCAATTTTCTTTATTCTGTTGTCAACGTCCTTAGTTGCGACAGACGACGCAAAGTTGCATCCTTATTACTATTTTCTCTTGCAGTTAATAAATTAAGGCAAGAAGTTCTTTTGACGTGCTCCTTGCAGCAGTGTCGTGAGGCCAAAACAAAGAGGAAACAAGCGGACGATAACGGTATAAGCAAGAACAGAATCAGAGTGGAAGACACTGTGCTCTCTCTGTGTTTTATTGCATGTTTACACATCACTTGTTTTCCCATTCATTTTACCGAGATGACAAACACTTGGAGATTTCGCTGCTATTAATTTTGGATTTTTGTTTGATATTAAAGCAGACCCAGAGACAGTACTGACAGCGTTTAAGTAATTAATTTTTTAGAAACTCTTCGATCTTTGACGCCTTTTAATTAAATTTGTTCTCCGGTTCCGCATAACCAGCGCGGAATTGGTGTTTTTATTGCATTGTTTAAACTTCGCATCTCACCAATAAAATCGATTTTGGATATTGCAATGGTTTAACTATTGCATCTTTACACCGTAGCTGCATTTATATTCGGTATGTTGATTCTAAGCAGCTGACTGTAATTGCAATATAATGCAAAATAGCTACTTACGTATTTGCTAGCAGGGTACACTGCGTAAAATGTATCAATTATCCTTACTTGATTTTTTTTCTGAAAAAACACACTGTGTGTACATCTAGAAAAATTATTATGTATGCTAGACCGTACGATTCTAAACAAAGAGAAATATATATTATATATATAGACGTATTAGTAAAACAAGCCGGAGACTAATGGCATGCATGTTAAAATTTGATTCCGAAATATAATTTGGCTACAGTCGAGTACATCAAATATCTATTCGAGTAACAAACTATTTTGCTAAAGATGTCAAGTAATAAAACCTTAAATAACCAATTTAATTAGTATGTTCCGGTGCCTATGTGTTGAGGACATACATAGAAAAAGGGGTATAAAAGCAGTATAATTGATAAAATACTTTTAACATGATAAAAGTTTGTATGACATAATTACAATTATAGAAGTAGTCAGTATCTTTATTATGGATGAAAATGCCAGAAATATTAATAAGCTATGTTGTGAAATTTTGGTTTAAGTATGCTAGTATGAAAGCTAGGTACTTATGTATAACGAATGCGAACAAATGTACATAGGAACCACCAGCCAATGGCTATAAAATAACAGTGAAAAGAGCAGCTTTATCCTGTCATCATTTCGCTACCGGTCACGATATAGATTTTGACAACATGTACATTCTAGCGAAGCAAAGAGGAGACAGAACACGGATGTTCCTACAGCCTTAGAGCGGTAGTTATTGACAATTTTAAACTTGCTAATAGTTACTGTAGGACGCAGAGGATTCACGGCGGCGTATTCTCTTGTGACAGTATTGCTTTGATTCAGTCTTTTCTTACCGATCGTTTTCAATGTGTTAAGTTTGCTGGCAGTAAGTCAGAGTATCTTGAAGTGAGGTGTGGTGTTCCGCAGGGTTCGGTGTTGGGACCTTGTCTTTTCTTGATCTACATTAATGATATGCCGCACAGCAACCTCAATTCTAAATACATTTTGTATGCTGATGATACTACCACGATTGATGTCAATGTCCATTTTGATGAATTGCAATGATCAGCGGCTGAAACAAGCACCAATGTTGAAGATTGGCTGTTAGCCAATAAACTATGTATGAATGTCTCTAAAACCCAGTCTCAACTGTTTGCATTGAGACCACATAATACTGATACCGTCAATCCCTCTGTTAAGTTTTTGGGAGTGACTATTGACGGGGCATTGACGTGGGAAGCTCACGCTGATATAACTTGTACTAAATTATCCAAATTAATTTTTCTGTTGAGATCATTGAAGGACAAGCTATCCCCGCGTTATCTGATCCAGGCATATTTTGGCCTATTTCACGCCACTATGCGTTATGCCATTTTAAACTGGGGTCATTCTGTTCACCTGCGCAAGGTTTTTCGCAGTGCAGCGTCGTTGCGTTCGGGTTTTGGTTGGCCTCGGATATAGAGATGATTGTCGACCGCACTTTGAAGAAATCAAAATCCTGTCAACTCCATGTGTATATATATATTGGAGTGTTTATTTTATATTAAACAACATTTATCGGACTATACATGAAGCAACCATTTTCATAACTACCAAACGCGTCACAGCAATGATTATTCAATAAAATTCTTTAATGTTTTACCTCTTAGGATTCAAGAGTTACCATTCTTAAATTTCAAAACCATCATCAAAAAGTACTTAACCTGTAAAGCCTTCTACTCATTTGATGAATTTTTACAAAATAGCTTTAGCGATATTTAACTATGTTTTGTAATGTAATTTGTATATATCTTTGACTTGTGTATGCACGTAGGTGTGATAGCAGCAATAAATATTATTATTATTATTATTAGACGTATTACATATAAACCGAAAGAAACACCATGAACTTCAGATCAGATTTGGATACTTTGAGCGACATTTACAGTTTACTCGTCAATATTAACATCACGAATAGAGAAGAAGACAAAATTTTAACATCCTTCAACGACGAACTCCTGGACGATCTTAATACCATTATTATCATCATTGATTGCGATTAAACCGCCGACGATATGTCGTTTGCCATGTTTTCCCTAGTCTCGTAGAGAATTGTTAGAACTTGGCCAAAAAATACAGTGATATACGAATAATTCAAATCATTTTTATTATTGTATAATAGTTATATTAAATTTACATTAGCATATGATTTAATATTGTAATAATTAGTATTGCTGTTGAAAATGTAAATACAACCCAATATGTTCACATTTCCACTTTTATAAAACGCTCTTAGCTTCGTCTCTAAAAAAAAAATAAACTAAAGAAATCTAAGTTCTTCACTGGATCTCTTGGTGCAGAAATAGAACACTAAACACTTTAACCCACTAAACACCAAAAAGGTGTTTTAACTAAAACACCTAGTAGGTGTTTTAGTTAAAACTTGTTTGGTGTTTAGTGGGTTAAAGTGTTTAGTGTTATAAAGAAATCTACTTGATTATGGATTTGTTAAGTTGATTCACAAAAAGCTAGTCTATAGGGACAAGTCATTCTCGAGTAACTCTTGATGCAACTGCATATAGTATGGATGGAATTTATTTTTACACAATATTCTTTGAACAGCCGTTTGACTTATTTTGTTGGCGCGAGATTTCATGAGTAGTAGTATACGGATTGACCACAACTGAAGAAATGTATGTTAAGAAATGTAAATCGATCATTTGAAGAATGGCTAAAATGTTGCGTTAATGTTTTTGGTAAACATTCACAGTGGAATCCATTATATTAGGAACATTTGGTTTAATTGATTAAATATTAATATTATCGGTATAAGTTTAATATTTTGCTGTTTTAACAAGATTATCTCAATTTATGATTTAATAGTTTTTTACTGTAATTTTGCCATGGCTAATTTGACATAATGCAAGTATTTCAAAAAGGCTCACCTTCATTAAGAAAATATTAAATATCTCAGAAATTAACCATTTTAGATATACGGACTGGTTAATAAAACTAAAAGTACATAGAGTGTCCATCCCTTTCCTAATATAAAACACAGGACAATCCGTTAAAAGAATTGAGAAAATAATGCATTTGTGTTTTGAATGGCTCTGTACACAATTTTCGGAATTTTGGAAAAATATGATTTCGCTATAAAAGGAGTTATTCCAGTGAAAAAATAATTTCAAGCTGTAACGTGGAATACACACGCAATGATCTTCATACAAAATTGACCATAACTTCTGAAATACTTTGTATAACTCAATAAAACCTTATATCGAAAGTAGAAAGAAGATGCGCTTAATCTAAATTTGAAATAATACATACTATGTCCCATTCAAGAAAATGTAAGTTTGGTTCACCGTGGCAATACGAAACATTCTGTATATATGAAAATATTTTTGAAATGTGTAGCTTAAGTCTCCCTATAATTTTCGTACGTAAAGTTTTTTGATACCTTGAATATTGATGGATATATTGAGCTTTGACGCACTAATGCCCCACCCTGTATATCTACATGTTGTATGTATAAATAGCGCATTGCCTATACACACAGTATATACAGACTGGTGGAGTTATACGTACCGTGCATATTACACACACTAGCGCACGCATATTTGATATGTACCATCTGTAGGCGTAGCAAAGTTACAATAGTGGGGAGACATTCGTAAGGGTTTTCGACTTTCAATCGTATTAGTGCGGCAGGAGTGTCGTAAGGGTCTACATGTTTGCTTTTAGGAATTAGTCCGTGTGGCTTGATTATCTAGTTTTCGAAATGATGTATGTATACAATAACATTGAACTGAAACAAAACTCTATAAAAATTGTAACTAAAATAAAATTCTTATATTCACAACGAAACGTAATTCTATAATGAAATTGAAAATGTGTTTCTCTCTTTCAAATACATATCCTCCTATGACATGCATAACACCCCACTTCTCTGTATCACATACATATATACGTACATACATGTCTATGTGTGTGTATTTGAAGTCGTATGTTATATGTTTTCTCTAGCTTTTTTCTTCAGTATTTTATAATTATCATTTTTTTTTGAAAATGTGGCTCTCTAAAATACAGGCATTTTACTTTTATTCATTATTTTGTTTATTATTGATTCTAATGAGATCCTGTCATTAATCTTTTATCGCGTTGGTTATAAGGATATCCCGGTTTACTCGCCATTGTATTGACAATCGGATTGACAATCAGACTTACTTGCCTCAAGGGAATAGTAACCACTATTTCTAACATTCAAGAAAAAGTCTAATATCCATATGCCGACAGAAGTAGGCAGAAGTAAAATCACACAATCGATCAAGAAATGTAAAATATTATCGAATTTATAATAAGAAGTTCAAATAAATATCAATAAGATAACGTGTGCAATAAAAATTGGATAATAATAATAATTATATGCATTATACAGAAGACGACATGTACTTATTCACTTATACTTTTTCAGTGTAAGCAAAAGTGTGCGCTGCCATAAAATGTGATAGAAATTTAAAAATTATCCGGTATAGTTCTTTTAATTTATTTTATACACGCATGCACTGAAATCACGTAAAATGTTTTCCCATTCAACAAAACAGAACAGAAAAAAATAAATTGGGTGGTAATGAACGGCGCAAAATCAACAAACGCCTGTCAGGAGATAGCCTTTCCTTGTTAAAATTTGCAACACGCTGTCTCAAACTACTACGCGCTATTTTATTACCGTTTGTGTACGGTCGGTGTACGGTTACTGCCGCTTACAGCCAAGTATCGTGAATACGGAACGACTTGCTCTATTTCAGGGAGTTCGCCTACTGGCAAACGCATGATTAGACTATAAATTTCTCCATACCATCCAACCAGCCAGCTTTTCTGATGCGGAAATCGTTGTTAATTTACGGTCGCGATATTGGATGCGTAATTTTCAATTAAGATTTTAAGATCAGAATGTAAACGTCACGTTGGAATATGCCTTTTACTGTCGTATTATTTAAGTTTATATAATTCCTGTTGAAGTTGTATGCTAGGAAATTTAGTCATACATCCAGCGTCTAATTTGTTGCCATAAATTCAGAGCTATTTCATCTATCTCAGATAATATTTCGGTAAATTCTATTAGCGTTTTATAATAATCGTTACGCATACTTATTTTATTGAATATGTTTTAAAAGCAATCAGAAATAACTTGTGCATTCTTGTGAGACTAGCTGTATTTATTGTATTTGGCATAACATAATATCATATAGAAATTACTAAATATGCGGGTCCATGAACTTAGTTCCTCTCAATTCAGATATTTATCTCATAACCTAGCACCTCATTGCTTAGAACTAGAACCAGCTAAATGCAAAAAGCTAGCGTCACGTAAACTTCTCCAATATCTAATCATAATAAATTATTATGATTAGAGCACTAAATATGTGCCATTGAAATTTAAAGAAAAGAGTACTTAATAATAATAGAATTTTATTTAGCAGTGGCTAATATTATTACATTTAATTTACATTAATACTTATCTAAAACATACTTAATAACTAATCTCTTAAATTCATTTAGATTTTCACTGTCTTTTAGTCCGGTAATTCATTGTACAATAATGCGATACTACAAAAATACTTTTAGTTGTTTTTTTCCTTATTATATAGTTGTATGAAAAGGTATAATGGTTGTGAATTTCACCAACATATTGTATCCTTTTTTAACACCGAAGTGTTTATTTTCTTGGCGTAAGTACATGTATATACAATCCAATTTTCCAACCGCCAATTAATTAAACATATTTTTATTTTAAAAATATATCGTCTGAAGGTGGAGTCGAACCACCAAGTATGGCTATCGCGGCCCACTCGCAACACCGTTGCGCTAACCGGCGACTCGACTTCCACTTATAATTTTCACAAATACATATATGTGAATGCGATGTAAAGGCCTAGGATAGGCAACAGTCTCAGTACCGAAGTGTTATTTAAATAAACCCTTCGGTGCTAAAACTGTTGCTTGTTATAAGTGGAAGTTGAGTCGCCGGTTAGCTCAACGGTGTTGCGGAGTGGGCCGCGATAGCCATAGTTAGTGGTTCGACTCCACATCCGGACGACATATTTTTGAAATAAAAATATGTTTAATTAATTGGCGGTTGGAAAATTGCATTGTATATAGTGTATATATATTGTATCCTATTTCCTTAATACTCAGGTACACCACCCAGCTTAATTTTATTAATAAAAATTAATGTTCTGTAAGTTACTAGCTGGTTAACATTCAGGATATTTAATGTATTCAAAATGGTGTTTATTGACGTATATCTACTACATTTTAATATTACCCGCATGGCTCTATTTTGGACTTTGTGTAATTTCTATAAATCACCTTTATTTAGCATCCACAAGGCAGTTGAACAAAATTGTAGATGTCAATCAATGCCTTAATCTAACCTTAACATATACAGACAATTGTCTTCCTATTCCATAGAGAAAATTAACTGTTTTACTCATTTTGTTAGTTATATATTTTATATGTTTCTTAAATTCTAAATGTTTGTCTATTATGACACGTAAGTATTTAATATGATCTATTTATTTATCTGTATCTGTGTCGTTTATTTTTATTCTAAATGTATTCAAACTACTTTACTACCAATACACATAAACTTAGTTTTATTAATGTTATAAAATAAGTAAAATAAGGATACCACTTAAAAAGTTGTAAACAATTCAATTATTTGCTTTTGACCATAACATCCGGTGCAAATTACCTCTCTGTTATCAAAATTTTGCGTCCAAATTGCGCTATTGAGATGCGAAGAAAAACTGATTATGTCTGTAAGATAGTGCGCAAGTCGCAAATGATATGTAACGCTTGTTCTATGTTTGAGATTGCGCGTGACACAAAAAGTGTGTATGTGTCTGCCAAGCAATCGAGAAGGGACAATGCCCGTGTGTAACAATAATACAGTCCACATATTACAGTTAGTGTTAAAATAAAAATACAAAAACCATGTACATCTTTTAATTCACACAACATTTGGTCCATGTCGAGTCGGATGTGAAAAGTTGTGCATGAAATGCGGAGAATCTAATACCAAAATATATACAACAAGAGAGACAAAATGGAGGTAATATACAACAAGTGAACCTGGTGCAGCGAGGTTAGTGTGGCAGGGCAGCAGAGGCTGGATGTCTGCAAACAATACAAAGTAAGTGCAATGTCGTTAATTTCCCATATATAAATTCCTTTTTTATTGTTCCCTATTTGTGTTAATATGGAGGAATTAAAAAATCTTATTCGTAAGCGTGGCGGGAAAAAACAAAGTTTAACGAGTTTTAAAACGCATATAAATATGTTCGATGATAATTATACTTTTAATGAGCAACACATAGTAGAATTAAATGAGAGATTGGACAAATTAAATGTAGTATACAAAGAATTTAACGAGTTACAATCAGATATTGAGTGCCAATGTACGGATGAGGAACTAGAACAGCAGTACCAAGAACGTGATAAATTTGAGTCAGATTACTTTATGTTAGTTTCTAAAGCTAAACATATTACGGGTAATTATAACAAAGAGAAAACAAATGTTGATATGGCGGGTAATGTTACCGGTTCAATTAACAATTTCCTTGACAATAGCGCCAATCACATCAAGCTACCCACAATTCAACTACCAAAATTTAGCGGGAACTTTGAATATTGGGTAGAATTTCGCGATACATTCAATGCAATTATAGATAATAACAAAAACCTATCGGGTATTCAAAAACTTCATTATTTAAAATCAAGTTTGCAAGGTCAAGCATCACAAATTATTCGATCATTAGAAATTAGCGAATCAAACTATCTAGTAGCGTGGAGATTACTATGCGATAGGTATGATAATAAAAGGTTTTTAATAAATAATCACATTAAGGCTTTGTTTAATATACCACAAGTTAAACATGAGTCACCAAGTGAATTAAGGAAATTATTAGATGAGTTTTCGAAACACTTATTAGCTCTAGAAGCGTTAGGACAAAAAATAGAATATTGGGATCCTTTAATAATTTATATGATAGTCAGTAAATTAGATCCGCAAACGAAACGCGAATGGGAAACGAGTAGATTACAAGAAGAATCATCTAGTATTGAGAATATTAAAACATTCTTAAAGGGAAGGTGTGAACTATTAGAAACTTTAGAAAACCAACACAAAAAAGGTTCATATACTCATAAAAATTTACATAAATCAGATGACATAACAACTTTGGCTATTTCAATGAATAAATTCGAACGTAAATGTAATTTCTGTCAAAACAAAGGACATTTTATATACAATTGTGAGAATTTCTTAAAATTAGATGCGCGAAAAAGAGCAGATGAAGTGAAAATTAAAAATTTGTGTCTCAACTGTCTTAAGAAAAACCATTTTAGTGTCAATTGTACAGCAAGTTCGTGTAAAAAGTGTAATAAAAAACATAATACCCTATTGCACTATACAGACGGAGAATCGTGTACTGAAGCGGTAAAGGAAGAAACCGAAAAAATCGTAGCTAGTTGTGGGATGAGTAAAAACCAAAGAGCTTTATTAGCAACTGCAATGATAGATGTGTCTAACGATTCAGATTATTATACGTGTAGAGTACTTTTAGATTGTGGATCAGAGGGAAGTTTTATAACTAGAGAACTTTGTGAGAGACTAAAACTTAAAACAACTAAAATCAATTTAACAGTCACCGGAATAAATCAAAATATATCATCTATAAATCACAAGACATATATTGAAATTAAATCGCGATATAGTTCACACTCGTTTAAAATATCCTGTTTTGTGATAGATAAAATAACTGATGATATACCCAGTAAATCTTATGAAGCTGTTCGAGTTCGTATTCCTGATAATATTCAATTAGCAGATCCAAACTTTTATAAATGTGGTAAAATTGAAATTCTTTTGGGAGCAAATATATTTTGGGATTTGATATGTCCTGAATATATTAAGGCGACAGAAAGTCAACCGCGAATACAAAAGACTCTGCTAGGTTGGGTAATTACGGGACCATTACCTTATCCGAATGAGAATAAATCTATTTCGTGTAATCTAACTGCAAACTATGATGTTCAGAAACAATTAGAGAAATTTTGGGAAATTGAGGAGGATCAGAAATTTAATTTACTAAATTCTGAGGAACAATATTGTGAAAATTATTTCAAACAAACAACAGAAAGAGATGTGAATGGGAGATTCATTGTTTCTATACCTTTTAAAGATAATGTTCAATTGGGTAACTCGCTCAAGACGGCGACTCAACGATTTACAAATTTGGAAAAAAGACTTGGGAACAATGCAAAACTGAAGAAAGAATATACTGCATTTATGCGAGAATATGAAGATTTGGGACATATGTCAAGACTCAAAGACTCAGAGAGAAACAACTGATTGCTATTATATACCACACCATGGCGTTTATAAAGAAACAAGTTCGACGACAAAACTAAGGGTAGTTTTTGACGCTTCGGCTAAAACTACTAATGGGTTTTCACTTAATGATTTTCAACATAAGGGATATATAATACAACAGGAGCTACTAAATATATTACTGCGATTTAGGACGTACAATATTGTATTAGCTGCAGATATTGAGAAAATGTATCGACAGGTATTAATAAACCCAAATCAAAGAAATTATCAACGTATTGTATGGCGTGAAAATCCAGCTGATGAACTGCAACATTTTGTGCTGAATACAGTTACGTATGGTACGACAGCAGCTCCGTATTTAGCAATTAGGTCGTTGCAAGAAGTTGCCCATCAAAATTGTGAGCAACATCCTGAATTATCTCGGGTTATACTGGAAGATTTCTACGTTGATGATCTCTTAACAGGAACGAACACTGCGGCTGAAGCTATTGAATTGTATGAAGGAGCAACCGATTTGCTAAAATCGGCAGCATTTACTTTGAGAAAATGGATATCCAACAACGATGAAATAAATCAAAGATTTAATGTAGATGTTCGAGACCAAACATTGAATTTAGGAGGAAATGAATACAAAAGAATGTTAGGTTTAATGTGGAATCCGCGATTAGATATATTATTTTATGATATCGAGGATGTAATAGAAACGGTAGATGAAACTAAACGCGAAATGTTAGCTTCTATTTCAAAAATATTTGATCCATTAGGTATACTAGGCCCATGTGTCATACGTGCAAAAATGTTACTTCAAGATTTATGGACGCATAAATTAGGTTGGGACGAAGAATTACCGAAAGGATTGAAGAATAAATGGAATGAACTAAAGGGAGATTTAAAACATGTAAAGAAAATTGAAATTCCAAGACTAGTAGTAAAAAACACTTGCAAAATATTAGAACTACATGCATTTTGTGACGCATCGGAAGCAGGTTACGGTGCATGCGTTTACTTAAGATCAGTAGATACTGATGATATTTATACAAGATTATTGTGTGCAAAATCCAGAGTAGCACCAATTAAGAAACATACAATTCCTAGACTTGAATTATGCGGAGCATTATTGTGTGCGCGTCTTGTTGTGAGAGTGATGTCTTCTTTAAATGTGAAAATTAGAGAGTGTATATTTTGGTGTGATTCTACTATAGTGTTATGCTGGTTACGAATGAGTGCAACGAATTTGAAAACATTTGTAGCCAATAGAGTTGCAGAGATTCAGCAAACAACTGACGTAAATAAATGGTATCATGTTAGTACTATAGACAATCCAGCCGATTTAATATCACGTGGAATAGGTGCTAAAGGTATTGCAAACTCTATTTGGTGGAACGGGCCGAAATGGTTATCATTATCAAGGGACAATTGGATCTTATCCACGTATCAAAAAACGCATCAAGATGTTCCTGATGTAAGGGTCACAGCACTTCCAACAACAAATTCTAAAACAGATGTATTTCCTTTTTATTATACATCATCATTATGTAAACTACAGCGCATTACAAGTTGGTGTCTGCGCTTCATTAATAATTGCAGGAAAAATACGATTAATCGCCATGAAAGATATTTAACTAGTGTAGATTTAAAATTATCAATTAATAAGCTAGTAGAATTATCACAAAGGGAATGTTTCTCGAGTGAGTTAAAATACATAAACAGTGGAAAGGGTTTTGTACCGCATAGTAACTTTACATATCTATCACCCTTTGTAGATAAGGGAAATTTGTTAAGAGTTGGCGGGCGACTTAAAAATTCAACATTTAGTTTTGAAAAGAAACATCCTGTATTGCTGTCAGGCAAACATATATTAGCGAAACTTATTATGCAAAATGAGCATTTAAAACTGTTGCATGCTGGACCGCAACTTATGTTAGCCAATGTCAGAGAAAGATTTTGGATTACAGGTGGTCGAAATTTAGCTAGATCAGTAGCGCATAAATGTGTTAAGTGTTTTAAGGTTCGACCGGTATCATGTGAGCAAATTATGGGTCAATTACCGCGTGAAAGGGTGACATCAATTCATCCATTTTTTGTAGTTGGTGTTGACTTTGCAGGCCCTTTTACTATTAAGCGAAATAAAGGCAAATGTAAAACGTTATTAAAATGTTATATTTGTTTATTTGTGTGTTTTGCTACGAAGGCAATCCATTTAGAACCGGTTACAGAACTCAGTACACAGGCATTTGTTGCGACATTTAGACGTTTTATTGCCAGAAGAGGTAAACCTGCTCAAGTTTATTCTGATAATGGTACAAATTTCGTGGGGACAGTCTCTTATTTACGAGAATTAGGTCAATTTCTTACTAAAAATAATAAATGTTTAACTTCAATAATGCTTGAAGAAGGGGTTGAATGGAATTTTATTCCAGCTGCGAGTCCACATTTTGGTGGTTTATGGGAGGCAGGAGTTAAATCAGTGAAATATCATTTAAAAAGGGTATTAGGTAATGCTTCAGTAGTATTTGAGGATTTCTTAACTGTATTAACACAAATAGAATCAATACTTAACTCCCGTCCTCTATGTCCGTTAAGTGATTCACCTAATGACCTTCAACCGCTAACACCTTCTCATTTCCTTATTGGCCGACATTGCACAAGTATCGCCGATCCAAATGTCACAGACATTCCTACAAACAGACTCTCCAGATATCAACATCTCCAAAAAATTCAACAACACTTTTGGAAACGTTGGTCTGTTGAATATATCACTCAACTGCAAGGGAGATCCAAATGGCGCAAGGAACAAAAAAATGTGCAGATTGGAACTTTGATTATCTTAAAGGAAAGCAACTTACCACCACTTCAATGGAAAATGGGTCGTATCATAGCCGTACATCCAGGAGGTGACGGTGTAGTGAGAGTGGTTACAATAAAGACACAAGGTGGTGTGTTCAAAAGAGCAATTACAAAAATTTGTGTGTTACCTGTGTCTGAAAATGACTGCAATGCGCAGATATAAGTAGTGTTATTTAGAATTAGAGCTAACTTTTCTTTTAAATTATTATATATTTAAGTTTTGTATTACATGTTTTACTTTTCATGACTACACTGTTATATAGTTTAGTTGAAAGTGCCTTTCAAGGCCGGGAGTATGTAAGGTAGTGCGCAAGTCGCAAATGATATGTAACGCTTGTTCTATGTTTGAGATTGCGCGTGACACAAAAAGTGTGTATGTGTCTGCCAAGCAATCGAGAAGGGACAATGCCCGTGTGTAACAATAATCCAGTGCAAGTTACCTCTCTGTTATCAAAATTTTGTGTCCAAATTGCGCTATTGAGATGCGAAGAAAACTGATTACTTCATTATTTAAAAATTAGGTAGGTTATAACAGTTTATACAGGTCATTGTAGAAAATAGGTAGGTACTGCTACTGTAGAAGTAAAATTGAAGATATTTGTTACAGTTATAACCATTTTGGAGGCCAACAGTTAATATTGACAATTAATTATCATAAAATTCTGCATAGTTATTAATGCGTGTAGCAACGATAGATATTGGCTGTATTAGAAATGCATAAACGATTAAACGATAGAAAGGCGATTTCTCGTGATACCTCTGTGCGCTGCAGTTGGACCACAGTGTGATTAAAATTTGGTGTTTTTTGATTCGTAGATATCGATTTCGAAATCGGACAGTCCAAAGTGATCCATGTTTAAAATAGCAGCTACTTTTTTTAATTTGATCACACAAGAAGACTTCAAGTTTCAGGGTTCTATAGGGATTTATTTTGAAAACAATCGGTCCAAAAATAAAAACCTTAGAACAGTAACCATTTCTTGTACCAAACTTGATCACACACTAAAGTTTAAGATATCGATCATTTGCATCAAATTTCACTTGAGTTTGGAAACCTCGGTCCCACAGACATTGATCTTGCAAACGATCGAACCAAAAACAAAACAGTTTAAAATGGCGTCCACTTTGTTCAAATTTAATTGTATGTACAGTCGCTTGCAATAAATCTGCGAACATTATGCCAATTTCTGTTTTTTTCGATGTATTGAAATATACTTTTTAAAATGTGTTTAAAAATGTCAACTTGACAGTATAATACATGTTTTATATAAGTAATATATTTGCAAATGTACTTGAACTAGATGCTCGTATAATTAACAAAATTATAGTTAACAATTTTTGTTGATATTTTTAGTACGAGCTTCTCTTGTTACAACTTCTGTTAATCTGTTTGGTATTAATTGTATTAAATTCATTGTTAATTCTAAATTTTCTCACAACACTTTCCAAATATTTTCTATAGTTTCCCATAAGTGGTGCTTATTTTGTGGTTGAATATCAGGCCTATGCAATATTTTAGTTAACAATGTTGTACAATAACCTGTAAAGACCATATATTGTCTTTGACAAGTAAGTACACAGACCACCAACACCAAATGTTCATTTCAGCTATGAGATACAACGCACAAAATCTAATTAATTCGTTTTGTCTGTAATCTATTTACTAGAAAGAATCCATACTCTAGTTGTGCATATTTGCACACATTTTTTAAACAAAAATCACATTATCAGCAAACAGAAAATTTGGAGATACTAAGTTGAACGATAAATCATTTACTTTTGCACAGATAATAAACCATAAACACACAACATCGCCATGCTTATGCAATTATAATTACTTCAAGACTCTAATCATCCACAAATACCTGCTGACTTTTATTTTCCAAATATGGTTCGTATTCTCATGAAATGGTTAGAAGTTGATATTTTAACGATAAAGGCTATGTTCCGATTAAAAAGTATTCCTAAAGCAAATCGACTGAACATCGAAGTAGATTGTTGCTATTATTTAATTAATTATATATACAAAAAATTAAATCAATAAAGGTGATCTCTCCGAGATATTTGCATAAAGGTTGAAAATCTGAAGTTAAATTATTTGAGATAGTCGTTTAAAGAAAACATACAAGTAGGCCTTAGTTATGGTCACTCTACTAAAATCGGTAGGTAATTCTAGCTAATAATGATTTTTGGGGGTTGAAGTTTTGTATTTTAAAGTTTAATACTACATACATTATATTTTATATGGTACATTTTTTAACTTTCAAAAATAAACAAAAAGTAAATAGATATTAATGATACACGCATAATGTATTTTTCTTCCATGTTTTCAGAGTTAACTTCACAAGATACGTGTGCAATTATACTTCCTGAATATTCAGTGTTTATTTACACAAGGAATTTTTTGGCAATTGAAGGTGTATAACGTTAGGTATGCCCTTACCGACGCAGTTCAAGCGGTGTGTCCAGCTTTATCTAAATAATAAACCCTTGCAGCTATGTTAAACCAACAATCAACACCTCCAATTGTTTGTACAGTTATATTTATATTTAATTCCATCTTACGGTTAGGTTCATACTGATATATCATTTATACCCCCTACGTCACAATCATATTGACCAGAGCACATCTAATTCTGCACATCTAATTCTGCACTAGTATTTTTGGGCAGTCCTAAATAGCGGTACCCTAGAGCTAGCTTTTTCTTATTTCTTTTTTCAATTATTTTACCGCCCACTCTATCTTTCAATGTATATGTATCTTATATATAACTTATAATATTTTGTTAAAGCCTTTTGTCTCATCTTAACCGTTTTGCAAGTATGTTATAAAGTAATGGATCTATCCGACAGCATAACTTGTGATGAAATAACTAAAATCTTTTCTTTAGCCTGCCATGTCTTGATGCCAATCTTTGATCCTTAACTCGAGATCGTGTTCCTTTAAAGACAGGCTTTATCTCAATAAATATTGTTTGCTTTGTGACACTGTAACATCTCTTTGTTTTTTATGTATTATTATTAGCTGGGCTATTCCTATCGAATTATATACTTTGTTTTTATGTTGGCACATAAAATATACATATACATATGTCGAATATAGCAGTGTTACGCTTATTTTACGTATCTTCACTATGATGTTCTACTAAAGTTCGAAAATGCACTCTGAAGTATAAACTGGCATATCTACTGTAAACTAACAGTGTTAACTAAACATTAGCTTGAAATGTGTACCATCTGTTTGTAGAGTGGCCATAGCTATTGTTTACTTAGCCCTTCTTTAAACGAAATCAAAACTCAATTTTTAACTTTTTATCGACTTGCAAACAAACAACATTCAATAGTGGCAATATTTTATACCGATGTTTGTTTTTGGGGTGCTTTTTAATGACCGCGGAAGATAATGACATCATCGGCATAGCGGAAACATGGCCGGAGGATGGATTCTACTCTGCAGAATTTTGTCCATGCAGCTACACGGTTTACAGGTGTGATAGAAGGCCTACTGAAACTGATAAAACAACCGGTGGAAGTGTGTTGCTAGCAGTAAAAGACTCATTTGTGCCAACTCCTATAAATTTATTTACATTGTTGCACTCTTTCCCACTCATACATACCTCACACCTTATGTAACTATTCATTGCTTTGAAAGCTTTCTGGATGCGCTTGGGCAGTATACTATACATACTCCGAACCTTTAGATCCTTGGCGACTTTAATACCTATTACTCACTTCAATAATACCCACATAAATGATCCTTATACACAAATCATGACGCATTTCCTTGCACTTAATAATTTAACCCAACATAACACCATTACAAATGGTAATAATCCCCTACTGGACTTAGTTTTGTCGACATTCGGAGCGGAGGTGCTTAGAGACCCTTTCCCTATTTTGCCAGAAGATGAACACCATCCAGCGTTACAAATACTTTTACCATATTCCATTAGCAAGTTTAAAAATTTCAGTAATAACCAGCACAATAAATGTTATAATTTTAAGAAAGCCGATTTGCAGCAACTATATCAAACTTTAGCTCCAACCGATTGGAGCTTTTTGAACACTGTTTCTGTTGTAAATTCAGCGTGCAATCTGTTTTATGATAAGCTATATTCAATATTTGATCTATGTACATGTTCCACTTTATAAAACACTTAATAGGAATTATCCTATATGGTACTCCTCGCAAATCATATACATATAACATTAAACTCAAAGCGTATTACTTCAAACAGTTTAAACAATCGCGAAGCACATTTGCATTGGACCAGTACAAATGGTTAAGAATTGAGGTTAAACAACAATTAAAGATTGCGTACAAAGATTATGTTCTTAATTCAGAGGCATCAATTATTGAAGACCCTCAGATGTTTTGGGCTTTTGTTCATAATAGAACTGGTAAATCTCGAATGCCGTCAACAGTCACTTATGATGATTCTATGTATGATATCTCACAGGATGTCGTAAACGCATTTGCTCACTATTTTAGCAGCGTCTACACAACAGATTCAGGTGATAGAGAATTGTCATCTATACATACTTCTACCCCGTACATACACATACATACCTATGATAGGTGAAGTTGAGACTGACGCCGTCATTAAAAAGCTTAGAGATGGGATGCTAGCTGGACCAGATGGTATCCCGAGCATCCTAGTACGTGACTGTCGGACAGTTCTCACCTATCCTCTTACCAAGATTTTTGGCTTAGCACTAACGTCTGCAAGTCCAATTTTAAAGGAAGAATCCCCTAGTGATGTGCGGAATTACAGGCCAATATCGATTCTTAACAACTTCGCAAAGATTTTTGAATCTGTTCTTCATTAAAAAATTTATCCAACGGTTAACCACTTGATATCTCCAGATAAACATGGATTCATGTTCACTCTATTCATTAATGACTTGATGGATATTATTAATACTGGTAAATGTATGTTTGCAGATGATCTCACAATCTTTACCACAGTAAATTCCATTGCTGATTGTTATTATTTACAAGATCAGGTCAATCGGTTAACCGAGTGGTGTACTACTAATGGTTTACAATTAAATGCCGATAAATGCAGAATTATGAGCTACACTAGAAAACAGAACTCTATTCTATTTGACTATATCATCAACGGAACTTCGCTCCTTCGAGAAAAGTTGTAAGAGATTTCGGTATTTATCTTGATGATTCCCTTACCTTTTCCACTCATCGTGAAAACATCGTAATGTCAGCTATGAAGATGTTTTTTGATTAGAAGCTCTTCTTTGTTTCATATTGAAACAATTAAACTACTTTACTTCGCATTCGTCAGAACTAAGCTGGAGTATGGTTATCTAATCTGCCATCCATTCTACTCCATACACTCTACTCTCTTCACTAAATTCCCCTATAGTGTCAATGTCACGCAGCTTTAATCTAATATCATCACTTTACACTACAGTTTACACCTCTACAGAGCCACTACACCTCCACGACGCGAAGCGTAGTGGCTTTAAATGTTTAAAATAAAAATTTTGCAAAATACTTTCGAGTTAATACTAACAGTATAACAGAATAAACGACAAAAATTTATTTTTATTAAACTTGAAACAAATAAATCCGAAGAGGTGCATCTACGCACCTTTGGCTGTTAATGTGTTTTAATATATTGTTTTGTCAAATGCGACAGAAATTAAAAATCAAATGATTTTCATACAAATATAACAATAAATATAGTACAAAATGCCCTAAATATTATCCCACCCTCTTTCTTACCTTAAATTTAAATGTGTATAATGTGTATATATAACAATCCAATTTCTTTTCCCTCCGCTAGATCCGCTTGTAAAATTGTTATTCTCCTGTATTTGCTTCCTAGGTGCGTTTATTCTATGTTCTGATGTCCTTGGACTCAGCCACCAACTTTATGTTTGATTATGTTGTTTTTAATTTGTTCTTATATCACTTTTATATCTCTTTATTTTAATTGAAATATTTTGTTGACTATTTTCTGTCTGGCATATTTCAATTCTGTTTACATCCAACCTGTTGCACCCAGGACTACCAAAAACTGCCGTGATGTCATCCCACACTACATTTCTCATTTTTCTTGTACGATATGCTCGTAATTTTTAAATTGATGCCTAAATCGAGTCGTATTGTGTTATGTATGTGTTTTGTGTGTGTATGTTACATTACTTTATAATTTTTTTTTTCTAAAATAAAAATGTTTAATATTATACTTGTGCTTTTCATTTTTCACCCTATTTATCGCTGTTTGAACACTTTGTTTTTTTTAAATAAATAATTAATATAAAGTATCCTCCCTATATGCTCTCACTATATTCAAACGATAACAGTAAGTAAATTAATGAAATTAAAAAAAAATTAATTGAATATAATATAATACCTACATAATTAGGTATATTATATATAATATAACTTATACAGATCGGTTGAGTTATAGGTTTATATATACCGTGCATATTACACACACTAGCGCACGCATATTTTACACACACTTATCATCTGCAGGCGTGGCAAAGTTAGTTAGTGGGGAGACATTCGACGATGCCGTGAATTAACGCATCCTTAGTATTGGGCGATACCACCAGAGGTATCGATACTGGGTATTGATCCATATCGTTTTAAAAACTATCGATATATATTATGTATTGTATTGCCGCAAAAGTATCGATCTTGCGAAATATCGATACAAAATATCGATAAATTTATTTGTTTTTCTTAATAGTAGTAAATAGTAAAACTTTATTAAAACAAAAAACAAAATGAAGAACAAATGTAGGTAACTACTTTTTATTTAAAACCATAGACCTTCCCATACGAGAAATTTCACAGTTGCCCCGGTGCGGGCGCTTGTTTAGTTAAACTCTTAGACACAAGATGGCAGCAGGGCGAAATAAATTTTAAAGTATTTTTATCTATAAGTTTATTTTGATTCAAGGATCGATACCAAGCAATAAAGGATCGATCCAGTGCCATATCAGAACTTCAAGTATCGATATAACGATCCGTATCGCCCAATACTAAACCTTACACATCAGATACATGGTACATGTCTATGTGTGTGTATTTGAAGTCGAATGGGAACCGTTCATTAGGCCAATCTGTATAGCCTTTCAAGAAGACTAAAATTACAATACAGAATTCTAATTTATGGGTAGTATAGGTAAAAATCTGCAAAACAGGTTATATATAACGACAGATACCAGTGTAAGGTATACAACTATTTGAAATTTGAAACTGTAAATAAATTTAATTATATATTTTGATATTCAACCTGTATTATATACCAGTATTATTATATCAGTCTTTTAAGTAAGATATAAGAAGAGGCAATTATTGACACAATTTTAATATTAAAGCGTATTCATTATGGCGGAATTTACAATAAAATCACTACGATTATCGATTACGAATTACTTTCAATACGATTTTATTAAAAGTCACGTCAAATTAGTTTCGATTAATTATTGTATATGTATCAAATTCTTTATAGTACATACATACAGTTTGAGCTTTGTTCTTACCGAGATTATTCAATGTACACTGGTGAGCATAAAATCCAGGACATTAAAATTATATTTTTAGAATTTCTAGTTGAGAACTTGTATGCATTTGCAAGTTATAAATCATTGTAGCGTATTTGGCGGATTACATTAGTACTGAATAATGAAGCCTTTATAGCGACTTGTTGACAGTTATCTTATAAGCTAAGTAAGCTTCTAAAAATGTTGGTCATATGTTTAGAGTTGTTGTTTTAGAGTTCAAAAAGCCTGCAGAAAATGTGAACGCCTTTGGCGAGTATATTGTTAATGTCTACCGGCCTCCAAAGTTCTCTGATACTGATAATTGAAATTCTTTACGTAATTAATTAGCTATTACTATTAATGTACATAAAATAACAGATGACGATATTTATCCTGGTATACGGAAACTGAAAGGTAAGTATATGGCGGGTCAGGACCAGAAACTTAGCTTTCTTATTAAGGATTGCTGGACAATTAAATTATATTTTCAATCTTGCACTGCAAACATTATCATATTGAATTATCAAATGTGTGTCTCATTCTTAAGTCGGGAAATGTTGATTTTTGCAACTATAGACTGATCTCTATATTGTCCAATTTCTCAAAAGTTTTTGTCACTGTGATATATAATTCACAGTTGTATTCTAGTAATTGTATTCTAGTATCTCGCCTTTCAGAATGACTCGCAACATAGTTTCATTGGTGGTAGATCAACAGTCACTAATTTGATGTCTTTCAGTCAATACGCAATTTCACTTATCGATAATGGAAGTCAAGTGGATGTGCTTTCAAATTTTCTTGCGACAACTTTCGACGTCTCGTAGAGATCTACTCTAGGTCCTTTAATGTTTCCCTTATTCATTAGCAACATTAGTACCTATGTTAATTGTAAATCTTATTGTTTGTTGAAAATGTGAAGTTATTTGCATGTATATGTATATGTATTGACCTTTGATTGGCACTACAAGCTAATTTGATTAACATTTACGAATAACTATCTCCAATCATTTATGATTATTGCTTACGTGATGACATACTGCCACGAGGTTAGAGCATTAAGAATCTTGGTATACTTTTTGATATCTGTCTTGACATACAGGTTTTTAAAATCGTATATGATTCTAATACGCTAGGATCCTCTACTGTATTAAATAATTCTGTCAAAATCACTGTTCTGTATTACAGTCTCTCTCTCTTACATTCTAAACTTGAATATGGTACTATAATCTGAAATCCAATATACATATATATTTTGTCTTTGGAAAATGTTTAACGTAAGCTATTGAAATATTTAGCAGGTAAGTTGGATGGGGTCTACCATGCAAGGGTAGAGTAGTAGATAGTTCAGTCATATACTATCTTAAAAAATGGATATACTCTCATTGGAGGAGAGATAGTCTCTTAATTGTCTGAAAACTGGCAGTAAATTAATCTTTATACCATGTAGATTTGTCAACAATATCACTTTGAATATACATATATATATATGTATATTTGAATAGCCCTATAGTTGAAGTTGTAAGATCAGCTGACTAGCGACGTTAGAGTCTTCGAACCCAGTCGAGAGTGATTTCTAGCAGTGCTCTCGGGTTGATTCTCAGGAGCTGCAACGATAATTTTGACTAACAATAAATATTTTTTGAATTATGTAGTTAAATTGCTAAAACTTTTTCTGAAGTAGACAGAAAAAAAACAGAAGTTTTCTTTTTCTCTCGCTCCATTATTTATTTCACAATTTTTTCAATTTATTTGTAGTTTTCTTTAAAAGTATAAATTTTCTATGTATAAAAGTTATCCAAACAACTCATAGTTTTATTAGCTATCGAATCGCCACGTTTTATGATACAGTCCTCTCAAAAATTTGCAATATCTTTAAGTTTTTGTATTCAAATACATTATATTGACCAAGAATGCAATTTATTTTCGAAAAAATGAAAGAAGTAATCATTTTTATATTTCATTAAGAGAGTAAATAGTAGCCTTATGAAACGGAGTCTGTTGATATAAGGAAAACATCAGAATGTATCCGTCGAAATAAAATGGAAATTTATATAATTATTTTGTGTATAGTTTAAGTGTATGCCACTGTTAGTTACTAAGCGCTTAGATCGTTAGCGGACAATAGAATTTCTAACTCTAAGAATAAATTGTATTTTTCTGGTTTTAAAAGCCAGAAGTAGACTGAGACTCAATGGTCTATACAAATAGTAAAAATTCCAATTAGTGAGTGTTGACTGTAGGTTTTCTCAATAGCACATAACGATACCCTACGTCAGCATAAAATAATCCGACTAAGTTTAACAATGCAACGGCAGTTATTACATTCGGAGAAATGGCAACGCGCTTCTACTTGCCGTTACTTCACTAACTGTTTCCACCCAATAAACGTCCATCGTTTCTAAGTTCTTGAATCAAAAACCATCTCTTTCTCGCTTAGGTCTGTAACAATGCAGTTAAACTATAAGCCATGGATGCCAGCCATTTCAACAGCGCGTATAATATTGCATCGATTTCTGGTGTGTAATATCCCGCACTTTCTGATTATATAATGAGATTTCTTGTTGAAAGTTTCCTTTTGAGGTTAAAGAGTGATATGGGACACTAAATCGCTACAGATTACAGCACGAATCGAATTGCTAGAAATGTGAATTCAAAGTAACCTTTATTAGTTTTACAAGTTTCAACGTTTGGTCAATAAATGTATGAGTTCTATTCCAGTTTAGTGAAGGTTGATGTTAGACTAGTCGTGAGCAATTATTTCGCCTTTATATTTTAGGAGGAATCAGCAGAGGTAATAAAAATGTGGAAGCTATGTTTTATTTATATATATGTATATATATGTATATTATATAAGGTTGAAATTTCTTCTTATCTAATTGACCGGCAGGTAAATACATTTCTAAAGTAAAGCGCAGGTTATTGTTAACCAATATCGAAGAGTACAGCGGCATATTATTCAAGTAAATGAAACTGTTAACGATTTCAATATCATTCGGGTTTTATAGTCTCCCCTCGTTAAGTAAGGGTCAAAAATATCAAAATGTTAACGAATAGACAGCTATAAATATGAAAACAAACACTTATACTAGATGAATTCCATACATTCATTATAGTCTTGGTCAAATGTTTGTCTCACAATGTTTAACCACGCTAGTACTCTAACTTGGTTGAAAATGGTTCAGTGATATGTGCTGAGCCACTTTGGTATATGGTTCATGACATTATGCTTAATTAACGCCAGTTACGTTATCGACGCTGTTTCGCTAAATTCTGAACACAGTACATAGTTATGGTAAATCATATTAATTCGGTTTTTCTAATTTCGACATATAACACGCTTAACTTGTAGACCTCTATAATTTGTGATAACTAAATATTTGATTTGTATAGGAAGGGATTTAAGGAATACTTTAAATAAGTTCAATAAACTTATTTAATCACACAAATTAAAGCAACAGTAACAATGTTCTACAATTAACTTCCAATAGTGTGCTCGTAAGGCGCCCCGGTATTACATTTAATAATACTACAATAACAATACATTTTTTTCTGCCTATACTCATAATATTACTAATGCTGCTGTTATGAATTTGGGCTTTGTTAAAAGAAATATAGCTAATTTCACTAATAAAGCGGTTACAATTATACCATATAACATATTTGTGCTGTCAAAGCTAGAATATGGGACTTGAATTTTATATCCTAGCAGTTAAAATTTGATTAGGCATATATGTATGTAAAAATCGATTACTTCAATATCTCTACTTTATAAGACACGGAGAGAATCCTGCTTTTTTTCATTTGAACATATTAGACGTGAACTTTTTTTGACATCATTGAAGGTTAGAAGGGTTGGGGCTATGCTTACAATTCTGTTTAAAGTATTTAATAATTATATCGATAATCCTTGACTGTTGTCTTTATTTCCTTTACATGTTGTACCTGTGAGACCTGTAACTCTGCTCTCTCGACAAACATTTTGTCACCAACGATTTATGCAAACTTTATAATGATAACCAAGCACATATCGAACTCTTTGGTTTATCTTAATTTACCTTCAAAACATTACTGAAGTTATTACCTCTTTAGGGTTGGCATTGGTTGGATCTTGCCAAAATATTTAAATGTAATTATACGCCTATATGAGACATGAATTATATGTGTGTTAGAGTGGAAATACGTAAGTAGATTTGCCTGTTTTTTTCGTAATAAATAAAAAAATTAAATTTATAGTTACATACCCAGCTCGGTTACAATTACACACAAGAACAAGTTCTTTTAGGTAAAAATATAATAAAAAAATATTTTGGCTTCATTAATTTTTTTTCTGGAGTTTTTACTGAAAAAGTAAGCAAATGATATTCATTTTATTTCCTTCATACATTACGTAATATAATCTGCCCTAAATATATGTAAATATAATTATTAATATTTTATGTTCAAACGAACTTGTAATATTTACATTTCCATTATTTATTGCAACATATGATGAATTTTTTTCTAAATTACGTATTTTAAAAGATTGTCTCCTGCCGCTTACCATGTTTCTTTATATGTAGAAAAGTTACTCTGAACATCAACTAAACTAGCAGGCGCGTATTTAATATGTATATAATATATTAAATATGTTGGCATCTATGGTTCCAAAGTAATCCAAAAAATTTCCGTTGAGAATATTTGTGAGACGTTAGATAAAGTATTTGCCAATTGGATCTTGAAACTTCTCTAAATTTGTTCTTAACTTTTTTATTAATTCTATTTGGTCGGCCAATAATATTTTTTGCTTTTCAAATTATAAAATTGTATCAACAATTTATTGCCGCGAGCCTTGAGAGACTGTAGTCTATGATTTCGTAAAGCTTACTTACAGCTTCAGACTGCAATTACATATACGGGTAGTGTTTCTTAGAAAATAACCTTATCACAGAAACGGAAACTAAACTATTATTGCTATAAAATATAGTGTAGAATTTGATAAAGATGCAACAATAAGCATCCAATATAATAATAAAATATAATACATATACCTAAATAATTTATTGTTTCTGTGATAAGTATCACCATAAAAACTAGAAGAGTAATAGTAAATTCAAGCGGAAATCATACGGGAATAATAATAATTACAGATCATTATATGAGTGGATAGCAAGTGTGCGATTGCAATACTAATTTCTCTGGAAAAGATAGACAAATACTTACGATTAGTTGCAGTTTTTCATTTATGTATTTATGTCAATAATGATCTTACTAATTATATAACCATACATTCTGAATAATAATTGCGGAAATTTTAAAGTTAAATAAAATAAATATTAGTAATAATAATTGATAGAAAGAACACCGCTCACGAAGTGACTAAGTGATCAAATACAAAGCGATTAGCTAAAGCTTGTGTAGCTATTCAATAAAACCCCAAAGCTTTACGAAAATATGGATTTCTTGTTCGATGAATAAAATATTACTCATTAAGTAGGCAATATGTACCGTTGTACTAGTTTTGTTCTAATAAGTTGATTACTTTAGGTATTCCTTTGTACGTGACGTTTCAGCGAGGTGCTATTTTTCCATAAACGAAATCGAATAAACCCACAGGTTTATTTGTCTCTGTCCTTTGTTCAGCAGTTGCTGAAGTATAAGTCACTGCGTCAATCCTTCAACAGAATTAAAAATAAATTATTCATGCATGATTGCCGCATTCATAACGTCAGTTTAGAAACGTTAAAGTATTCTTGGTTAACTCTGACATACACCTTATGTCTGTTGTATGAAGGCAAGTGAGTATGTTGTTCATTTTTTATCGGTATGAATAAATAACGATAAAGTGACTTACATTTACAAAACATCCAGTAAACGACATCTTCCTTTTCACCATCTTTACAACACTTTATTACTCTGTTCTTTTTTACACTTTCTTCTTGCGATCTTTTATATGTCCACATTAAAGTGACTGTCTGACTTGGTTTATAGTGCAGATCACAAATTAATTAATGCTACAAGATTTCATAGCAGTGCCTAGATACGCAAGTCAAATCATTGGGTTGTGCAAGTTTGTATAAAGATGATTATTCTCCACATGGCAATTTATATTGATTACATATATGTATATGTATGTATAATTCACTCGGTTGATTTAAAATCGACTCACTCGGCAAGCGACGTAGACCTAACGTCGCACACAGAAACTTTCAACATTTAACTGGAATGTTTGCAGTAATAAAGCAATTTGCTTATGAGCAGGTAAAATAGCTACGTAATGTGAAATGAATGGGAAGATCGCCGCAGAAATATATTCTTTTCAGATACTTTTAATACCTGCGTTATTACGCAGTATAGCGTTTGCCAACACCCATTACCATTAATGACATATAAACGCAAATAAAATAATAATACAAATCAATTTTAGAACCATAAGAAAAATTATTTATCGAAGCAGATAGACAGGAATCTACATATGTTCATCTTAAGTTTGTTTCGTTAAAAACACTGATGTTATTCGAGAATTTATAACAAAACACACAGTAAACAAATAATAATTTATTTCAAATAATAGAGAAGGTAAACGAAAAGGCAGTCAAACTGAAAACAAATTAATACACAGAAAAAACTTTTGAATAATTGGTTGGTTCTGAAGGACATTTTCTGCACCATCATGCAAACATTCATTCTCTAAAGTATATGTAATAGGGTGAATCGAAAAACGCGTTTTTTTTTCTGCAATACAATTCTAATAGCACGGAAAACTTGCGCATAGACGTCATTATAAATTTTAATTTAAAAATTTTTTTTTCAAAATTTGAAATCGGGCGGAAAGTTACCAAAAAAAGGTCAAAATCCCTGTAAATTAAAAAAAAATGCAAAAATTACAAAAAAAATACATTTTTTGTTGCAATAGTGAAAAGAGTGTTTTTAAGAGTGTCCTTAATGCATACAAAAAGTAATTAGACCCATTCTTGTTTTACCGAATTCGCGCAAAAGACCTAAAGTTGCGAGCACGGTTGCCGCCCTGAAAATATTATGTTGGCTATGATAATGGATGAGAGACCACACATTAGAGAACTTGGCTACAGGAGGATCCTTAAATCCAAAAGTGAGCCATCGGCTGAAGGTTACGTAAGAGACTTCAAAATACCTTCAATAAATTTTAGTGCAAACGACTATACCGAAGTAATTGATTGGTCAATCTGCAAGTTAACACCGCCGCCACTACTGTCCAAGATGCCAACTGAACACATAGCTTCTTTGTTGAAAGACAAAGCGCTATCAGCATTTAACTACCTCGAATTCCCATGCCACACCCAGTCTGTTGAGAGGTATGTAAAACTGGTTACAGAAGCAGCAGAAAAAGTGTGCGGGCATGAAAATCGAGATGGTTATATTAGAGCTACTTTAAAATCAAGACAGCTGATGCCCACATCTAATTAAAAGTCATAACTCAAAGGCCCTTCTATGCCAACAAAACGAACATATGCATTGTACAAAGTAAATAGTTACTGTAAATATTGTAAATAAAATTCACCCTGGTTGGTTGGTTGCGTAGGGTGGATGTGGAAATCACTTGTTAGAGTCTTATTACAAACCTAATGTGTTAAATAATCAGATATGGAAATACAGTTAAGGAATAACAGGTCTGAAAGTATTCTTTCTGGATTGGGAAAACTATTCTGAATGGTTTTTACACTATTACAAATTAAAAATAAAACTTTATGGGTTTTGGCACATGTTTAAAAATCGTCGAAAATCATGAAATATCGTTTTTTTTGCGATACAACCCGCAACTTTAGACCTTTTTCGCGAATTCAGTAAAACAAGTATGGGTCTAATTATTTTTTGTATGCGTTAAGGACACTCTTAAAAACACTTTTTTCACTATTACAACAAAAAATGTATTTTTTTTGTAATTTTTGCATTTTTTTTTGAAATTTACCGGTATTTTGACTTTTTTGGTAACTTATAGGCCTTCTGCACGATTTCAAATTTTGAAAAAAATTTTTAAATATTTTTCATTTATAATGACGCCTATGCGCAAGTTTTCCGCGTTATTAGAATTGTATTGCAGAAAAAGAAAACGCGTTTTTCGATCCACTGTAATATGTAATAGACTTATATATCTTACCCCCATACATATTGTTATTCATGTAATTTCTTAATTACATAAATACTTAGAATTATACTGAAATTGTATGCGATAGCGATTTAACTATACATATGTTAAGCTCGCATTAAGAAATTATCGGTTTAGGAATTTATAAATGATCCCTTGCATATGAAACTGGATTTAATAGAAAAATATATTGTATATACATAGATAGTAATTTACATACGTAGTAATTTACATACAGTTGACCATACTATTACTGCTTTGCATTCGGGGGCCGCAATAAAGCATACTTTCAACGGGTTTTATGGCAGTTTGAGTCGATTCTAAATCAACCGAGTGTACATATTTCATGCCAACTTCAATTCTAAGCCTTTTGAGAAAAATATTTGACTTTCCGTAGATAGATATCATCATATGGTAATATGCAGATATCAAAAATATGCGGTAAAAAAAGTGAAAAAAATGAAATTTCAACACAGATTGGTAACCCGCTATGTTTATAGAAATTGGCACAAAATAAACCAAATAATTACCCCCTTCCTTATATAGCGTAACCTACCTTCAAATTTGAGCAAAATATCTTAGGAGCTATGCGGTAAAAAGTGAAAAATCTTGAAATTTCAACACCAGATTGGTAGCGTTTGCAGACCTATGTTTATATGAAATTTTAGTGTATATATTTATAAACTTTTAAACTTTTAAAACTTGATCAGTTTTGACATACAGTGCGTCTGAGAGAAACGTGAAAATCGCGCATGTAATAACTTCAAAGACTATTAGTATTAAGTCACGCCTCCCGTCTCTTATTGTCGACGGTGATCGACAAACATTTGAATCTCATCTATCAATAAAACGATTCAAATATATAAAAGATGTATGGTAGAAACATAAGCAATCCCAATTTGGACTAACTATCTGCAGAGGTGAGAACAAAAGACTAAATAAATCTTAAATGTATACTGAAATAAAATTCTAATTACAAGTATTAAAGTAAAAGTAGTTACAACAAGTATAAACATTCATATTTTTCGAATTTCATATTTCAATTATTATTTCATCACTTATTTCAATCAATGTGCTGTTAAGTTAAATTCATGATAAACGATTAATTTAGTCTAACAGTTTAAAACCTTGTAAAATTAGTTTAGTACGTTTAGAACTAGACCCCAACCTGTCGCTCTTGAAATGTCGAATGATGAAACGAATAGGAGGTAGTAACTGACGGGCAACGCCGAGACTCCCCGACATTATGCGTTCAATAGAATAAGTCTGCGCGTGCAGAACACGTTTGCTTATCCAAAGGAAATACAGACATACGGTATATGTACATATACAGTACGGTCGACCGTCCTAGGGTCAGTCGATGTCATCCGAAAGCGTATGCAATAAACCACAGACGCGTTCAGTAAGCAACGTAAAACAAGGTTCTATGGAATATCAGAATAAAGGAAAACTTAAGGCAATAAATTTTCAAAACGATCTCCAAGCTAAAATGAACAATTCAGAACAACAATACATAGTAGTATAGTAAATACATACAAAGGAGCGATACTGTTAAATTAACAGCAAGAAACTGAACCTGTCTGTGAACGCGTCTGTGGTGGTGCATACCCGTTCGGATGACATCGACTGACCCTAGGATGATCGACCGTACTGTATACCTACAGGATCTTTCACGAAATCTCTAATAACTCAAAAATTTATAAAGATAGGTGTATCAGACCGTAATGCGAATTGATGTAGAATTTGTTATTGAAGTAAACGCTACAATAAAAACTACTATATGCTATTTGAAAAAAGAAATTTTTAATGTTTGGTTCCTAATTTCTGCACAGCCTTTGTTGAAAGTTATGACAGTTCTCAATTTCTATGTTCCCTTTAATTTCGTTTATCGAAGTTTGATACCTTACCCTTCAAAGCGCTTTGCAGTATTAATTTTTCTTTAAGATGGTGCAATAGCAAAATATTATGGAAAGTTGGAAATATCTTCCAAACAGTTGAATTTAGGGATAGGAAACTCTAATACAAAATGTTTGCAAATAATGCGTAGAATCGATGGCATTGAAAAAAATTATACCATTGTATTTAAAATAACAAAGTTGATATTTACCTTCCTACCTTTAATACCAGTAATTAATGTTTAATTACTTAAACCAAATGTTCGCTATATAACGGATTTCACACTGAATGTTCAAAATGTCCAGCAAAAAGATCAAACAACGTTGTAACCGTTCTTCGACTAATCGATTTACACTTCTTAATATTTCTACATACATGCACACTGCTGTGCAATTTGGTGCATGTGCATTATTTCCTGATTTTGTAACGCGCGTTGTCTAGCCGTAAGTGTTGTAGTGCTATTAACTATATCCTATCAGCGAATGATAGTTTTAGAATGTATTGTGCGTTCCGAAACGAGTGCCACATTTTGTCCTCGAGTTTGAACATCTCTTTGAAACTTTCAGTTTCAGGTGGCTAATAATCAAACTAAGGCCAATAATAGCAAATGTAATGTTACATGCTAATGTTACATGTTTATTATGAACCAAGAATGAGCTGGACCAGCTAGGTTGTTGAATTTGAGTTTCTTGGACTTCATTTGTCAGAATATTTCTATATTATACACTGCCTATCGGCTCATAATTTAAAATGCAAAATACATAAGCCATGTAATGTTAGCTATAGATTAGAATTATTATTATGATATCTTTCAAATTATTTTTGTTGATAGGTACCATTTTATTAATTATGTATTTATAAGGTTATAAACAAAAAAGATAAGAGATGCAATTTGAAGAAATTAGAACAGCTGGAACAGTTTCTTAAAGAGTAGTTTAGTAGTAGTTTATTAAAGATACTTTTGCACATGGCATCTGTTAGATTTCTTTGTACCATTATTAAAAACACATTATTCGATTTTTTACATTATACATATATATGTATGTATGTAAGTAAGATGTAGTTTGTAGCAATGAATGTAACGCATGCTGTATATAAAGAAATTGGAATGTTAGTACGAAATAAAATACAGAGAAACAAAACAAATGAAAACCAATTGGTTAAAATACTATGGAGATAATATATACCAAATGAAAAAGCTGTTCTTCAGGAGAAATAATAGGGAGCATGGTCACTCGACGTGTCAACCGCTCAAGAGTCAGAACTATTTTGGAAGGCCTTTCACTGTATTTTCTCTTCAATTTTTTATGTGTATTTTCCATTTTTCTTGTAATTATTTGCGGATTCGTACGTTTTAGAAGGTACAGATTGCTATCTTTTTTTTTTCAGTGCAAAAGTATCCTTTCATGGGTTATACTGCTTTATTTCTAAGTTTCATACTTCAGAAGATAATGATTCTATTTCTTAAAAGACCGTAAGAAATTGAAGCAGATAATGTTAAAGAATAGAATTCAAAGTAAATGTTCCTAAATTGAGCTTGTTTTACTTTATAAGAGAAACCACAAATTTTACAGCAAATTTCTACTGGTTGTGCAAAATGGAATAGGAAAAAGACTTATGTTTCGATAGAAAACTGTTGGCAGGAATTGATTGATTGAATGGAGTTAGTTGAATGTGCGGCCAGACGGTACCTCGTCATCTGTCCGACCTTGCCTTAATATAATTACCTTAACTCGTGATAGATCGTGTACACCTGATAGATGCGAAATAATCTGTCTCTATATATAACTAAGTTTATCGGGATGCATGGGAGTGTCTCCCCTAACGTATTTCCATAAATCCTTTACTCGCCACCTAAGTAAGAAAAATATCTATCGATTCCTTCTCGTAAACGTGGATATTTGAATAAGTGTAATTACCTGGAAGCATGCGATTTCGAATTATTGTAATTATAATTTGACCTCAATGCAATGCACACGTTAAGTGGAAAGTGAATTCTGTATTCTCCGAGTTCGTTTAACTTTAACATTTTTAACCAAAATATTCACGTCAGTATTATTTTACAGCAGATCTTTGGGAACAATTGAACCGTTGAAAGGATATGTATTAACGTAAAATACAAATATTATAGGCAATAACATGAATTTAAACGCTGAACTGTAACTCGTGTCCGTTTGAGTATACAGGTATTGAACTAGTCTGACACTTGCATGCAACTTTATGTAACATAAATGAGTAACAGTGAATCATAGTTTTATGTACTGAAACGGATTTCTACGACATGAAAAAATTGTAATGATACAATTGGTGCTTTAGGCACATGGATCTGTTCTGAATTCAGCCTTGAAGTACAGTATATACATATCTTTACATTATAAACGACAACGAATGCTGCCCAAATGTTTCGATTACGATAGAGTATATCTTTGGGACCAATTTGGTACTTGAATACATCAACAATCCTAGAATCACAAATATGAGTTTTAATTAAGTGTCGTAGCAGATAGTTTAACTGTACTTGGAAAATTCAAAACAGAACAGTGTAATATCACAAAGATGAAATAAGAGAAAATGAGATATCTAGTAATTGTGAGCACAAAGTAGAAAATAGTAACAGTATGTTAAGCTATGTAGCAGAGAAGCGTATAGTTTGAACAAGTTAACAGTTTTGACAGTAGAAATAGAGGAAAAAGTATGAAAAGAACTCGAAGCAGACGAGAGAAAAGGAGCTTATTAGTACAGAAAGGCAAAGAGATAGAGAAGAATAGTTAACGAATGCAAACATACAAGATAAGTTTAAAATTCTTTTAAATAAAGTTCTTTTATTTCGAATAGAACATGTTTTAGTTTTTAAGCTGTCGCTTTAGTAGTTTGAGCAGCAATTTCGATAACACAAACACATGGTTATTATCTCTAGCCTTTTTCCGCATATATTCCAAGGGAAATATAACTTGTCCAACTGACTGAATTAAAATTGAAGTCATCCAGCACAATCCGAATATCTTAACCCATAAGTCAGCTAGAAGGTACCTAACCTAGTATGCAATGCCATAATCCCGTCGCACAAGGTAGGGTGGCAAATAGAATTTATATGTTGTGCATATACATATAATAAAAACAGTAATATTACATATAGAGGGTGTTAAGAAATAAAACTGTATACACTTTGTTGGGTACATATGAAAACAAGAAAAAAGTTCAAGTACACTTACACTCAATGTTCAATTGTTTTCGAGATATGACACTTTGACTTTCGCGTAAATTATGAACGCGACGATATCTGTAATCTATGTAGGCATCTAACGCAAAATTGTCTGAACCAAAAAATGCACCTAATCTATTTTATATTACTTCAGTTATTAATAAGGTAGTACAAGCTATCTCCTTCGAATTCTTTTCCTACTTGGCTGTATCAAAAGCTATTTAATAGTAAGTACCTAAGCAAAGCAACGAGTTCCTTATAATCAATACGTAGGAATATATGTATTTGTTTCTAGAAAAATATTTCACTACTGATAATTAGTTCAATGGAAAGTTATTGCTCAGAAATTAGTTGTTGGAGAGGGCTAGGTCGGTTGAAATGATTTATATTATCATGTGGATTAACTATTGCATGCACATTTTGTAAGTGAACTCATAAATTCTATCCCTTGTACACGCCATTTGCATGTAAACAAACAATTAAGCCCATATGTGGGGAATTTATCCATTCACCCATTTAATGATTTACTTTAGACGTCAACGTAACATTTTAACATTGTAATCTGCAAAATTAAGTCATTAGTAGTATGCTTTTACGATATGTATAATGAATGTAACGTAATACGTAATCTGTGCGTAATAAACGAGATTTAATAAAAAACGAATACAGTGAAATCCCCACAATTTAACTTTCATGAAAGACGTCGTCGCTTTACAGTATAGCAACATTGTACCTTATGCTATGCTTATTTTTACTAACGCTACGCTAACTTTCAGGTTAAACTAGATACCAAACTTATCTAGGAACTCGAATTTACCACAAATGTTATTGTTGAATATTCAATTAAGATTGAAACACAGAATCGTGCGGCTTGGAATAAATTTATTATGCTAACAAATGTGATGTTGGCTTTGCGTATTATTCGTTGATTAAAGTTGCTAAACTAATTTCGAAAGTTAAAACAGTGTTTAGTTTTATGGCAGTAGCACTAATTGTTATGCTTATAAATAAATGTTCATACAACGATGAACTGGTTTCTCTGAAATATAGCAGTAATTCAATTGTCAAAAGGTATACTAAATGCTAACAAGGAAGCGAAACATGAGATAATAGAATTACTTAATGGTTCCATGCTATTATTTTTCGAGTAAACAAGTATTGTGTTTTAAAGATTCTAGTGTGATTGTAAAATTTCAAGTGTTATGAAATAAAATAAAAAAAGCATTTACGTTATCACGGATTTGCGTTTATTTGTGCAACTTACAAATAAAAAAATACACACGTTTCAATATGAGAACGAATAGCGACTACATTTGGCACACATACATATATCATTGAACATCCCGTTTGACACACAAAGTATAACTCAAGAAATTGTTTTTCGTAAATTGTTCTTCCTGAATTATTTTTGATAAGTTATCCTTACTATGAAGAACGCTTTCAGTTAATAATATTATCTTGGCTTAAACTAAGGCTAACGTGTTCGTTAAAACTAACTTTATACCTCATTTAACAGAAGCTCCATGCTAGCGTATTTTTCATAAAAATATGGTATTTGATCTTATGTAAATATAAAAATAATAACGGTGTTGCATTACAGGCAAAATTAATGAAAATATACCGGGTGCGTTATTAGTGTGTCCGCGGAATTTGGCTTGAAAAGCTAACAAAGATAGGAAAATGAAACTTTCTATGCGTAGATAGTTATGCCATAGCGCTTATTGTAAAATTATTTACAAATATACAGGTTGTTACAAATATCCCCAACCTCCTGATTTTTTTTTTTTTATTTAAATGGATTTTTAGTAATTATTTTGATAGCCACCTACATTACCTTTGTAATAATATAGAGTTCTGTGCACTGACAACTAGTTTAGTTTATATTGGAATTAAAAAAAATGTTACAGTTGCAGCATTTCGCATTTTAAGTTGTAGGTCGAAGATGGGTATCATGTATCGAGTTATTCTTTGGATATCAATTTGGAGATCTTATATGTTTCTAAACGGTATAATGTAAAAATATATACAGGGTGTTAAATAAGTCATATCACAATTAGCGCAACACTTTTTTCTCAATTTTTAAAAATAGAACCTATATTTGTCAATGTTGTCACCAAATTCCCTATAAAATTACCCTCAATATGGTATCAATATCGTAATATTTATTTACCGTATTTTCGATGACATTACACTTTTGTATGAAATATCTTTAATATTAGTCTCTATTGAGTACATCTAACATATGTAGATAACATACATCATACGTAATACAAATCATTATTATATCAGTTTTTTGATTTATTAATAGTAAATTAATCTTAATTCAAACAATGCTTGCCTATTTTTCCATTCTGCTCTATGCACATTCTCAACCATCTAGTATAGACTGTCATATTGTTCTCGTTCAAGTGAAAAAAGCATTTGTTCTAAGTAGCTTTAGGTTTTCTGTGGTTGTGGGGGACGTCATGTAAATAATGTTTTTTATAGTAGGTCACAGAAAAAATCTCAAGGGGTGAGATCTGGTTATCGCGGTGGCCAACTTATTTGACCGTCTTTCTCAATCCACTTATTAGTAATACTCTACCCACATAGATGCGCTCTTACAGCAGCTTTGTAATGTGCGGGTGCTTTATCGTGTTGGTACCATTATCTGCCCGTGAAATCACCTGATAATCCTTCAAACAGTATTGATTAATTATTTTCTAGAAAGCTTATCAATTTCACAATTTAAAGTACTATCAAAGAAAAAATGAAGCGGCATTTTCTCAGATGCCTTCCCAAGTATTAACACTCCATTTGTGTTGATACAAAATGGGTTGCACAAAATGAGGGTTACTTGTATGATAGTAGTACAATTTTTTTCTCTTCATTATTCCAGGAGTAGCAAATGTTGCTCCATCGGTGAAAAGTACATAATCTATATCTTGTTTTTTTGATAAGAGGGAGAAAATTTAAAATCGTCCGCCAAAATATAGGCTTATGATTGGTTAGTTGCCAGTCATGTTTACACTGCTCAAATTTGCCAATTTTAGTGCCGCCAGATTGCAAACACAGCTGATTGAGTAAATATTTTTGTAAAGTATTTTCCAATTTTTATTTGTGTTCCTACGGTATTCAAGCAACAAAATTAGTTTTTTAAGAAACTATTTGCTTGTGATAATAGATTCATAGAATAGTACAACTGGATTATCAACACCGCCTCAAAAAAAAAACGTACTACCTTGGAATGTGAACATTAGTCGGTACAGGAAAAGCATATATAAGACAATTATTGGTGGTTGTCCTAGAAAAAAAGGACACAGATAGCACTGCAAATATCAAACACTTTAGGTAGTATACTTAGATAAGCGTATATTAGCTTCTGTGTATTTATATTCCATAATAAGAATAGGTGTTTCAAGAACAAGTGTTTACCGAATAATTCATGAATATAAAACCAAAGGGCTAATTTCACCACCATCAAAACGATTGTGGAGAAAATCAGTGCTATCTACATTTGACGATACTGTTAAATACTTGATAAGACGAGTAAGTACAGTTTTTTTGTGATGGAGAACTTCCTACACTAAACAAGATTTTAAGGAAATTAAAGGAAGATGAAAATATATAATACCTCAACTGAGTCGCTCTACTTTATATAAATTAATGAGAATGCTTAATTTTAAGCAAGTTTTGGTATTAAAACATTTAAACGTTTTATATACTACTTAGTTATAGGTTTTTAAGACGTAGTCGCAAAACTATGCCATTTGAACGTGAAGACATTGTTTTATGGAGACGAAGATATTTATCTTCGATTAAAAAATATAGAACTGAATAACGTCTAATATATTATTTAGATGAAACTTGGCTTAATGAAGGACACACAAAAGCAAAACTGCGGGTAGATGTTAATGTTACCACACGCAGACAAGCATTTATACATGGTGTAACAACGGGTCTGAAAAATCCTGTTGGTAGAGGTATATAGACGCTTAATTATTTTACATATTGGTTCGAAAAATGGTTTTGTTGATGATGGCTTGTTGGTATTTGAGGGAAGAAAAACAGCTGACTACCACGATAAGAGGAATGCAGATGTTTTTGAGAGATGATTCAATAATATTTTACAAAAATTTCCTGAGACTAGCATCATTGTAATGGATAATGCATCCGAAGAAAGAAAAAATATCATACACGTAAAAACATATCGTCTATACTATTATTGTATTTCTTGACTTAAATATTAATTCCTAAACATAACATAAAGGCATAGACAATTACCATTACTTTTTTGAAATGTGATCTGTTCATGAAGTTAAGTACTAAATATACAGGGTGTTCCTAAATATCATGTACATAAGGAAGGGGGTAATTATTTGGTTTATTTTGTGCCTAAAATTTCATATAAACATAGGTCTGCAAACGCTTCGTTACCAATCTGCAGGGTGTTGAAATTTCAAGATTTTTTCACTTTTTACTGTATAGCTCCTACAGTTTTTGAGATATTTTGCTCAAATTTGGAAGGTAGGTTACGCTATAAGGCCTGCATCATTAGCCATACCAAATGATGATGTAGATCTACAGGGTAATAATTTTTTCGGGGTCATGCCCTCTTTTCTCACCCTGAACTTTTTTGCGATGCGCCACTGCTAGATTCTAAAATACGCAATAAATTTTCTGTCTTGCTTAGACACTTTTTGATCTCTTGTATTTTTTTCTTATCTCTGACAGTTATCGAGAAAAAAAATAGAAAACAATTTTCTGTAATTCGCCAGAGAAGATTAAATTTTTTAAAATGGTCTAGCAGGCTCTGGCTTTATTCAGATAATCACTTTAGTTTATTAATTTTAAGAGTTAAGGTGCTACTACCTATTAAAAAATAGGATGACCCGGTTTTCGTAGCATTGTTTTATTACAATACAAAGTAACATAACTAATAACAATAAAAACGCGAATTAATAACAATGACAAGGAAACTATGCTACAACAATTGTTGAAAGTGTCCTCCTCCAACCCTTATACAGGCGTCCGCTCTTCTTCTCATTGATGCTCGCACTCTCTCAAATACTCCTGGAGTATTTCTTATCGTTTCAAATCCATTGATTATTCGATTTCGTAAGTCATCAACAGTATTCACAGGTGTTGTATACACTAGAGATTTGAGATGTCCCCACAGGAAAAAATCTATACTATTTAAGTCAGGGGACCTAGGGGGCCAAGGCTGAGGTCCACCTCGTCCTATCTACCTATTCTCATATACCTCATTTAAACACTCCCGAGCCAAAATAGAAAAATGTGATGTGGCGCCATCGTGCATATACCACATTTGATTTCTAAGTAAAAGGGGCAAGTCTTCAAGTAATAAAGGCAATTCATTCTGCAAAAACAGCCTGTATGACTGACCAGTAAGTCGATTAGGCAAAAACACGGACCAATCAAATTATCTCCAATTATACCACCCCATACATTTAATGAGAACTGTTCTTGAAAATGCGTTTGTACAATTTCATGTGGATTTTCATCTGCCCACGTATGGTTGTTGTGGAAATTGATAATTGAAGTCCTTGAAAAATTCGCTTCATCGGTAAAAAGGATTTTACAATTAAAAATGCGGTCTGCTGCTAGCTTATTAAGGTACCATTGGCAGAAATCAATCCTTAAAGGGAAGTCTCGAGGAAGAAGAGCCTGCACTCTCCGAATGTGGTAAGGGTATAGCAGGGAAACACGTAGAATACGCCAAACAACTTGATGACTAATATTTAAATGTTCACTGATTTTTCTGGTGCTGGTGCGAGGATGTCTGTCTATTTCATTCAGAATAGCCTCTTCGATCTGTGGTGTTCTAACAGTACGTGGTTTACCTGCATCATTACTATTCTTTCTAAAAGTTCCACTTTCTCCAAGACGCCTATGAATATTTGAAAATATTCGATGATCGGGTATCATTCTATTAGGATAGCGCTCCATGTACAGACGCCTGGCTTCTCTTGCATTTCCATTCGCAAGGCCGTAGATAAAATGCATGTCAGCCATTTCAGAATTAGTGAAATTTGGCTTATTTACAAAATTATAACGACTATTTAAAACACTTTTACACCTTACAGTTTGCAATTTAAAACTTTACTTATACAGACACAAGTTACGATTTCTAATGTCAGTTGTCAAATTAATAAACTCAAAATTTATTGCGTATTTTAGAATCTAGCAGTGGCGCATCGCAAAAAAGTTCAGGGTGAGAAAAGAGGGCATGACCCCGAAAAAATTATTACCCTGTAGATCTACATCATCATTTGGCTAATGATGCAGGCCTTACAGCGTAACCTACCTTCCAAATTTGAGCAAAATATCTCAAAAACTGTAGGAGTTATACAGTAAAAAGTGAAAAAATCTTGAAATTTCAACACCCTGCAGATTGGTAACGAAGCGTTTGCAGACCTATGTTTATATGAAATTTTAGGCACAAAATAAACCAAATAATTACCCCCTTCCTTATGTACATGATATTTAGGAACACCCTGTATATTTAAGTAGTAAGTTCATATCAGTTCATATATACTCATATTTCATATCTATTATTTAAATTTACCGCCAAAATTTTCTGCTATTAAATTTACCTAATGTGATGCGACCTGAAGCGTTTTGTCCCTCTTATTAAAAAACATAGTATAGAAAATGTTGATCTCGAGGTAATCGTAAAAGCAGCCATTCACAATACATAATTCTTTTTTCAAAATCGGTTTGTAGTAAGCCTTGGTAATCACTAGTTTTATAAGGATGAAACTCGTCTCCTGCTAGTAGTTGTAATTCCATGTTGTTTTGAATTTGTTCATGTTGACACACCTGGATTTTCTATGATAGACTGAATGGCGGTCACTTCATTATCTTCTATAACGATAGTTTTTATCTTTTCATGTTTGGAATAATTCACTGAACCTGACCAAAGGAAATATACCAACAAATAGTCAAAGCTTTTCTAAGGTTCTTTCAGTAAAAGTAAAAATCATGTCTATTGTGTTGTTTCTTTCGAGAAATTTATTTTAGTAAATGAAAATATATAGAGAATAACAATAAAACAATGTAAGTGACGACTACATTAATAATCAATCATTAAATAATTCAAATTGCAATAAACGAATAGTGACAAAATTGTAACAAATATTAAAACGCGATAAGAATAAAGAGAAATTACAAGAAACGACTTAATGTTGAAATTTTTGACAGAGATTTGATGTTTCTTCAAATTCCTTTTATTTCAAAATCATGGCTAACTAGCGGTGTCCCGCATATTGAATAATACTAAAGATATTTCACATAAAAGTGGAATGTCTTTGAAAATACGGCAAATAAGTATTACGATTTTGTTACCATTTGAAGGTAATTTTACAGGATATTTGGTGACAATATTGAAAAATATTAGTTCTATTTAAAAAAAATGAGAAGGAAGTGTTTGAATTTCGCTAATTGTGACACACATATAAGGTGTTAGTCTCCACCTGCTGACCTAATTAAATACTATTTGTATACAATTGTTACTATTATTAATACAGAGTGTTCGAAATATACGCCCGAAAATGAAATCGGAAAAATTACCTAAAGTCAATTTTCGATCCCTTTGTATAAGCATGTCTATTATAAAATGGATAGTTTTCGAAATATTGGCAAGTTAGTATTTTTATCTTCTACAAAACATACTATTTGCATTAATTCATTTTTAATTAGTTAGCCATGGCAGTATTTCCAAAATTGGAAGTTGTCAGTTGTCGAATAAAAATCATTTACCTTATAATAATTACAATAAGTCATACCGGGACGCACATTACACAAACAATCATTATTAATTTTTTTTTATTATTTGTGGGGGATGTAATAAAGTTATTTTAAGAACATGTGATATATTTGCAACTCGACATCCGCAAAAATGAAAACTGTCTGGTCCGTTGAATGTACTATAAAAAACTTTAGAAACTTTGTATTCGTGAGAGCAGAGATCCAGAGAAATAAACCTAGCGAAAATAATGAAACAATCTACGTAGAAAAATTCAAAAACTTAATAACAGACGCAATAACTAAATAGAAAGAATTATTTTAATGCTCAAACTGACGCCTTTGAACATCGAGACATTTTTCGCTCCTAATTCGTAATTGGTGCTCTTTTACTTTAGTATATTGCCAAAATTGCAGATCATTCCTAGCTATAGTTTTCCCACAATCGATCGTTGCAGTTCCCGGTGAACCACCCTGTATATTATTGCAAAAGGTAATATAGATGGCTATCGAAATAATTACCAAAAAATATAGCAATCCATTAATATTTAGAAAAATTGAAGGAGGTTTCCAAAATTTACAACACCCTGTATATTTGTAAATAATTTTAGAATAAGCGCTGTGGCATACTATCTACGCATAGAAAGTTTCATTTTCCTATATTTGTTAGTTTTCAAGCCAAACTCCGCGGATACACTAATGGCGCACTCGATATAATATTATTATACGTATTTTTAGTTTTCTTCAAAAAATATGGTAATTAACTTGCTAGGCTCTTAATTTATACGACCTTCTATATTAAAAAGTTTCGTTAATTTTTACTGCTATGCCGAGGCAATAATAAATAAAATTGTTTTAATATGAAAGCTTATAGTTTATTGCTTTATTTTGATTTATTAGTTTTTGGAAAAATCCAGCATATACCTTACATTATTTAAAAAAATCTTAACATAACATTCTTACGCTTCATCACACATAAATTTAGAGAGCTTTTGATTCGCCGCAAAAGTTGTCTGTGCTCCTGTTATGAATGTTAAACTGTAATAAATAATTGTAATAATTAAATAATTTATTACGAAACGGTTAACAAATTAAACGCCATGTAGTAGTAGTTTGCTCCGTTTCGTAATAAAAAGTCAACCATCGTGCTGTTATGGTATAATATTGCCAGATAATTGCTTCATAGTTTTTGGAATTTAGCGCTACAACGGAAGGCAAAAGATAATAATAAATTAAGGTTTATTTAACTTAATTTTATTGAATTACGTTCTAATTGTTGTTTATGTAATCAAGTAATTAAAATTATCTATAATTACAGTATTCGTTTGATATATGTATATTCTAGAAATAGTCCTAGAGACTTGGTTAGCGCTGCACTTTGGAGCCTTTAAATGTAAAACTTCCACTATACTTCATTTGGAAAATACCAGTAATCATATAAAGTTAGTAGATATATTGTAAGTTAAGTTATCTTTATAAAATAATCATATTTGCTTGATTAAAGATCCGATTGATCGTTAGATAAATTCTACAAATCGTATTATCTCTTAATACTTTTGAAGATCAGAAATGGTGGGAAACTCTCATTTACTTGTAATGTTGATACACATTTGTGTGCGATATTAAATTAGTTGAAGTTAGTTAGCATTCCTAGATAAATACAGAACTATTGGTATATATTGATATAGTGGCACATGGATGCTAGATGTTGATGCATATAATAGTAACAGTTAGAAACTACAGTACATCCGATGAATTACGTATTTAATTGAATTACAAACTTGGTACGCCCTTCATGTGCATAACAGAGTAATTTTCGTAAAGAGCATATAATAGACCCTGGTGTGTGCAATAGATCCACCACTTATACCTTTCCACTAATTTATTATCCTACCGCAGCAAATAATTTGGATTTAATGCGTTCTAATTGCGATACATATTATATTAAGTCAATCGAAACTGTGTTCTTAGAGAAGCACCATGGCCTGATAATAATTTCACCAGTCCTCCAGGACTATTAACCATCTCCTTCTTCATCCCTCTCTTCTTAAGCTAAGGGCGTACTGAAACTAATTTGATTAGACGCACAATCAGGGAACAACGCTCCCCATCTCTTGCAAATTTATCAATCCAAACTCACGATACATCGAATTTCTATGCCTGAGCCCTTCTAGGATTACGTATGCCTTCGTCGGTAGAGGCATAGGTAAATCTCATCGTTATACGTATACCCACATTTTTGCGTAAGCATGCAATTTATATGTGGAGATGAACTCGAATCACAAAGGTATTAAGTTAGGGCGGTAAAGACGGTTTCCTGGTTTGTAGGCAAAGTGGTTAGGTGTAATATTGTGTTAAAGGTGCTAATGTCTTCTCTCTGGGGAAATCGCGCCTGGATTTTGTTCCAACGCTCTTGATTTTCACCGTTACTCAATTCAATGGTATGGTGTAGTATTATTACGCAGCTCCCCGTGTAAGACAGTAAATCAACATAAACCACGCGAGGTATTGCATTCACGCGAAGTAGTAACAGCAGTAATTATTTTAAGTGATTTTGCATCCATTTATATTTTAGTTACATGATAAATAAATAATACGACACGGTATTACTAAATAAGGAATTCCAGCAATATTATTTTACTGTTCTTACGTTTGTTACTAGCATTTTAAATTACGTATTTGTATCAACCTGCAATCTTTCAATGGCTTCAAATGTGGTAAAATCTGGTGTCATGCAAATCACTTACACAGTCGCATGTATGTACAGCGCGAAGGTAAGGTATAGCGTTTTTAATCAATTTGACGCAAGTATAGTTACAAACCAAAACCTTTAAAAAATCAACTTCTTACCTGCTACCACTTTGATGGTTGTTGGTAAATAGCATAAAAATTCAAATATAAATATAGCAATTATTGCAGAGCTCAGTAATTACATATAATAAATTAGTGTGTGGTGTCTGTAAATATTTTGTAGTACGATATTTGCAGAGAAAAAATTAACTACTTCGCTTTATATATTAGTTAACTGATAAAGTTATTGTCCATTTTTACACGAAATGAATAATAGATATCGATAAGAACTAATTTAATACCTCATAAAAGAATCTCATAGTTCTTGCTACCATAATAAAAAAATATTTAATTAGATCAACTAAATTTCGCCGACTTAGAATTATGGGGTGTTGTATAAATTATATAGATAAATATTTTTTATTTCATGTGTAAGAAATATATATGATAATGACAAACATAATGGTTACACTGACAAGTATTCAGTTATGGAGGCTCTACTTGAATTAAATATTCAAATAACCTTCTCTTGCATAATGTTAAATATGTGATATTCTGTATATTACAAAGCAACTTTCTATACAATTTAATGCACATATACAGCGTGCCTTTTTCATACATATGTTTCCTGTGAATAGCACGATAGAACAAAACATTTCTGGGTTGCTTGAGCACACCATTGCTGTATATCATGAAATAGTTACTTTGACATTTCATAATAGCTTTATATGAATAAAAAAACAAAGAATGTTAATTCATTATTACGCTTAAATAGTTCTCTACAAGATTGTCTATACTCTAGTTTAAACATTATACGTAGTGCCGTTTTCTGTATTACAAATATTTGTACTGCGTCCACGGAACTACCCCAGATCACTATACCATATTGCACTAGCGAGTAGAAGCTTGCGTAGTATACTTGTTTCGAACGTTCACTTGCTGTGACAATAGCCTAAGACCGTAATACACGTGACCAAGAAATACTGCGTTATTTGACAACTCCATAAGATTATTGGTTCAATTGCACACTAGTTGAATATTCTGTGGCACTTCGCAAACGGAAGAGAGCACTATTTGTCTTAGCTACGTTCACTATTTTCACGCATCCATGTGCTTATTTTGTCTAAGACAAACTGTATTTGTTGTAGCATTTTTGGTAACGTATTACTACTCTTGATAACGGGAATATCATCAGCATAATACATTATTTTACTATTTATGAATATTAAAAAGAGGAGTGGGCTTAATATACCTCCTTGTGGAATTCCCGTATTGACTGTGACCGCTTTGGTTACTTCGAGGACTCCATCTCGGCTGGCACAACACTTTTTGTTTTTTTCCTTCCAAGAATGATTTCAACCATTTCAATGCATTGTGTTAAATGCCGTAGTTATTCAATTTTTCGTAGAATTGCGTAGTCCAAACAGTCAAATACCTTTGCCAGATTAATAGACAAACCACACACTAATTTTCTCCTGTTTAACTCTAACTAACCAGAATGTACGTAGAGTATTCGAACATAGCGGTTCAGTGCTTTTTTGCTTCAAAATCCATGCTGTGCAGTGTTCCACATATTGCTATTGTAAAATAATCACATAAATGCACATACATAATTCTTTAAAAAATCTTGGAGAAAGAGCATAAAATACTTATTGGTCTGTAGTTACATTCCAACAGAGCGTCGCCGTTCTTGTATATAGCTTTGATAATAGCTATTTTCAGCTTATGCGGAAATATTCCTAATTTAATTGATGAGTTCAAAACGTCACACAATGGTTCAACGCAAGCAGCTACCGTCTTTTTCATTATATATGTTGGAATTCCGTCCTCGCCAGCATTACGTTTATTGCATATTTTAGATACCTCTTCAATGATTTCTGAAGACGTTACTGGTTTTAAAAATGACATGTCGTATAGAGGTAGTTTTACGGCAGATGACGTTGCGGAAAAGTTGGAATTGGATTTGAGAAGTATGAAGAAAGTTTTCCTGCTGTTGGCCACATCTTTATAGATGGTTTGGTTTTAAAGATAGCACAAAATGAAACTATTTTCTATAGTGTTTTACTTTTGTTGTTTGAGTTTTTTTGTATTTATTTTGAGTTTGTGTTTTTAATAGCTTACGATACGTGGTTTTCATTTCTTCGTATAAGTACTTCATAGTAATAAAGTACTTTTGCAGAACGCAAAGCGTGTCCAATTTCTGCTTACAGGCTTGTATAGCTGGCGTAACGATCGTGGTGTTCTTTTTATCCGTCAGGGTTATTGAACAACATTATTTGTCTACCTATTACAAATATCGAAATAATATTGGAAGATATTCATGAATGCGTTCCATTTGTCGTCAACGTTGTATGTATATTAGATTGTATGTTTCTAGCCAGTCTTTATTTCTTATCAAATAAATATATTATCCGTTATCTGTTCCATCAAAGAGTATTTTCAATGTGCTTTTATGCCTTTGGATATTTCACATTTAAAATGAAAATAATGCACATATTGATTTCATAGCTCCTATCTCAGTTTATTTATCTAAAGGAATGATATATTTTGATTAGAGCAGTATAACTACAGTTTTTTACTTGTACTGAGGGCGAGTATTTTGTTACACAATGATTTGTTCTGGTCCTTCGTACAACTATTATGGTTGCAACAATTACAATTTCGAACACGGAGTATGTGAAAATTTAATACAATAATTGTTCAGTGAAGTATAATTTAGTATGATTTTGTAAATTTATCTTAATCGTTATTATATCCATTTTATCCACAGATAAATAGCTCATTGCAATTATAAATATTTCACGCGCAATTTACAGTCGATTTACGTGCTTTCTCTTCTACTTATTTAAAATTATATCCAACCTTGTAAGTTGTAGTGCACTCAGTTTTTATAAACCATTTTGTTTTAGTTTCTATCAGACATAAATATAAACAAAATGAAATTGAAAATAGGCATTTTTGTGTAGTAGTTAAATATGGAGAATGAAGTATTTGTTTAGATTCATGTTCGTGTTTAAACGAAAGCGTAAATAACAAGAACTCCTGTATAGTTAAACATCAAGCAAGTCGTATTTGATTTGCACCTATAGTCAAAACGGAACCTTAAGAAATGTATGCTTTCTTGGTAAGGTAGGAAGCTGTTTTGAAATTAAAGAAACATTCGCGTAAACCAATTATCTTTTCATTTAAGCAGGCATGACCAATATGGACCGCTTTTGGGTGGTTGCAAACATGTAAACACCTATACATAATATAATATTATGAAACTGTGATCTCAACCTGCAATCACTATTTAAATAACAGATGTCTCACCTCGCGCAGAAAATTTTTTGTTAAATGTATTAAATTTTAAATATTGATGTAACGTGGATGCATGGAATTGTGCAGGGTCAAATAAACATACGAAAAAGTGAAATACGTTTGTCTGTAATACGGATAACACTTACAGCTAATTGTACTACTTCTAAGAAATACAAAAGATGCAGAACTTTTGGAGTATGAGAGATCTACAGATTACATAGAATTTACTTTGTTTCAATATAGACCATCATATATTTTCATAGGACAATACTTCGATATCTTAAATGAATACATAAAATTAATTTTACTCGAAATAAATCTTAGTGTTATCTTAATAACGAAGTCATTATCTAAGATATACGTAGATCTGTTACCCGATAAAATAGCATTTCTGGAATTGTTTACAGTTCTTTATAAATATAGTGTACTCAAGAATTGTATTCTCATTAAATTTATAACCGTTATAGCGAGGATAACCATGGATATAATAAAAGGAAAGATGTCTATACATACCACATTAAACAATTTTTCAATTTCATCGGCATAAGGTAGTAATTCTAAGCAAAAATAATTAATTTCTATGCTATTTCTCTGTGAATCGCAGTGAAATAGCATTTAGTTATTTTTTTTATACTGATGAAAGTATTGAAATAGTTTTTAAGGAGGACGATCATGGGAGGATTCTACCTGTGAGAAAACATTTAATATTTATAGCAACAGAGTTGCCAGGAGTAGTGATAACCATAAATACCCTAAAATGTAGCGGAATATTTGTATTTTTGAAGATCGAATAAAAGTGACCGAGCAGCAATACATGACACATAAGTAGTAGCATTAAGTATATGATTTCAATTATATTAAAGAAGTATGGTGGAAAATTAAATATTTTTAAACATTAAGTATATATGCAGTGCCACCCGTCGATTTTTATTTTTTGATTTTTTTTTCTGTGAGGCTGTAGTCTACAGGGTCTATCAAAAACAGATGTGACAGATTTTTTACACAGGACAAAGTAAATATGGATGGTGATTCCATGAGGAAATTTTGAAGAAAAATTATCGTAAAAATTGAAAATAAAAAATGTTCATCAAAATTAAATGTTATAATTGAACACCGTTAAAAATTTGAGAATAGCCAAGATGATTAAGAAATTCTTTTTGAACATGGTCAATGACATTTGCGGTAATGTCTAATTTTTTTATGTGTGGTGGGTGCTTAGTTGCATTCCGTAAGCAGTATCACTAGTATGGCTATCAATGCAACTCTCGCGGTGTAGTTTTTCTTTGTGTAAATTGATTTCAAATGGCTTTGTGACAGCATTATACCGCCTTTAATCACTTCGCTCCTAACAGCAAATGGTAAGTTGATCGGATTTCAATTCTCAGAGAAAAATGTCACCGTCTTTCCGGAGAATTATAACTGGACACCGGAGTAGATCTGCTGCTTATCAGTGAGCAATACCGGGATAAGGAATGCACCGGGTGGTACAGGGACACACTCGGCACTGCAGCTATATGGATACCGGACACGAACAGCGTCATCGTCGACAACCACGGAGCCCGAAACGGATACGTGTGGATAAAGAGCGGCACCATCACCTACGTGAGCTGCTATCTCACACTCAACGAGCCGATAGCGGACTTTCAGGGCAAGCTCGACAACCTGGAAGACGACCTACGAGAAATGGCAGGGTCCACTATTGTAGGAGAGACGTGAACGCCAAAGTCGTGGAATGGGGTATGGAATACACCGATTCTCGAGGGAGGCGTATACTGGACATGGCGGCCAGACTCGGACTCAGCGCGGTAAATGTTGGAGACACCACCACGTTCAGGAGACCAGGTTACGGAGAGACGATACCGGACATCACATTGGCCTCGGAGGACATTGTGCGGGACATCGTGGACTGGCGAGTCATGGAGGATTACACCGGAAGTGACCACCAGTACATAAGCTGCAATGTGACGAGGCAGCAGCCGATCAGGAGAAATCCTGCTCCGCCCGGTCCTCGATGGAACGTAGCGAAGCTGAATGAAGACGCCCTGGCTCATGCAATCGCTCGGGGAAAGGATGCCGTCATGGAATGTACCGGTTCGGCGGAGACAATTGCGGACGCGACCATGGGCCTCGTACGTTGCGCCTGCGACGCCTCTATGCCGCGGAGAAGGAAACACAATAGAAGATCTGCGTATTGGTGGAACGACGAGATCGCAACCCTCCGGAAACGATGTTTACAGCTTAGGCGGAGAATAACCAAAGTGAGACGAAGAGATCCGAACGCGGCAGAACTAGAGTCCGAGGACTTTAGGAACGCCAAGAGAGATCTCAAGAACGCCATCTACAGGAGCAAGAAACGTAAGTGGGAGGAGCTGTTGCAGGACGTTTGCAACAACCCATGGGGCCTTGGGTACAAGATCGTCATGCAGAAGCTTACGACGAAGACTGCGAATCCAGTCCTCGAACGAGATCGTATGCGGAACATCGTTGATACGTTGTTCCTTACCCATCCGGAGAGAACTGCGGAAATGGAGGACGAGCGATTGAACGACATCCCGCTTTTTAGCGGAGATGAACTGTCAAGAGCGGCGAACTCCCTACAAAACCGGAAGGCACCTGGACCCGACGGAATTCCGACGGAAGCTCTCAAGATTGTGGCGCGCGTCTGCCCAGATCTGCTTCTGAACATGTACAACCGTTGTCTAACAGAAGGAGCGTTCTGCAAGAGATGGAAGGTACAGCGACTAGTGCTGATAAGCAAAGGCAAGGGCGACCCGACCACGGCATCGGCATACAGACCGCTATGTATGCTGGACACGGCTAGAAAGCTACTAGAAAGACTGCTCAAAACGCGACTGGAGAGCAGCATAGACGACGCGGGAGGCCTGTCCGAGAGACAGCATGGCTTCAGGAAGGGACACTCCACCGTCGGCGCCGTAGCGCAGGTAGTGGAAACCTTCGAAGCCGCTCAACGGGGAAATCATTACTCGAGACCCCTGGTGATGCTCGTCACATTGGACGTAAGAAACGCCTTCAACTCGGCGAGATGGGACGTCATGTTGGACGCCCTGCAGAACACGTTCGACACGCCATCCTATTTACTTAGGATGATACGCAGCTACCTTAGCGACAGGAAGCTGGTCTACGACACAGCAGGCGGGCCGTGCACGAAGAAGATAACAGCGGGAGCGGCGCAGGGTTCCATACTCGGCCCCGACTTATGGAATGTGTCCTACGACGGGATTCTCCGAATGGAGCTGCCGCAAGATGCGTATCTGATAGGATACGCAGATGACGTAGCGGCAGTCATCCTAGCGCGTGACGAGGCGGATGCCCAGAGAAGGCTCAACCAGGTTATGAGAAGAGTCACCACATAGATGGACGAACACGGCCTGACCCTGGCAACGGAGAAGACCGAGGTCGTTCTACTGACCAGGAGAAGAATCCCTAGGGAGGTCGAGATGACGGTGGATACGGAAGTCATAACCACTACAACTTCCGTGAAGTACCTCGGACTGCGGCTCGACAGCAAGATGACCTTCTGGCAACAGATTCAGTCGTCGAGCGATAAGGCCGCTAAGATAACGACGACGCTGAGCCGACTAATGGCCAACGTAGGAGGACCGACGGCGAGTAAACGCCGGCTGCTAATGACCGTCACCCATTCCATACTGTTGTATGGAAGCAAGATCTGGACTGATGCCTTACAGCAGGACAAGTACAGAAAGCGGATGGATTCAGTACAGCGACGGGGAGCACTCAGGATCGCCAGCGCATACCGTACGGTTTCCGAACCGGCGGTGCTCGTGATCGCAGGAGTAACCCCGATAGACTTACTGGCTCAAGAAAAGAAGAGAGTCTACGAGACACGACGAGACGTCGGTGCACGACAAGCAAGAGCGGACGCTAAAGCGCTCACACGACAATGTTGGCAAGAGCGCTGGCAGAACGACACGAGAGGACGGTGGACGGCCAGACTCATCCGCAACATCACAGCGTGGATGGACCGAGACCACGGCGAAGTAAATTACTACCTCACCCAGTTTTTCAGCGGACACGGGAATTTCAACGCATACCTGGCTCGAATGGGTAAAGCAGAAAACGCGACATGTCTGTATGACGACTCTGCGGAAGATGATGCTCACCATACCTTCTTCGAATTCGAGAGGTGGAGTGACTACAGAGTCGCGCTACAACACGAAGTAGGACCTCTAACGCAGGATAACGTCGTGCAAACGATGCTGTCCGGACACGACCACTGGCAGTAGATCGCCACGTTCGTCGAGAAGGTGCTGAAGGAGAAGAAGAGAGAGACCCAAGCAATGGAGGCAGCCGACCGAGGCTAACTACGAGGTGCCATCCTGAAGTAATGCGACCAGCGGTTCCGGGATGGATTCTACACCTGACAAAGTGAGGCTTTTTAGTGGGTGCGAGCACCACACACCGGGGACGGGTCCCGTCCCTGATGGTGCGTTAAGGCATTTTTCCTCACTTAAAAAAAAAAAAAAAAAAAATTAATAATAATAAATATTAAAATAAATATATTTAAAATAAGGCATTTTTTTCGATGATTTTATTATTCTTTTGCTTGGTCTCCAACGTCAGTTTTAGTACATAAAAACAGAAACAAACATTCCCAACTATTTTTACCACTTGTGAAGTTATAATCAAAAAATTAAAAACTGTTAACGTCTGAGTGTCGTTTCGAACCGCTTAAAGTATAATTGGGCCGATATGTAAAATAGCTGTGGAATATTTCGATTGCTTTACTATCTTACTAAATTTTTTATCTACATACATCGGTTTGCAACACTTGTAAGTTTCCATATTGGAGGTATATGAATTTTAAGATCGTCGGTATACAATAAAAAACTGACTCAATGAATTTGTTAATATTAATAGGAACCAACCGCGGTCCTATGTGTGCCCCTGTTGCTTCGTTTGTATGGTTGAAACTCTGAAAGGCATCCATTTAGTTTTACAGTAGTAAATTAAACATCATTTCGTGTTAATTTTGATATGATACTTGGCAAAGTTTATTGCATGTGCATATGTGATGTACATATGTTTGATATTACGCTATAGAGAATCCGTGTATCTGAGAGCCGCTCGAATTATTCGGCTATTGACTGCCTATGAAAGCAAAATGTTTCATTTATGCACAAGTTCGTAATATCAGGATAAACCCACAATAATCCGTCGGTGTTGCAATTTAGCGTGGCGCTCCGTTAAAGCGCGTGATTCCTAGTAGAAGTGCTGGTGATTCGATGCTGTTTTAGGAGGTTCACTTGTATAATATTCGCTCGGAAGACACCACCAATAATCAGCATGCCAAAACAATGTATATGTTAAGGTAATGAAGATAACTCTATGAAGCTTAGACCCCCACTGCCATTAATTTGTTTCGTATCAAACGTTGTGTTTGATATCACAGCCGTTTGATTACGCGCCTTTGATATAGACCTGTGCGCATTGCTTCCAGTGCCATTGATTGTTTCTACATAAATTATAAATACAGTCCTAAAGAGCGGTAAACTATGTAGTACTACCTACAATATCATCGACAGGAAGTAAGAGACATAACTACGAACATTATAAAATAAATACTGATGGTATCGTTAAAATAAGATCAAAATCATCTTCTACCTACATTGTTCCAGCCCTTTATTTTCGTTTAAACGTCAACAGTTTTTATTTATCTTTAAGTATTTTGTTTTACAATTGCATTATTGGTCATTATTTGGGAATATTACTTTATCCTGGTTTTTAACGCTTCCCTAATAAATGCATTCAATCTTCGAAGGGCGATTTAGGACAAAAGACGTTCCACTTGTGTGGTGCAGTGGCAATTGCACATTTCTAAAGTTCACGCTTGTGTGACTTTGATCTCCTCTAGCGTTAGAAACATTTGTCATGGATGCTGAAATTTTAACCCTTACCAGTAACAGTTTTAAGTACGCAAATATGACATACTTTGCTGTGTACATTGTGTGTGTAAAGGTGTCTACATTTTCCAGCCAGTTTAGACTTAGAATTATGTGAAATCGAGGATGACTATTGATACAATGCATGACTATTGATACAAATATGGATGGATGGATTCTCGAACGCAGGGCTATATTGTGTGCATTTCTGGCTAAAAGATCGCTGGGGAATCACCTTAAAGCTTTCGATAGATTGCTGTTCACATCGTTTATCTTTGTATCATAATATACGCTGATCTATGTATTCGAAAGATATGTAAATTGCAGTAATGATCGTTTCAATGCTCTGCGATGCCAGAATCAATGCTGTGGTGTAGGTATATTATATGAATATTTTACTACTAATCTATATAACATTTATAATTTTCGTATATGTATATACCGTATAATTTAGAGGCACCATTCAATTTTCGCTAACAATTTTAACATTAATGCCAAATGATTATGTTTACCGTTTGTTTGCTCTTATGTGTAGCGCTCTTGAAATATAAGAATTGACTTACGCAAACAGATGTATCAAATTTGCACCCTTCTGTCCTTATATTTAGCTAATGAATGGTAATATTAAACTAGCAACTTGTCATTTACGTAAGATTTCTACAATTACAATTACAGCGTTTCTTATGCGAGTACTGGCTGACATTTGATATTGGCGTTGTTTCGTGTTTCACTTAGCCATTTGGCCAGTATATTTTCGTATTTCCGATATTCTTTTATGGTCAGTATATTGCAGTTTTAGTAAAGTATTTTCAGATATAATTGGAGGTTTACCTAAAAAGTGATAATAATTTAAATATATTATTTATCGGTAATGTACGCACAAAGAAATCTGCTTATCTAATTTACTTTCATTTTCAATTTTTAACGGATGGAGTAAAGTTTGAGTGAATTTGAGTAAAAACTTGATTCTTGCACTGTTCTTACATCTAATTCTAAATATCATTATTATCGCTTGTCAAGTTTTTAGTGTAATCTGAATTAATTTCAACTTAACTCACTGGTGAAATCAAAAAACACTGCTTTTAACACTTATATAATTTTGGACCAGAACCCTAGAACAGAACTCGCACTCTGCTGCCTTGTGTGAGCTTCCTCTGTTTCTGATTGCACTTCAGAAAATTTCCCTATCTAAACCCGTAGTACATTTGCCAAATCACACTTCAAGTGGAACAATAAGAATGTAACATGCAATCGAAGCGCAACCTTAAATTTCCTGTCAATAAAATAGCTATGTGTAATTCGACTTTAACAAAGAAAATGTCTCAAACGCATTATGGTTATTTCTCTCGAATTAAATGCGAATTACAGTGGGACCAAGACTGTTCTTGCGGTGAATATTAAAGCGATAAGGAAACCATAGACGTCGAACATAAAGGAACGAAAGAACTTTCAGGCGGTAATTATCGTGAAATATATAGTGCCGGTTCTCATTTATTATTGCGAAATTATTCAAATATACTTTTTGGGGAAAAACAATTTTAGGTTTTCTACGGATCGGACGATGTTTTCCTATATAAAGTGTATACGTTGGAAATTCTAATTAAACAAGAAAAGTTAATTAAATTTTAGCATAGCTATTGAATATATTCATATACACACTTTGATAGTAATTCCAAAACCAGAAAATTCATGAATTACAATTTCTTAAATTAGTGCAAGTTTTTCTTAGTTCTCTACACACAAATTAAATTTTCCAATTAATGTAGAGTCTAAGGTTTTGTTTCAATAATTTGGAAGTATCTTCTGATTTACCGTACACTACAAGAACGATTAGAGCTATCAATTAAAAAGCTGGACAAAAAGAAACTTTTATTCCTTAAAATTTCATAATTCTTTCTTTCACTTTTTCTGATTAATATTTTAAAGAATCTGATTTGTACTTTTATTGAAAAATCCTTACCGGAAAAAGTCAGAGTATGTAGAATTCATTTATCTGGAATATATGTTAGGTAGCGTACATCTGAAGTAGACAGTAAAAGTACATACTACACTTTTACTGTAATATACTTATACTTCTAATATTATACCTACAGAAAAAAATGTTCTACGAAACAATATATACTATTTGAAGGCATGTTTTGGTTTTAGATTAATTGGGACATTCAAAGGTTATAAATATAAGCACATGATGTGCTTTTTTATCTCTGCTTATTGAATCAATGACATTTTATGAGACATTAACAAAGGTTATACGAGGGAGCGTTTTTATATTCGCGGAATGGGAGATAAGGGGTGGAAATAAAAAACCAAATTATTTTTCTTTTTCAATATATTCACCTGCAAGACGGATACATTTTTCACATCTTTCAATTAATTTATTTATACCCTCATAAAAAATGATTTCTCTTTATCTGCAAAATACGCCGAAACTGCCTCCTTGACTTCATCATCGGCAGTAAATTTTTTACCCCGCAGCTCTTTTTTCATTTTCGGAAACAGGTAATAATCACTCGGAGCCAGGTCTGGGCTGTAGGGTGGGTGCTTCACAATTTCGTAGCCCACCTTATGCAGAGCAGCTAACGCAACGCGGCTCTTGCGGACGGGCGCGTTGTCGTGCAAAAGCAGCACACCTTTCGTCAATTTTCCCCGTCTTTTCTCTTTAATGGCTTCTTTTAGTCGCTCTAATATTGAAGCGTAATATTCTCCGGTTATAGAAACACCTTTATCTTTATAATCAATCAACAATATTCCTTCCGATTCCCAAAATACCGTTGCCATGAGTTTCCTAGCTGATTGTGACACTTTAAATTTCTTGGGAGGTGCTGTGCCCTTTTTATGCCACTGCATGGAGTCTTGTTTGGACTCAGGTTCATAATGATGAACCCAAGTTTCGTCTCCAGTAACAATTCGACTCAATACACCATCCTTGTCTTCATTACAGAGGTCCAAAAATGCACGCGAACACTACGCGCTGTTGTTTTTGCGGCTGCGCCGGCGTGAGCATTCTCGGCACCCATCTTGCGCTGACCTTAGATACGTCGAGATGATCGTGTAGGATTTTAAAAATTGTTGTATCGGATACTCCAGCCATTTCTGCGAGTTGTTTCTTCTTTAGTCGAGCATCTTCGAGTACAATTTTTTCAACTTTTTGGATAAGTGGGTCGTCTTCAAGGGATTCCCTTCCTTGTTTAAATAAACTATGCCACTTGTACATAATGGTTTTTCCTGGACAAGAGTCGCCGTAAACCAATGACAACTCATTCATTATGGTCGCGACTGATTTTCCTTGCCTGGTAAGAAACTTTATAACGGCACGATATTCGATTTTTTCCATATTTCACTTTTCACTCCTGATTATGTTACTTGGTTGACGATGGCTCAAAGACTAACTGTCTAATACTTACTTCGATGGTTGTCTGCCTCTTCTTGAGAGGTCCTCTTCTTCCAGTTCCACTTCCTTCATGGATGTCTTTCTGGTGGTTCTCGGGTTCCTGGGTTGTTGTGGCTTCTCGGAGTCTTCTGGATGGATCTCCCTCGCTGTTGATATCTGAAACTAACGAAACAGAGGTATTATTTTATGAATAAATCATCACCGCATTTCTCGGAGTATCTCCGTTGTTGTGCGGTGCTTGGTGGGTCCCACTGATTTTTGCGCGATAGCGCTACTCATCGCTGGGTTGCTGCTCGCGAGTGCCTTGTCGAAGAATCCTCGGTTGAGTTTCTTCAAGAACTCGTTCAGGTCCTGGGCGTCTGCCGCTGTAAGTTCTCGGAGGACTGCCAGCGTGGTGCGTCTAGGAAGTCGGAATACAAGTCGCAGAACGCGATTTTGCACTCGGACTAGTGGAAGGTTGTGAGATGGAGCCGCCGTGGCCCAAGCTGGGCTGGCGTAGGTTAGGATCGGGCGGATGTGGGTCTTATACAGCATCGCGCCCGTTTTGGGATTGAGTTTGGGGTTACCGAGGATAGGATATAGTTGGTGCAGTCGACCGATGGCCCTGTTCCTAGCTCTACCTAGATGTTCGGCGAAAGTTAGCTTCCGGTCGAGGATCATTCCCAGGTATTCGATCTTCTCGCTCCAGTCGATCTCCGTCCGAAGAACGGTGATCTTTCGGGGCGAGGGTTGTCGTAACTGTCTAAAAATAATGAAACTTCGTATTTATACTAATTATGAGTCGCTGCACAGGCCACGCCACCAATGCGCCTTCACCCCCCTACAACCCGCTCATTCCGCGAATATAAAAACGCTTCCTCGTAAGAACAGACGAGTTAAAACGAATTAATTGCAAGAAATTATGAAATGGTGCAGGCAGTGTTTTAAGAAGTGCTCCTTTTATAAAAATTGTATTGGTTACTAATTTTTATATTTATACATAGGTATAGTGCACTTGTGTGAACTATCGTCTTACTGGTCCATGTATACCTAATAATATGCTTCTTCTGTATCTTGGTTGTAGACCGGGTGGTGTTTAGGACAATAAATCAAAAACAAAAAACAGCACCTTACTTACTTCAATTTCAACGTTGCCAGATTTATAATTTATAATATATATAAAGATGCCAATATAATTTTACTTGTGGTGCATATTTAACTAAACAAAGTTATTATGCACACATATATATTGTAATGTCAAAATTAAAATCAAACTAGAAAAAGAAACACGATTCTAATTTGTATTAGAAAGAAACTCACCCTCTGTTCCCTTAAACTAATGTGTGTTAAATGTAAAATAATATCAACAATTCCACCATTCTCCTTTCATTCTGTCTGCGTTATTTGCTCTTCACAATTTCATCCGTCAATGTATCGATTACCGAATAAGCTGTTATAATGTAGATCTTACTATCATCGTTATAAAATTGTTCTTTTTCGAACTAATTTTGAGATCAAAATTTACAAGAACTAGAATTTACTGCATCCACAATTAAACAACTTTTAAAAAAGACGAGACTGACGAGAACAATATATAAAAATAGTAAGTGGGCGCACTAGAAATAAAATAATGCTACCATTACAATACCCGCACTTTACTACAAAAAGTAGTGCCTTAATTATGACGCAAATGTGACTTAAAATGTTAAAATAGAAACTGTTTTAGAAAATCTGTATGCATATGTCAACAGAAAAAACTGCATTTATGAATGTGAAATGCCTGTTTGTTTTTTGGAAAATTATTTCTCGGATACTGTTAAAATTGACGAAACTGCTTATTGTGTGGCCTCCATTCTATTCGAAAATAAAATTAGCTTCATTAGGAGAATCTAGAAGTATTGTAAAGCGTCGATGTTTGAATTTAGGTAAACGTCTTCATAAGGATACTCAATTGTTAAAGAAGTATTTTGAATTTAAGTATATACAGACCGACGCACTGTATTCCCATTTGTATTAGATTAATTCGATCTGTCTTTTTGTTTTTGATTCGCATTTTTCATTTCTTCATTTTTTCTTTTCCTCGATCTCCTATTTTTCATAACATTTTCCCTATATAGCCTGGCCATGAGTTGTAGTGTTATATGTATGTGTAACTATTTGACAATTGTATTCCGAACTCCCAGTGCTTAATGTACTACTAAATTTCAACTAATATCACCTATCATAACAATTAATAAATATATTATGTGGGAACTAAGAAAATACATCTATAATTTTTTCATTCCCTTTTATTAAAATTTAAATCTGCTATAACTTTTTCATGCCATTTAGCTGAAACGTCTATGTATACTGGGAGAAAAAAGTGACAAGCACATACTGTATAATCTGAATGTGTGATTCTAACGCGATGAAATTAGGTATGGAAGTAGTATAACTTACCCTCAGCTGGAAAGTGGCACAGCCCTGCTGGGAGGGGATGCATTAATAGCGGGAGCATCCGCAACAAGCAGAGCGTAAAATGGCTACATGATGAGACAGGGAACCAATAAGTTATTGCATGCTAGCGGAAGGGATGGCCAACCAGGCTGCTTCAATTCGTCTCCATAGGTCCTCAATATTAGCCGGAAGAGTTCGATAACGTCTAAGTGTGTGACCAATCGCATCCCAGACATGTTCGATCGGATTCAGATCTGGAAAACGAGCCGGCCATGAGAGCATTCGTATATGGTGCTCTTCCACAAAGGTCTCCACAATACGCGCAACGTGTGGCCGAGCATTATCGTGCATGTATAGCATGTATATCTATATTGGTGAGGACGTCGCCGAACGTAAGGAAACACAAGGTAGCACCTCATTTACGTATCGGCGACCCGTCATCTTCAGTTGTACACGCAGCAGAGGTGTACGTCCACTATGTGTAATCGCACCCCATACCACATGGCGTGGTTGGATTCACTGCTCGAGTTGGCGTTCACCACGGCTCCGATGAACCAAAATTCGCGCGTCACCGGCGCTCAATTCGAATCTCGATTTGTCGGAAAATTAAATGTGCCTCCACTCGGCAACCCACCGATGTCTTGCCTCGACCCTCTGGCGCTGTGTATCGCCAAAACCGGTATCGGATTTGAGTAAAATTGAAAATAACAATATAATGCTTTAGCTCCACTGGTTTCCGAGATCTCGATACTGATAATGGAAAGAAACTAAATATACATATAACATATAATACATTGTACGTATTGTCGTCACAAAATCGATATAATTCCGTGTTTTTTTTTTTTTTTCCTACTTTTAACTAATTTGTAGTAGTTAAAAAACTTAGTTCACAGATTACGTGTGCAAATGTCAAATAAACTACGTAACCGACTTACCTACCGAAAATTCTAAATATTTATTTGTATGGCTAGTTCGTTGCCATATAATAGTAATGGATAAATTAATTGTGCGTCTTACGCCTGTAGAGTAGAAAATGAGAGTGTACTGGAAGAACATTGGCTAGCGAAAGTGTATTAAAAATCTGGCACCTTGACCTGAGATATCGTGCAGTAAATACTAATACAGTAGTACTTCCGTTAAACTAATAATACTCGAGACGCAACTAGGCAAAGCTTTTCCGTGTATTTTCCTCTTCGTTGTTCTTGGACACAGCTTTTGTTGTCACTAGATGTATGTGTGTGCGATTTTTTCGTTTTTCCTTTTTCTCTTCCAATTTCTTGTCACATACTTACCGGGTGCTGCTCATGTAGGAGATCGTTAGTCGCAGTTTAAATGACGGCGTAACAATATTACGTTTTCTTAGTCTTCTAGGAATTCAACACTCGCCCTAGTTCCTGTGTTATTTCGTTTAATATAACTTCATTTAATAGAGAGCCCTTCACTTTTTGTCATGTAGCTAATTACATATAACTGGCTGCAAAAATTTTATATTATTTTTGTCAATACTTGAAGTCCATTTCTGTTATCATATAAAGTAGTATTATAGCAGTAACCTTCAAACGAGAGATATATTAGGTATAGATACTAGAAAAATTATAGTTTGGAGTAGGTAGGAAGAGTCCTGCCCATGCGTATAGGATGTTAAATAAAACTTCACACACTTTGTTAAGTGACAGTACATATGAAAACAAGAAAAAGCCCTAGTACACTTACGTACGATGCTCAATTTTTTGTTGAGATTTAGGCTCGAATTCATCAATTCAAGGTATAAAAAACGTCTGTGGCGTCATGTATCACATACCTACCTATATTATTAATTAACGACAATATAATTCACATTATCTTCAGAATCTATAATAGTAAACAAATAAATACTATGCTATTGTCACTACGGCGTCACTTTCTATCTTATAGTATGCTGTAATAAGCAGGGCAAATTAATTAACTTAGGATAATAGAAAAAGTAAATCAAACATTTCTTAATTGATGCTGTAAAATGGTGTTACTTCAATAGTTTTTTTCGCATATTTGTTGCTTTGTAGAGAAAACTATTCATTTGAGAACTTTGGGTCTTATGTAACAATTTAAACCTTGGTTCGTTTTACTGAAAAAAATATTTTTCTCACATCGCCTCTTCACCCTTTTGGTGTTGTTTCTTCTTGGTGTCAAAGTTACCCCCAACCCAGGGTAACTTTGACACTAAGAAGACTAGCTTCGACGGCAAAAAAGAAAAAATTATTATAAATGATTCATCAGAAGTAATAATACTTAGAAGGGAAGCTCCCGAACTCGGAAATTCAAAAAATTATGACATTTTGGGAAACTGTACATCATATATAGGTATGCACTACGCAATTTTTTTTTTCTGCGGAGAAACACCCTGACTGGGTAAAACTAATTTTTGAAAATTGGAAATTTTCCATTCTGACTCTGCGCGTAGCTCATTAACGGTAAGAGGTAGACACAAAGTTTTAACACAAAAAATGTTTGTTTGATTGAGTTTTATGAAGCTGGTAAGAAATAAAGTTAAATATATTTACATTTTTATATACAGGATGAGGCATTAGTGCGTCAAAGCTCAATATATCCGTTAATATTGAAGATATCAAGAAACTTTATGTACAAAAATCATAGACAGTCTTAAGCTACATATTTTTAAAGTTATTTTCATATACACAGGGTGTTTCACATCGCTAGCGTGAACCAAACTTACATTTTCTTAAATGGGACATACTATATATTATTGCAAATTTAGATTACGCATATCTTCCTCATTCATTTGATATGAGGTTCCATTGAGTTATACCGAGTATTTCAGAAGTTATGGTCAATTTTGTCTGAAAATCATTGCGTGTTTACCGTCCTGTGTTTTCCATACGAAACAGTTTAAAATTATTTTCTCGCTGGAATAACTTTTTTGTATTGTTACAGTATAATATTGCAAAAACTGTGTACATACATGGCGATGCAATACACAAGTGTATTATTTTCTCATTTTATTTAAATGGATCACCCTGTATTTTATATTATGAAAGGAAAGAACACTGTATGTACCTTCATTTTTATTAACCACTTCCTATATCTAAAATCAGTAATTTCTGAGATATTTAATATTTTCGTAATGAAAGGTGAGTTTTTTCAAAATAATTGTAATATGTCAAATTAGACACGAGAAAATATAGTTATACGCTATTAAATCATAAATTGAGATAAACTTGTTACGCAACTACAAAATGTTAAACTTATGCCGGTAATTAATTTCTAATGATTTAAGTCAAAAGTTTGCAATATAACACATTTTACAATAAATATTCAAAACTCGTGTATTGTATGTTTAAATATTAAAAAATCTATATTGGTAGATGCTTTAACGTGTAATAAAAAAATAAAAACATAATGGTGCTGGTGTAGGTATTATTATTAATTCTAATGTAAAATAATTTATAATGTAGTTAATTTCAACACTGCAACAACAGGTATGTTGCAGAACCAAACAAACCCCGATACCTATTATTAATCACAAATATATTTACCTGTCGAAAAAAATATGTATAAAAATGTAAATATATTTAACTTTATTTCTTACCTGCTTAATAAAACTCATTTAAACAAACATTTTTTGTGTTAAAACTTTTTGTCTACCTGTTACCGTTAACGAGTTATGCGCACAGTCAGAATGGAATATTTCCAATTTTCAAAAATTAGTTTTACCCAGTCGGAGTGTTTCTCCACAGAAAAAAAGGTTGCGTAGTGCATATCTATGTATGATGTACAATTTCCTAAAATTTCATAATTTTTTGAATTTCCGGGTTCGGGAGCTTCTCTTGTTAGCTAACATTCTTAGAGGCCTAAATTAGCCGAATGGGACATTAACTACAATGCTTATTTATTTCGAAAATATCACATCGAGCGGTTGGAGTAGATGTATTGAATTATGAATTAGGCAAATAAACTTAATGTTGTTAGCTTCACACAGCCGAAGAGTATTAATGCCATGACTCGACAAATTGTCGGCAATTATAATCTTTTTCCCAGCTATTTGTTTCACTATAGGTAAAAGATGACTTTCAAACCAGTCATCAAACACAATAGTATCTATCCAACCAGTTTGGGATACATTCATTCTAGAACCTTCAGGTCCATTATACAACCAATCAGACCATTTGATTTTTCCGTTAAATATTATATAATGTGGTAGATCCTCACCTGCAGCACTACCGCAGAAAACCACCGTAAAGCAAGATTTGGTAGAATAATGATTTTGTTTTCTTTGGTACATCATGAAATCCTGACTCATCGAAGTTGTATATATTTTCGGGTGGTACACGTTCTAGTTCATTTTCTAAGTGAGTAAAAAATTCAGTTACTGCAATTTCGTCAACTTGTGCTCTGCGTCTGGATATGTTAGCTGCAAATATTTCTTTTAGGACTCTATGCCTTTCGACAAATAGCTTTTTCCATTCCCATCCAGGTCAGTTGTCATTAAACTGGCTTACTTTTCTTTTATTATTGTCTAAATACTTCGTAATAATACAGCGAACATCATAAGTAGACAAAGCCAATCATTGATCGCCTACAGCTAATATATGATCAACGATAAGTTCTTCTTCTTCTAAACTTAGAGCAGTCGGACGGCCAACATTTTTTCTGTTTTCCTGTCAATTTATTTTTAATTGTAGAACGGGGTATTTTGTAAACTCGTGCTGCTTCACGTATTCCTAGAGCGCCTGAGTTAATCTTTGCAAGTGCTTCTTGTAGTATTGCTTCAGTGTAATTGCTTTTTGTACCATATAAACGTGCCCCAGGGGTATGAGAAAGTTTTTTACGTGGCATATTTCTGTAAATAAAGTAACAGCTATTATGCATTCGTTTTTGAGAAATACAGTCAAAATACCATAAAAGTTAATAAAATTAACTTGTTGTTGAAATTCTACCCATATTTATCATACTAGATGGTAATGTACAGAAAGAGGCTTATTTTCAAATTAATATATTTGTAATTAAGTAAATATTTAGTAATGTAGAAAGATTAACATCTAAAAAAATAATAACATACTTACTTACCTAATATTTAATCAAAAAACCACTTTTACACCAAATTGAAGCTGCTGCATAAACCACGTGATACCCAAATCGACTGTAGTTGCTGCCTGATTTTTTATTTGAGCCCAAACCAACTCGATTGGGTTGAGTTTCCAATAATAAGGTGGTAACCTAAACATAGTTGAACACAAATTAAGTTGAACTTTAGGTCGAAGCACCTTTTCATGGTAGTTAATATCTTTTGATTTCAGCTAACTGCAGATATCGAGATTTCTAAATGTTTTCGTGCGAACTTTTACAATTTTTCCATTTTCTATAAGCGCTGCTTATGTATATTTGATTAAACCACCTTTCAACCATGTCGGCATTTATTTGTGCATGAAATTTGGTTCTTTTTTTCGATAAACAATATGCCATTCTCCACAAAACCAGCGTCAAATCTGTTATCCAAAATAATGAGACATTTTCCTTATTTATTATCTATTTACGTAAGACACTTTTTCATTAAGGCGTCGACTTTTTACATATATTTTCATCTACCCAAACTTTTGTTTGGTATGCCCTTCGTTTAGCCATGTTTTGTCTAAATAATAAATTGGCGGATTTTGACGACGGCAATTTTTAATTATCATCTTCTCCACTCACAAAAATACACGAATCTATACAACAACTTTTGTAACAATATGGCGGCCGGCAACATATCAAATTTCGATAGTGTAATTTTTGTCGACAGCTAACCAATAGCAAACCTACTTTTCAGTTTTTAGCTCTTAAAAAATAAAGATGCCACATTTTCAAATTAATTGTCATAAATGTCATGAAAATTAGGAACACCAGAGATCACAGGAACGGCCTTTCTTGTTCGTTCTGATTTGGAGGTTTAGTCTGTGGTTTAGTGTTCTCGTCAATTGTTCAAAAATCTAAATTATATTATTTTTGCGCGATTGGTTGTTTTTATCAGATTACCGTGTCTTTTTCCACGACGATAAGTTACTATTACTGGTTGCTATGTGTAACAAAACGGTAAGTAATTTACTTACCGTTCACTGAACGGTAAGTGAATTAAAGAGAACCACAAAAAGAACTAGAACTGACAGCATCAAAAACACAATTTGACTTGTTTGGAGCAAAACCATAGAATCCATGGAACAGCCTTCCAACGGTTTCAGTTCCAATCTTCCTGATTTTCACAAATTTATTTATATAAATTATTATTCTTATTCTAGAGATTTCAATCGCGCAAAAGACGTTATAAGCATGTCCAACGTTAAGGGTTACCGTTCTCAGACAATAATTGGAGTCGTCTCTTCGCTCCTTCAAACAATTGTTTTCGAACGGTAAACATCCCTTACCGTTCTCCATACTTAATATACTATTATGCGCTATGGAGATTAGCGATTATATTAGTAACAGTGGTGTGGAATATAAATTTGCTTACCAGATCTTATGCAAGCACGGTATAAAATTAGATAGATGTCGTAACGAACGAAGCCGTTTAGGATTATCCAGGAAAATTGACAATAGACATAGTTAACCATTGCCGAACCACGGAAGCTCATTATAATACAAAATAAACGTAAGGAAGCACATAGATAATAATTATCGGTTAGTGAGCTCATCGTAGAAGCACCCGTAGGTGTATGTAATTGTAATGTAAGTGTACGTTCAATAGATGCGAAATATCATTCAGTTGATTCCTTTTGCGAGTTAGGTTAATGTCATACTAGTCCTTTACGGAGCTATTTAACATAGAATTTAAATCACCGTTTGAGTAATATCTTAATTTGCAACAGAGAATTGTTACCACGAGTTTTAGTTGTCAAGCTAGTTAAATTGGTTTTGTTTTAATTAGTTTACGAAAAATGATGTGTTCTGTTATACTATGGAAAAGTATTATAATTAATGTATGTATCTATGTTATGACATATAACTGCTTAAGTACATATTTTTTAATCCCAGATGTATTTCCACTTTTTCCATGTTCTGGAATTGAAAGAAAAGTATTTATAAATTCGGGACTTAAACAGCACGAACCCAACCCAGTAACAATTACTTAACAGTAGGAAATTAATATAACATGAAAACAGTACAATAAAAAAAATTACAGATTTAATAATAATAATAATAATTACAATGGACTTTATTAGACAACGGAAGCCAATTACACGCTAAATTTAACAGTAGAATTACACATGTATTATGATGATACTCAACATCCAGTTTAAACGACAGAAATTTCAGAAATTTACGTTGAATATGTTCAACAGCTAGCTGATAACAAACATAATATGGTGACCAACTCAGTGACGCGTATTCGAAAGAACTTATGCAAAACATAAATATTTAAATGTAGCTAAATTAGTAACAAATTTAGAACATCGTATTATAAATCCCAAAATCCTTTGAAGCCCTCTAACAAAGCGTGTTTATTTGAAATGAAAATGACAGACATAAATCAAATAGTATATGATCTCTGAACTTTGTATTTCTATCCATTCTTAGACCGCCGATGAATCAAACATATTACGTTTTTTTACTGAAGGATATAGAACATTTGGTTATTTTAAGTTGACACTTTTGTAGAAACTCAATATCATGGGATGTATCAATAAATCTTTGTCAACCGCATATGTAAATATGGGAATATCTACAATATTAAGCAACTCATTAATATAAACTATAAAGAGTAAGGATTCTAAATCTGTACTTTGGATAACCTCTGAAATTGATATATAAATCCATGAGGATTGAAGACGTTGTAATAGACATAATTTACTTTCTTATCTAAGTAGGAAGTAAGTAAGTTGTGAAATGACTCATTGCCAAATTGTCCCAAGTCTGTAAAGTAGAACACTATGATGAATTGTATGAAAGGCACTAGATAGATCGATATGAAGTACCTGTGTTTGGGCGTCAATTTTGTCAGCTATAAATTATGTAATTGAAGTTAGATTCGTGACTAATAGGCCCTGGAATATGGACCTGATTAAAGCGTATAGCTCGAAAATCTGTTGCTATTAATTCGTAATACAATTAAAGTGCTCTTTGTTGTCTTTTATGTGTAAATTGGAATGTATTATGCGGAACTATAGTTTTAGTGAACTCCGTATGTATTTTTAACCACCACAGGTACTAGTTCCTTGGTTTTATAACTTCTTAGCGAAGAACGATAAGGTGGTCGCTTGATATAGGTACTCAAGAATATGTGCATTATTTACAAAGTACGGTGACTCTCCATTTGCGTTGCTCTACTAAAGTAAACATAAAATTCTAATAAAATATTTTAAGGTAGCACGACGCATTCATAAACTAAAAAGATATTTTAGCGCAATATGTCACCATAACATTTTACCAGTCTTCTGATGCCATCTTAATAAGCTTGTCGGGCTGAATACGAATGTATTGTAGCATTATTGATTGATACATGAATATATGAGCTGTAATATTTTATAGTTACGATCATTCTCATTAGTTCTTTTGAACTAGCATTAATTTTAAGGTATGTGTGCATATTATAAGTTTGCAAAATGTTAATAAGTTATATCAACTACTGATTTACACGTTACACAACATCGTTTCATGTGGATATTATACACTGGCGGTGATTATGCATTTCTGTCCTATTGCAAAATTTCACAAGATGAAACGGACCATATAATAAAAATATGTACTAGGTATATTTGCAAGATGTGATTCTATTGACACTCGAAGCTCAAATGAAATCTCAACGGAAGTGACTTTGCTTAAGATTTTCATGGGTTATTTCATAGCAAGGAGAGCGTGAGTGCTACACATACGAAAAATATAAGCGATGTACTCCTTGCAATAGAAATTCTTTTTATTGGTGTTTTCATTGTCGCCTAATAATGTAATCTAACCAGAGTAGATCCTTTTTAAAAAATCACACGAGTATTTGTTTCAAGGTTTTATATTTTAGTAGATATATCTTTTAATACGTTTTTTTTATCTGTGATGGGTGCTTAATTGCAGTGAGTCCGTAAGCTGTATCGCTTGTCTGACTATCGCTGCAACTCTAGCGGTGTAGTTTTTGTGTGTGTCTAATTGTGTTGTAAAGGCTTTGTGACAATATCATACCATCTTTTATAATGCCGTGCTATTAATCACTTTGCTCCCAACACCGAATCATAAGTCAATCCAGATTTTCAAATCTCCGAAAAAATGTCACCGTCTCTCCGGAGAACTGAAACCGGGCACCTATCGTTCCGCCACAACAATAGTCAGCCGCCTAGCTACTGCGGCTATTTATATTGTATGTTCCAATATTTGGCAATATTGTAAATGTTGGTGTAGCAGTGTGGCAGTCACTGGCGTATTTGTTTCCGTGATGGTATTACCACACTACATAACATCATTATCTAACTTATACTCACTTTCATAATTACCCAATGATGAAGCGGTGTAGTGTTTATTGCATGTTGGGTCGTCGCTACTAAAAGGTTCGTCTCGATTTTCGTAGTGATTATAGTCGCTAAGTAGGGAGCACAGTAGGCCTTCCTTATGGCCGAGCTTGCCTATACGGGTCGTCCACCCGTGCAGTCCCAAAAATAAAAAATAGTCGCTAAGTGAGTTAGAATCATCCAGTTATCCATCTTATGCGATCTATCTTTATCTAATTGAGCTAATAATTGCTCTGGAGCAAGTATTAAAATCCTACACTTTCAATTTGACATGATACATACCCAACGATATCGTTGTATATTTACCTCATACTTACCTATATCAAATCAAAGCGGCTAGTTTACAGTTTAATAGATAAACTTTAATAGATAAACTTAACTTAATAGATAATAACTAACTAATATGGCGTACTTAGTTATAGGATTTTCTTACCTATACGACGAAGTTTGAGTATTGTACCTAGAAAAATTATAAAATTGTTATCTGCGAAACTCTTATCTATATACACTTACCATAGACAATTCTCTTTTTGCGCTTATTTTATCATTAAACTTTGTACACAATTAACTAGAGGCGTCAATATTTAAATGTAGTGTAATAAAATAAGGAGCTTATTTTTTAGGTCATAAATAAGCATTAGAGGCATGAACAAAATAATGTCTAGTGACATTTAAAAATCGTTTTAAAATGATGTTTAGAAGACGTTAGAAGATAACGGTAAGGGATGTGTGAAGATGATATTGTGCCGCTGTTATATTTACATGTTAGTACCACTTCAAATTCGCATTTTTAGTTCACGACATAATTGATGATCAAGTTATGATGTCAAAGTTACTGTCGCTTGTTTTTTGGGAATTGATCGGTATAAACACAGTTATGTATTACAAGAGCGACACTAGACGAAACTTGATGCATGTATTATCTTTTGGGGTTTCTGATAGACATGTTATGTCATGTCCCATCCTGCTCTTGATGGGACAAAATGCCAAATGGGAGGAGCAACCATTCTATCAACAATAATCCCTTATCGTCAAGAGAAATTCATTACTACCTTAGGTTTGATGTAGGAGATATATAATACTCATGTCTCTCACGTCGCTGTCGAGGGCTGAGTTGAATTGCTAAGCTCTCTAATATTCTTGGGGGCAGCTTTTGCTGGCTGCGAGATGGTGCGGAGCTGACAAATGTGCATAGCGTTCATGGTGGTCAGGTGGGTAGCAGAGTTGGTTCCGCTAAAGAATCGCTTGTTGGGCTCGTTTGAGAGTGACACGGACTGGGGGCTTGTCCGCATTCAGATCAGCAGTCTCTTTGACGATTGGATTACTGGAACGCTCGATTCTTTCCAGAGACGTCCGGGCTAGCTGGGATGGGTATTCCTGAAGGTATAGCACTCTTATATAGCTTAAATCGACATTTCGCACATACCATGAGATGCCTGTGGTTATCCTCAACAGGGTGTTTTTCTGAGTCGCCAGTCGTTTGAGGTGGGTGTTTGCAGTCATTGACTAGGTTAGTGCTCCGTAAGTTAAAATTTGTTGCAGGTAGGTGCAGTAGATAGTAATTTTTGATCTTATGGAGAGAATACTTCTAGCACAGAGAAACAGGCCAGCATAAGATCTGGCTGTCCCAAAGTGAGCTATGGCTCTGTTGACGTGCTGTCGAATTGTTAATCCCCGCTCAAGAGTCATTCCCTGATAAACTACGAGGGCCGTGGGGAGGAAAGAGAGTCTTCGGCGGTTTGTAAAATGAATAGCGACAGATTAGGCCTCATTGATTTTTAGCCACCATCTCTTGAACCAATAGTTTTTTCGTCGAGGCTATGCTACAAGTGGCGGCACACGAGGGCTTCACTACTTGAAGTATTAAAAATTTCTGTGTCGTCTGCCTATATTGCAAAGTAGACACCTAGGAGACTAGGAAGGTTGTGGAGAAAAATCATGAAGAGTATAGGTACCAGAAGAAAACTCTGAGGCACAGCCGTGGAGCCAGCTCTCAGTGAAAAAATAGGGTCCTTGACCCTGACTGCAAATATAGGATGCCGTAAATACTACCAGACTATCTTTATAATGTTAGGGTTAAACCCTGCGACGACTATCTTATAGATGAGCCCTGCTCGTAGCTGTCTCGTTGATGTCACCTGAAAATCCATGGAGGGTCCTTCCCGAAAGCCGATGCACAATTGCATGGTTAATGATGTTATGTAGGAGGAGCTCATCCTGGAGTAATGCGTAGGGATAGTTCTAGGTTTCGAAGCTGTCCGGATATTGACCTTTGGCAGGAGTGGTATTCAGTACCTTACAAATTGGACCAATACGTCAGTATACATTATTATTAAATAGAGACATCGAGCAGATTAGTAGCAAAAAGTGTATCCACCTTGGAATATGATTTTAGAGGTCTAGTTATGCATTATCTCTAAAATGTACGGGACATTCTTTTTAAACACTTCGGGATGATGTAATACATCAGTTAATTCACTGTGTCAAACGGAATTACTTTAAAAATACGTATACATATGTAGTTCAGAAAAAATGTATGTTTATGTAAGTGTCGTAGGGTAGTAAAACGACAAATTGAGCAATATATTGGTGTGATTATACTAGATATTTTGTAATTATAATATTAGTAATTATACTATTTGCTTATCTTTCCTAAACTAAAAACAATTGATGAAAAGTACAACAGGATTATAATTCAATTTATACTAAACACAATTCAAATAAAGAGGTAAATTACAAGTACATGCCAATCAATAAACTATGCAAAGAACCTTGTCACAAATACACATAATTAATTACATGACAAGCGTAAGCCATTGTAAGTGTAATTGAATGAATTTGTTTGAAAATTATTCCTGTGTATTACGAAGATGTACAACATGGTATTGTGAATTTGTATATAATATACATATGCTGTATGATATATAATTTTACTGAAAAAAGGTTGAAATTGTACAAAGTACAAAACTCAAAATCCAGTTCTATATTTAGTAAAACATTCTGCTTATACTACACAAGTGCGGAAATCCCACAGATGCGGTCATCGACTAATGTAGAAATAATAAACTATCAACGCTCAATCATTTTTGAAATTACAAATATTTATTAAGGTAAGTATTTGCTTGAACTGTGTTCAATATCGAGCATTTCAGACGTATTGAATTTAAATATGTGACTAGTAGTGGCACTCTGTTGTCACAGTCCTGTAGTGTTTTCGTTAGTAGCTGTTGTTGACGTCAACTTTCTAAATTTAAATAGCATGGTATTTTTTTATGTGTTTTTTGTGTCGGCCATATAATTCTGCATCAAAACTTACTAAGACACCCTATGTAAAAATCAGCCGTTTTTGAGTTATTCAATTTTTTTCAAATATATGACCAATTGCAACGTTATGTTCAAAAATCTGTATTTCTGAAGTCATTGCAGCTAAAGTCCTCATATTTGGCATGTTATTAGCCGAAATAGCATACATCAAATTTACGTCCCAAAATTTATCGTAATTTATACAGGGTCATCCAAAGCTAACGTTCATTCCAACCAACTTTAGTCTATAGAAGTCACTTTTTTTAAATGGAACACCCTCATAAAACCTCATAAAAACTCATAAAAAATATACCATGCTATCCAAATTAAGAAAGTTGACGTCAACTTCCGGTACACCGGAAGTAGTACAATGACGTAAATAATTTTGCTGATGAGTTCAGATGATATGAGTTATAATTACAAGTTTTGAGAAATTGTGAATTTCAAGAATATCAAAAAGTTCTAACGAACCAGTTCCGTTAATGACCCTGTATATATATAGTATTATAACATATTGAATGAAATCTTAATGCTAAATGCACCTTTATTAGTTAATTACAACAAATACTCGATTAAATTAATAAGAAAAACAACAAAGCTCAATATGTGTATATAAATTTAAGAGAACTACAACGGCAAAATTTACATAAAAACAATGGTTGATAACTTTATTTGTAACGAGCTCGCATCTATGAAAAATAATAGTTTTATGACCAAATACCTTTACGTCTTCTCTCTTCGCGTACGCTCGTTGATGCCTGTCCTTCCCGCCGAATGTCCGCTTCTTTCGGTGATTTGTCTTGGAGCTCGGGCGTGTTCTTTCTTGCAATTTGTTGATTATCAGTATTTTTACCTATTGGCTACGTGCTGGCCCTTCGCAGTAAACACAGCCTTACTATTAAGTATACCGATTATTTAAAGAAATATGTTAACTACAAAATCACTAACTGGGCCCTAGACTCGTCAATGTTTCAGCGGGGAGTGTTCTATTACATTCGGAGCATAGACGGCCCAAGATATAGCCTGGCCACTCTAAAAACAACAATATACTGATACTAATATAATAATTATTACAAGGACACTAACTGAGCCCTAACTTGACAAATTTGAATACCACTAATTGCAACGCGGACTAGACTCGTCGGCGTCCTGACAGGAAGTGTTTCAATTCAGAGTTGGGCTGATATTCCTACGCTGGTACAGTTTTAATCAAAAGCCACCTGTTCGCTGAAGAAGGTGAAAATATACTCGTCGAAACTGTCACGTTGACTTAAATAGTTCTTTAATTTCAAAAAATCAAACCCAAATTCTGCTCTTGTTAGCAGTAAAGAATTTACCAATATTCGAAGAAATCAGCATTGAAGTCTACTGTCTGAAGAAGGTGAAAATTTACTCGCCGAAACTGTCACGTTGACTTAAACAGTTCTTTATTTTCAAAAAATCAAACCCAAATTCTGCTCTTGTTAGCAGTAAAGAATTTACCAATATTCGAAGAAATCAGCACCAGCATCTGGTTTACATCTTCTATATATATATATATACCCCCTTTACTTTTTTCGCGATACCGTAGTGTCCTCGTCTGTTATTAAGGAAAAAGTACTTAATTACTATTATTTACATTTGTACAATCATTGTTATTATTTGTTGTCCTTGATCGGTTCTTATATCGTCTTAGGTTGATTCCAGGCCGTTACAGATCGTTTGCTCGGATCACCTGGCCAATAGGCATTTTCATTTACGAGCCGTAATATTATGTCAGGTTTGTCGTACAGTTGCTGAAATTTCTTCCTGTCTTTTACTAGTGCTGACGAACCATGATGAGTATTTGCTAACATCAACTTTCCTACGCGGTGTGTCGCCAGATTAACTATTTGATGGTATCTATTTCTTCGTTTGGTTACTCTATCTCGTAGGCGTTTCTTAGCTAGAAATATTTTTTCATTCCTAGGTTTACTTGCCTTAGTCTGGTACTGGACCAGTTGTTTCATCAGCCGCTTAGGGCGTTGGCCTGATAAAATAAAATAATTGAAAATGTCGCGTCCCGTTGCAAGAGCTTATACTATTTAGTAATATACAGTCATGTCAATTGCGATATGTAACACGGCAGACTAGATTAGATCACGGTTAATTACACTAAACTAACAAAATTGTTGGATACTAGAGTCAATTAAGGTGAGTAAACTATGGACCATAGGTTTCAATGTTGTGAATGCATAAGCTGCGTACAATGGTTAGTATAGCTATTATGCAAACGGCTTTCCATATTGAATAAATGGAAAGGATAGAACATTACCTAGGTTTGCTTCAATTATTCGTATGTAAAGTTATCTTTACGAAAAACGGAATATTAAGCAAGTTTAATTATGACATATTAATGATGTATTTGCAAATAGAACTATTTGACTTTTTTAATAGATTAATTTTAATAGATTTAATTCTTTCAATGAATTTTGTTTCCACTTATATTGTGCTTTCGCTAATTTCAAATTTTTTTAGATACACTGTGTAACGGGAGGCAATAATTTCAATCATTTTATTTTATTAAAGGTATTAACGTAATAAGGAAGACACGTACTTATTATATATATACAGGGTGGTGCAATCAAGATGGGGTGAACGATTGTAATTAAACGATGAGGAATTTCGAAAAACCTTTTTGTAATTTGATTGCTGGCTACATGGACTACGTTTTAAAAATATTTTCCGTATACAGGGTGATCTAACCAGTCGGTGACGAACCAAACTTATGTTTTTTTAAATGGAACACTTGGTATAAGAATATTCCAATCGATTCTGCTAATTGATGCAAACAATTTGATATAACATTAGTTGGGTCTAAAGCCCATAGTTACGAAGACAAAAACGGTTAAAGTTGAAAAAACGCTCCAATCTCGTCCATTTTATACCAAAACCGGAAATGAATATTAAAAAATTAAGTGTATAATTGAATGTGCCATATTATTGAGTAAAATAATGGCCTACACTCAACTTGAAATTATTCACCATTACACAGAGTGATCGAGTTTTGTAAATCTAATTGGGACTTACTTTTTTCAAATGGAACACCCTGTACATTATTTTCCTATGTTACAGAGCACTTTATCAGCTTTCCAAAAATGCCATACATGATATCCTTTTGACTGACGGTTTTTAAGCAAAATTGACTGCAAATGTAATTTTTTGAGATTTGTTACGTTCAAAGATTTAAAGTCTTCTCTCCGTAACTATGGGTTTTAGACCCAACTAATGTTATATCAAATTGTTTGTATCAATTAGAAGAATCAATTGGAATATTCTAATACCGAGTGTTTCATTTAAAAAAAAACACAAGTTTGGTTAGCCACCGACTGGAGCGATCACCCTGTATAAAGAAAATATTTTTAAAACGTAGTCCATGTAGCCATCCATCAAATCCCAGAAAGGTTTTTCGAAACTCTTCCCCGTTCAATTATAGTCGTCCACCCCATCTTGGTTGCACCACCCTGTATATTATAGAAATGTTATTTCATTTTAACCCTGCTGCGTCGTTCGTTTTGTCTACACAAATAAGATGCTCGGGTCTGAAACGACCAGTTACGTTAAAATGGCTGATTAATTATCACGTCTTCTTTTTTATATTCAAATAAACATATCTAGCATAAAAGCAAACATTTAATAAAAGAAAATTGAACATTACATTTCAAAACTAAGAATAAACTTTTACAGAATATAAACATTGCGGAATATAGAAATTAACAGTAGCAAAAGAAACGACACTAGAAAATTAACTTTATACACAAAGAAAAGTAAAAATAAGTTTATAAAAGACAAAAAATATATTTTACCTATTTGTAACACTGTTTACATACTTGCTCTAAATGTTTCTTACAACAATACTTTCCACACTTACAGCACAAATTAGCACACTTATTGTCAGTTTTCTTACACATATAGCATCTGCCCCTCTTCTTTGATTGAGTCGATGTTGAAGCTTCTTCTTGGACAACCTTTGTTGCAGATTTTATATTTTCCACAATGTCCCTTGCGGCTTTTGTTCTAGGAAAACACCTTCGTCTTTCAATGTGCGGTTTTACTAATGCCATACCCAAATTTTCTAAGAAGTATCGTCGTTTACGGAAATCTTTTGAACCCCAACTGTTAGTTACTTTTGAAAATAAAACGTAGGCATTGTAAGAACTAATGTCAATTATATTATAAAAGACGATAAGTGGCTAACGGTTTGTTTTCCTTTTTGTTGTATAACACATCACCGCTTTATCCATGGTATCGACTGCCCCTTTTGTTTTATTGTAAGGTAGTATAATTTCAGGCTTTTTACTTCTTTGGTTTGATACTGTTTTTTTCTGAATGCAATGTACTTAGCAACACAACACATTTGTTTGATTTTTCTGGAAGGTATGACACCAAACAAGTATCGGAAGTAAATGCAAACTTCGAAGTCATTTTTGGTACATTTTTTGTTTGCAGTAGTTCTGGTGGAATACAAGCCTTGTTTCTTTTCATTGTACCAATCATTGTGATATTTCGTTTGAGAAGATGCTGTCCGAGTTCATACGAGGTAAAAAAATTATCGCACCTAATATTGTGACCTTTCAATCCGTAAGATAGGTCCGAAACAACCCGCATGCCCTGATTTTGTTCTCTGGCTCCCCCAGGAGGTTTCCCAAGGTAAGGTTGGATGTTCCATACGTACGCTGTGTTATTATCGCACAATACCCAAAATTTTATTCCATATCGAGCAGGCTTACTGGGCATGTATTGCCTAAATGGGCATTTGCCTCTGAATCCAACCAGTTGTTCATCAACGGTTATATTTGAATCTGGATTGAATAATTTTGGTAAAATCTCTACCCATTTTTCCCAAAGCTCTCTAATGGCCGCAAATTTATCCCGAGCTCTTCTTTCAGTTCGTGTTTGTTTATCGTCAAATCTTATTACTCTAGAAATTTGTTTGAAATTCTCTAAAGACATTGTTGCACGAAATATACTCCTACCTTTTTCAGCATCCCATAAGCTTTCTGTCGATTCATTGCAAGATTTGAAAACACCAGCTAAAATTAATAAACCAATATAGGAATATAAATCATGCGCATCCAAATCTTTCCAATTTTTATCGTATACTCGACGACCTTCTATGTTTGAATTTTCTAAAATTATTGTTTCAATTGATGGCGGAAAGAAAAGCACAAAAGCAGATAGCTCATATCTTACTCTCGAAGTGGTGTACTTAGTAAGTCCAGGTGTCATTGTAAGAACGTTGTGTGCAGCAAATCTCCCTTGCTGTGTAGGAGGTTCAGAAGACCATTCAATTTGCTTGTCTTTCGATAACATAGTTTCGAATGCCACATTTGAAATTTCTGGTTCTTCCTCTTCCGACTCACCTTCCGAACAAACAGAAATATGATCTTCAATTTCAGAGCACTCCTCTTCGTCAGATGGAACCCAACCATCAGAGGAATCTTGTAAATCAAATGTATCATCGTCTGAATGATAAAGTGCTTCTTCTAGTTGCTTTTGTATCAAGGTAGGCACAAGTTTTGATTGTTTGGAAGTCATAATAAAAAATAAGTAACTCCGCACAAGATGTACACAACACTAAGGTTCAACACTGACTAAACAATATACAAGCACTGTGAGATAAAAATAGTGGAGAGATTTACATGCAGGTCGAAACCTGTCGGTATTATTCACACCGCAGTGTACGGAATTATGCGAGTTTCAACTTGTTTCGGCTGCTGAAGAGGACAGGACAAAAGTGACCCAAACAACCTATGTGTGTAAACTTTAACTACTAAAAAACTAAAGCAAATATGTTTTCGCTAATTAGAAAATTTTGAAGCTGTATTAATTACAAATAAAGTCCTAAAAGCTGAAATATCTAAAACAACAAATAAAAGTTTGGGAGATGAATAAAGCAGCAACTGGGTCGAAAAGGACCCGAACGACGCAGCAGGGTTAAGTAGTGCACCTGTCTGTATATATGCCGTGACTGTATATAATTTCCCCATGTTAAAATTTTATGAATTCTCAATAGTTAAAAATATACCAGTTTCAACCGACGACGAGTGAATAGGTGGCTTCTATTAGAACTGTACCGGCCCGCGTAGGAATATCGGCTCGACTGTACATAGCCCCTATGTTCGATTTTATTTTTCTAATGTCAACGCATGGGCAGTTATACATCCAACATTACTCCTATTGCAAAACATGCGTTTTTACATGTTGAATACTTGACTAACAGAGGGCGTATACATACATAGGAATCTCGTTGATTCTACGTCTGTCGGAATATTTTGCAGCAAACTGATCTCGTATATTTCTAATCCTGTTTCCGGTCAATTTATAATTTCAATTTTTTCTTCTTTAGAATACATTTTATGGATTATTTTATCTTGTCACGACTTTGACAGTTATCAATAGGATGTTTATGTAGAAATCATTTAATATATAGAAGTAATGTTGGTTGCATAACTCCCCATGCGTTGACATGAGACAAATAAAATCGAACATAGGGCTATGTACGGTATTATAAAAACCTCACTGTATATTACGGGTCTTATATACCAAGCCATGTATGTAATGTTCGCCAACAAAGAATGATGGAAGAGAGGGTTCCTTGTCTTACAACTTTCTGAGGTCTTTATACGCAGACGCGATCCGGTTGTTATCCATAACAAATAAATTTGATAAAGTTATAACTATCAGCTGTGTAAATAAAATACATATTTTCATCCCGTATCACATTTTATTGGTTTTTAAATAAAATTAAGTGATTATATTTTTGCCGAATATTTACATCTTTTGAAGAAATTAAACGAGCTTCGTGGAACGACTAACCTACAACATGAACATATGATTGATCACGTGCTTTCACTTTTGTTCCCACCAACGATTCACGCGAGTTCATTGGTGGAAATGACCGCCATGCGTAAATAAACACTAAAATTATATTTATATGTATTGCAGCTTGTTATTAAAATTTTATGGATAAGATTGGTGAATGCACTATAAAAATATTTATTAAATTAGATAGACTATTAGGATTGCGACTAATTGGAGAAATCATATAGAGAGAAACATACATAGATGCTATGTAAACTAATATTTGTAATCAATCAGGTGAATATTCTGATATAAACGCTAAATCTCTGAAGTAATAATTCAGAGGGAAATACTGAGTGGGGATAGCTAGCGTTTTGACACTTTAAAGATTCAATTCTAATTGGTATATCCGAAGGCGACAAAATGGTTGTTACTGCAAAGAGAATGTGTTAAGCCAACCAAAGCCAATAATGAATACATTTTTAAGAATTCACAGTAGGTACTCATATTTATTTCAGTACTAGTCTTTATTTTACTTACGGTTACAATGACATAATTAAATTATTTTAAACTCCATTCGATACTACATTTGTTGCTATCAATAGGATTCAGAAAGCTATAACGTACTACACCAGAGAAATATCCATTTCGTTCCGAGACTTCGAAATTTTTTTCCAGCGCACTTTCAATGCTAAGGAAGGGCGTTCAAGGGTTTCGGTCCATGATCTTTGTCCGTCCGGTCAATTACATGTCAAAGGTTCAAATTTGATTGTTGTAACTCTGTCTAACGCAATTTCAGATGAGACCTTTCCTGTCCCTGCCGTAGTTGGTTCGTCGGTCCTGTGTGTTCTAACCCGGAGGCGTGTTTCCATGCCGAAAAAGGTCGTCGTCGCCGTTTAAAATCGAATTTCGACGATTTTATTCGAGAGATTATGCAGCATCCTGCGAGTGTAAATATTTAAAGTGGATTTGTAAGGATCTCACCACGCAGTTTTGCATATTTTCTTTGGATGGGATTCAACTGTATGTGATAAACATCCCTGTAATTATTGCGACGATAGCAACTTTTTTGACATATTACAAGCAGGTTTTGTCGCCTAGTCTTATAATCGAACACACTGTAATGAATCCAGAAATAAGTAGAACCTGTAATGATATTGCTAACGAACTACTCACTCACATTATTGAAATGTTAATATTTCAGAAAGTGCGGGGCATGAGACTATCACATAAAGTCTGTTGGCGGATATCTTTTTTAACGTAATTTCCGTTGTACTGCAACAATTTTTTTATCGTTTGAAAAAGTGTTGTGGCTTCTTGGATTCTCTTACAACAGCCAACGCAGCACGTACGAGTGAAGCTTAGTTTTACATATATTTATAAATTTATACATACATATATCAACGTTATTTGTATTGTAATGTTGTTACATACATAATAATAAAATAGCGTCTACATGTTTCATCTTATACCGACCAGGTCTTTTATAAAGCTGGGTATATCTACTTTACAAGGAACGGTAGTAACATACAGTACTGACAATTTTTAATATAATTCTGTAGTTAATTTTAAATTCGCCATGTCAAGGAAACTTTTAGCATGGTATGAATTGTTAGATGGCATCGTTTGTTTTCAATCAAAGAATGTTCACAATGCTGTTATGGACAAAGCTTCTGGGGATGAGGATGTAGTTACTATAGAAAACCTGCCCAGGACCCAGCTGGGAATTGTTGCTACTTAGCAGGTGAAGTCATTTTGCGGGATAGGTTCATCTATGTTACGACATAATTACAGTGTTGCAGTAATAATAATAATCTTGAAATAAACAGATTTGCAACAGTAAATCCATTGTTTGAGTTCCTAAAAGTTTCTTAGGTTGGCTCTATTTGAAGGAGCGCATAGTTGTGGTGATAGTCTTATGAACATCTTATTGTGGGCGCCATTACAGCAAGCAATTTATACGCTGTAAGCTCGCAAAATGGATTTGAAAATGTTGAGTATGAACTACTCGTCGTTTATTTGCTATCAGGGTGGTAAGATACCATTCCTCATAAATACAATGAACCGAGTATGAGTACAAGTATTGATAATTTTATACTTCAATTGTTCTGTTGGTGCAGATAAAAGAGAAGGGTTGGAAAGGAACTAGCACTATACCTACGTGAAAACCGAACCGCCACTAATTATACTCAGACCAATCTAATATGACCGCTGGCGCAGCACCTTCGTTTTAAAAGGGTACAATATGAGAAAAAATTTTCGAGTTGTTGAAGTTTGACGTTTATCATGTACCTAAACAATGTGAATGTAAGGTTATGTGGATTTTTCATTAGTTATTAAACTACAGAGCTTTTTTGGTGAAAATTGTTATATTTTTAGGATCTAAAAACAATAATTTATGTTTATTACATTATTGTACCAGACTGTACTAATCGAGTATAAGGACTAAGGAGGTGAGAGGAAAGGGGTTTCCGGTAATAGCTGAGATATTTGCCGCCGGTCAAATAGAATTGGTCGCGCTATGATTCTGTCGAAATGAGAAAGGAGGACCAGGTACTTATAACAGGTGTTTTCCGGTAATATTTCATGCATTGGGTATGGCAGAACATAACTGTTGGCAACCCTCTGAAATACATGGATGAAAATTTAACCACTTTAGGCAAGGAGAGGTCCATCACGGACGCTACGTTTTCAGATTCTACATGGAATTCTAAATATATTTTATGTATAATGTCAAATTTCGAAGTCTAACTCTTTTGGACTTGAAGTTTTTTGCTAAACATGATGTTTGCAGACAGTAAATCAATTGCGCCTTTTCCATAGAAAGAGGAATTTATTCATTTGATGTAAGTTCTCTCAAGTAGATGGCCTAGTTAAATTAATTAAACACAATTTGCATAAAATTTGTACAATTATTAATTCAGGGTGTGCAAAATATATGTCTGAAAACAAAATCGGAAAAATTGTCAATTTTTTCAAACGAGAACTGGCAATTTTTATAGTTTTATCTTATTCGGCATTAAAAATGGGGGTCTATTGTAAAAATGGGTAGTTTTGAAAATGTTGGTAAGTTATTATTTTTATCTTCTACTATATATACTATTTGCATTAGTTCTTTTTTTATTAGCTAGCCGTTCACAAAATTATAAATTATCAGTTGTCGAAGAAACATTGATTGACGATGATATTTAAATTATTTATTTATGGGGAATGTAATAGTTATTTCAATATCCGCAAAAACTGAAACCATCTAACAATACTGTTAAAAGTATTATAGAAAACTTCAGAAATGTTGGCTACGTGAGGGCAATAAAATCCAGAGAAATAAACCAGTTATTAATAAAGAAAATATTGAAACGATCTACACAGGAAATTTTAAAAACAATAATGCACACAATAACTGAATCGAAAAAAATATTGAACCTTCAAATTGAGGCTCTCAAACTTTGAAATATTTTTTTCCCATCTAATTAGTAATTGAGTGGCTTTTTTATTAATTTAAAATATAGATTTTGCAATGCTCTTCTGACACGGTTCACACCGTCGTCTATAGTGGTTAAGGCAGTTTTATAGACCGTGCTTTTGATCGTATCCCAAATAAAATAGTCCAGTACTCAGAGGTAGGGTGATCATCGTACAATTTGCTCCCACAGAATCAAAGTTTTTGAAATTTTCTGTAATACATTTAACGGAATTGTTAGACGGTTTTAGTTTTTGCGGATATTGAATAGCAAAAGTATCATATGTACTTGAAATAAATAATTTAAATAATCATCGTTTATATAATTTAAGCGATGATAAAGTAGATGACATTTCTTCGTCAATTGACAATTCATAATTTTGTAAATATTTTCATGACTAATTATTGGACAAAGAACTAATGCAAACTGTATGTATTGTAGAAGATAAAAATACTAACTTGCCAATATTTCTAAAACTACCCATTTTTATAATAGACGTCTTTATATACAAAGTAATCCTTACTTTTAATGTCGAATAAGTTAAAGCTATAAAAATTGCCGCTGCTCATTAAAAGAAAATTGACTTTCGACAATATTTTCTGCTTTCGATTTAAGACGAATATTTTGAACACACTATATTAACAATTTTATGCAAATAGTATTTAATTAGGCTATCTATTTGAGAGAACCTATTTCAAATTAAATAATAAATTCCTCTTTATATCGAAAAAACACAAATGATTTTCTCTTTGCGCCAATTTTAGCATAAGAACTTCAAATAAGTCAAAAAGGGTTAGACTTAGATATATGGCATCATAATCTAAAAACGTAACATATGCAGGGTATGTTATTTAAAATTAGGAAGTTGATGCCTACTTCCGGTATACCCCAACGTGCCGCCATCTTAAAAGTATTTAAGGCGAATATATTTCGCGAATGAGTGACCAGTTTAAAGCGCGAGCCATAGGCGATGGACACGAATTCGCGAAATGTTTCACGCACGAAGTTTGTACAATATATTTTTTACGAGAACTATAATAATAATACATATTGTTAAATACGTTATCGTTTATGACCCTATTATTAAGGTTAGGGATTTGTGATTTTAAAATGTCACTAAATTAATCAAGTTCCAGGAAGTACCAACTTTACTTTTACGCACGCGTGTTTAAAGTGACTTTTTACGCACGCAAATCGAATCGTGAAATGACAGATTTTGATAAGCGAGTACAAAAATAACTATTATACAATAATTATCATTAGATCCAAACATTTACAACTGAGCTCTGTGCTATGGAAACCTTGCGTTAAACAAAGCCGTAGATCAAAACAAACGAAGGAATAAAATGTAAGTATATATTCAGCGTGAGTACACATATGTATAATAAATTCAGGAAGAAATTGAAATATAAAATTTAAACCGTGAACATTAAATGAATCTCGACGGAAATTTATGCAACAATCGCTTCAAACACACATAATTTAGATTAAGCCATAAATGTCGGACTGGCGTTCGAATTACTTGTATCGCTCCGTCGACGCTAAGCTGCAAGATGTAAAATACGGTCAGGCCAGATTACTTTTTTTGCAATAATTCCGTATTTGCACACTTGTATATATCGTATACAGCTGTGAAGCTCGTGAACATATTTGGACAGAGTACGGGAATTTATGGAAGAACTTACAAGTGTAGGCAAGATAAACTACTGCAATATGCGCAAAATTTTTTCGTATTATTTTATCATTGTTTCGTATTGTTTATCATATTTGTGTTTAAATTTGCTTCTAAGCAGATAAACATCTGTACGCAATACATTTAAAATGTAAAGACGTACTTTTAAAATAATCAACTCGCTACTCTCATAATTAAAATATAATGTTCAGAGTCAGAAACAAAGAGAGCAAATCGATTTACTTATACGCGGCCATGAAGATTATGGACATATTAAACTAAACGTTATTTGTTTCAAAGATTCTCAATTTTTACACACACAGTCGAACCACAGCAGTTACAGATTATCTAGCTTTATATAAATTTCTATTATACCTCCTATTTTACACTAAAGATTATATTCCGAATACCAATTTTTTGAAATATCTAACGGGAAGCAACACATCTAGTAAATGATAATATTGTGTATTTATTTGAGCATAATATAGGTGTCGTGAGGTCACAACTTAACAGTCGTTTTCAAAATAGAATTTCAGAAAAACCTTTTTATTTTTGTTTCACTCTCTCTTTTTGTTCGAAATAGCAACAGATGCTCTCAAAATACATGCTTTCTGTATGATCTGACTATATGATGTTCTCAAAATACATGCTTCCTCTATGATCTAACTATATAACACGCTCCTTGGGATACTCCCCGGGGTACCTTTCCTTAAACGTTTATTAACTATACTATAACTGTAGTGGCATTAATATCGAAATAGTTCCAGTGTCGGCCCGGAAATATGCAGTGCAGATGCATATGAAGGCTGACGAAATTGCAGCGTACAGCAGAGAGGAACCTGAGGCGTCTGGTGCTGGCAATGTGGAATCACTTATGAATACTCTAGTCAAAATAACACAGAATGACATAAAAATACGGGGGAACGTCTTGAAAGAAGAAAAGGTGGGTGGGAGGTAGGGGAGAAGTTTATAAATACATTACGCTAATTGCAAGAGAAGGTGTACCTACTGCTGACACAGGTAGAATAGATCTAGTGACAAATATGGGTTTGCGAGGTTCTGGCCGTGATAATCTGACCAGCTGTACTAGTGACGCCCCTAATAGCTCTTAGATGTTGCTAGAGATCTTTTAACAGGAATGTTTGTAAATTTTTAAATGCTTTATATAACATACTAACATTAGTTTACAAAACGTCCTCCCCTATTATTTTGACCGACAAGTTTAATATTAACTTAAAAAAAAATGAAGTTCATATATATTGCTATTTTTGAATATCTTGTTGATCTTTGGTATGTGGTGTATAATGACGGAACCCACTCGCAATCGCAATGACGCAATATTGGACAATTTTTGTATTAGTTTCGATTACGCTGCCTGTCAGGTTTATACTTGTTTGGTTTCGGTTCAAAATTATGTTGTACTTGATGCCGATCTAATTGACGAGTCTAGCAGAATTTCTGTTGATTTTGAGCGTAGATCTTGTTCGTTTGGTAGGTCTACAGTTGCACAATTTCAATGTGCACTTGTGCATGAAACATGGGCGAAGTATCAGAGCATCGATAACTTTAACGAGGTACTTGAGTTATTTTACAGTACTTTTATGTACTATTTACTACTATTTACTTTACTTCAAATGAATACTACGTCGAAGCTGTGGTTGTTGGATGAAGTAACAGTCTACAGTTGTAAATTTAAAAATCCCTATTATCTTCAAACACAATACCCTGAGCTAGGTGATCACTATAAAGCAGGTAAGCGCCGTCATGCGACTTTCATAAAAACGACCAAATCTATGTATTTTGCTACGAAAATTTTTAATTCTAACAACCCTTCATAGCAGGCTTGGTCAATAATTTCACAAAACCTAGGTAAGCAATCCTCGAAAATTACTCAAAGTAGGTACAGTATTAGTGAATTACAATGTTAATAAATTTTTTTTACAAAAAAACCACGTAATATTGTGTCAGACATAAAGTACACGTCGATCTTCGGTAACGGTTTAATGATAGCCTCTTTCAATCAATCTAGCAATAGTATGTGCGTTTTGCCTTTCTCTGAGATCGAAGTGTTATGCATAATTAGAAAGTTAAAGAGAATCAGAAGTTCAGTACCCGACGGCATACCTAGTACTGTACTGCGTGATGTCGGTGCATCCCTTGTCCAGACTCTTACTAAACTAATCAATAATTTATCATTCTCTAAAGGTACTTTTCCAGATATCTTGAAAATTGCAAATATATACCCCATTTATAAAAAGTCTCACGTACAAATGTAGCGAACTATTGGCAAATATCAATTAGATGTAGTTTCTCAAAAATATTCGAATATGCTTTGTTAACTAAGCTTCTTTGTTATTTGAATGAGAACAATATCCCTACCAACATGGTTTTAGAGGCTCGACCTCGATGATTCCATCTATTCATTCTTTCCTGAATGAAGTGCTAGATGCACCAGATCGTTGTGAATCTCTGCTATTTTGTGAGCTCAGTAGAGCGTTTGATTGTGTTGATAATCATTTATTCTTGGAAAAATTACAATTCTATGGCATACGCGGGGTAGTTACTAACTGGTTTACCTCATATCTAGCAAATCGATTTAAATTTGTCTGAAATTTAGGTTAGCTGTGTATGTATTTAATTGAAGGCAATAATAAGTCTGCAATACCTGGCATAAAATATACCGGATGATTTCGTTATGTCAAGATGTTTAACTTCGATTTCGATTTCTGAACTTCGAGTATAATAGAGTAGCCATATTTAGTATGAAATATAAAGTTTGAAATATTATAATAATAATATCGATGATTCAAATATAAAATACATATAATATATAATATAAAATAAAATAAATACCGAAGCCACAGTCGCCCGATTCCTTGAAGAACATAAGAAACTGCCAAAATTTGTATTAACTTTTGATATTACAAATGCGAATATAGTGGGTTCGATTAGTGCGTTAGAAAGCGCCTTTTCAAGTCATCCGACAAGAAAAAGGTATGTTGAAGTTATCTCAATAAGTATAAAACATTACTCAAATGTACAGAGTGTTAATTTTGACGCATATTACACACAACTTCGTCATTTTAAAGGGAACCTTGTGTATTCCATTTGAGAATTGCTCTTCTTATTCTATATCAATCTCCTTTATTATTTCCTATATGCTCTAGTTTTTGAAAATTTCCCAAAAATGTATGTTTACATTTTGGCAAGATATGCTATCGATGAGTATTATTGTTAATTGCAGGATATCTCTGAAAATATTAAAACAATAAAATGAATAAGATATCTAAACGGATAAGCCTAAGTATAAAGATCGTTAGAAACTAATAACATTTGGTCAAAAACAACTGTTCTACGTCATGTTTTACTGCGTTATCACATGCTCCATATTAACGGCTATTACTCAAAAACTGTGATAATCAGTGCTGTACAAAATTGCGTGCTCTATAAAAAACGTATACAAACTTTAATCTTCTGTCTTATCCAATTAAAGCTGCGTTCGTAAAAATACGAAAAGCTTGGTCTAATTTCGAAATATACTTCCTTTTTTCGCCAGTACATCATTAACCGTGCAAGATTTCACAAAAATCACAAAAAAAACACCTTTTTTATACAGCATGAAATTTTGTAGAAAACAGTCCAAAGCACCATTATTCTACTTACTATGGTTTTTGTGTACTTGTCGTTAATGTGAGGCGTGGGATAATGAGATAAGATGTGCCGTAGAACCAAGATGTTTCTATCTGATACTAAACAGCAAATATATGACACTGTTTTATGTTGTTATTCAATATTTAAGAAATCAATATTATAGAAATCACTGTCTTAAAATAAAATTAAATAATATACTCTGTGTTTACTTTAAAATAGCGAAGTTGTGTTAGGAAGCATGGAAAGTACGTACCCTGTAGAAGTTACTATAATTTTACATTGTGGTGTAAGAAGAAACGCGTTATCTTCCACAGACACACTTAGCGGATACACTGTAGATATAAAATACGAGTATATTTTATCGTGGTAAAATTTCAGTCAGGTAATACTCCAATTTATCTCAAAATTTGCAACCACTGCATCTAATTTAACTGATAGTGTATTTGAGAGAGACATCCGTATAAATCGGATTAATTTATCTCTTTCACTTCATTGATTGTACCCGCTCGTTACTTCAGAAAAACGTTCTCATTTACGCGCAACAAAAGATTGGTGAATGTCGTTCTTTTAGTTTGCGTTTAAAATGCTGAATAGAGCAAGTACGTACAGAACAACTACAGTAAACGAGGCGTCCGTGCAATAATATCCTCTAATAACGAGACTTTCGGATAAATCCAGCCATTACCAGACGAAATTTATAAAACGAGCAACGTGCAGGTATACATTAGAGAATTTTGTCTGCAATCCTGTATTTGTGGACGTGTAAATCTGTACACATACATACATATGTATGCTCCGACTATATATACTCTGTTATATGATGCATAAGCCCATAGAGTAATTATATGGTGATATGTGTACGGCGTAACCTATAAATTTAATTAATAATGCGGCAAGCATCTACACGAACTGGTCGTCCGGTTGGTATCCTCCATTATTACCGACAGCACTTTCGGGTGGTGCAATGGAAACCTTCATCAATGATGCAGAGACCAATTATAGGATACGCCATTAGTAAACTGGCCATCTTTTTACACTTTTGAATATTTGAAATTGAGCCGCATTGTAATAGTAAAGTATGGTAGAGAAAATCAAAAATTAATATCTAATAGTATTGTTTTGAATTTAGACTTTTGTTCTGTAATTTTGTGTTTATAAACTTTATTTGTACATTTTAGGTTACACTAATAATGCGGTCAACCCGCTCTTTTTCTGAACAACAACATTACATTATATAAAAAACCGGGTGGGCGTGCCACCCGATAAATGGCGCCAAAACAATTTAAACACACATTTATTGTCTTCCTCTCGAACATGCCTCCCGCTTTGCAACCTACGTGGGGTTGCAATCATCATTCTTCTGCATCTGGTAAAGAACACAATTTTGAATACGGTCTCTTAGTGTCGCCGGTTGTACTGTGAACTGTCGCAACTCTGGTAACGCCATCCTTCCCTGGGTGTAGGCGGCTAATTCTGCCCATCTTCCATCTCAGTGGTGGACAGTTGTCGCTCTTGATTACAACCAGGGTCCCGAGCTTTAGGTCTCCAGTTCCTTTATTCCATTTGGTACGCTGCTGCAACTCGGTCAAACATTCCTTATGCCAGCGAGTCCAAAAATGTTGGTGACATTGTTGAAGATGCTGATACCGGGATAGTCTGCCTCCGGGAACCTGCTGCCAATCAGGATCTGGTACTGCCACAAGTGGTCTTCCTACGGGAGAGTGAGCTGGGGTAAGAGGAGTTAGGTCATGAGGATCAGAGGACAAAGGACAAAGTGGACGCGAGTTTAACACTGCTTCAATTTGCACGAGTACAGTGTTTAACTTTTCGAATATTAGGCTGGCGTTACCTAACACTCGCTTTAAGCGGTATTTATATGACTTAACTCCTGCCTCCCATAGTCCACCAAAGTATGAGGTGTGTATGGTGGTATGAATTTCCAAATAATATTCTCTTTCGAATAGACATCTGTTAAATAGTTGTATGTGTTTTTACGTAGTCATATAACTGTTTCAATTCTTTATATGCGGCAATAGGTAAACTATGGGCGTACGGACGCAGTCACTCGACGTCGACACGCTGTATAAACCGTATTTTGACAGCTAAAACCTGTCAAACTGTCATAATTATGACAATTTGGTGGTTTTACGCAGGTTTTAGCTGTCAAAATACGGTTTATACAGCGTGTCTACGTCGAGTGACTGCGTCCGTACGCCCATAGTTTACCTACTTGCGGCGACAAAATTTCTACCATTGTCGGACACTATTTGGTTAGGCTTGCCACGCCGTCCTATAAAACATTTTAAAGACATGAGAAACGAATCTTTTGTCAAGTCGGATATAAATTCCAAATGAATCGCTTTGGTGATAAAGAATACGAACACACCAAAGTAACACTTCCCAGTTTTTGCTCCGCGTCCCTTTCTGTGCTTAATCAATATTGCATAGTCTATGCCGGTGATACTAAATGGCGGACTTGGTATGAGTCTCTCCACGGGCAATTATTGGTTGGATAGTTTGTGCGTGGTGTCTAAAACAGGTCACACACCTTTTTATCACCGAATTTACGAGAGTGCGTCCACCCACAATCCAGAACTGTTCTCTTATATTTGCCAACAGCTGCTGTGGGCCAGCATGTAACAGCCTGATGTGTTCTTCTTCAGTGATTAGGCGTATGAAACGGTGCCTATGGTGCATTGAAAGAGGATGTTTTGCATCAGATGTTAGTAGAGAATTCTCTAAATGTCCTCCAGCTCTGAGCAGGCTGTCTTCGGCCAAAATTGGGTTGAGGTTCAAAATGTTGCTACTTCTAGCAACACTTGCCACTTTCCAACAACTTAATTTCCCTTCCGAAGTATTCAGCCAGTGACAATTTTACCAATTTCTTAAAAGCGTTATGTACTTCGTTCGGTGAGAGGCACTTGGAATAATTTTCCTCGATCCTTTGTAAAGAGTTTGTTTTAGATCTTATTATCTGCCACTACTCGTTTTAACGTCTTTAATTTTGAAAATCTTTCTACTGGAAATCTTTCTGCTGGACATGTAATGTTGTTATCTCTCTTTTCGTGTCGGGTAGATCTTTGTCCTTTATTGAGCCTGAATTGATTATTGTTGGCCAAAACCGTTCTTGCTTTAGCCATTCAGGGTCATTCCACCACAAATTTGCATCTTCTATGCATCTTGGCATTAAACCTCTGGATAAAACATCAGCTGGGTTTTCAGCGCTTGCCACATGTCTCCAGGTACATATATTGTGCACTCAATTCCTGAACTTCCGTCACACGATTGCTTGTAGATTTGTAGATTTGAAATGAGGCTCATATTGCGCTGCGACCTATTGATCTATTGTGCCCCCTTGCGTGAGTTGTAAGCTGCTGGGGGTATGCCCGCTCCTACAGCTCCCCATCCAGTCCAAGGGCTTTGATAAACTGCATTAGCTGTGATGGTTTCAGGGAAGGTATGTCTTCTTCGTCTATAACGTCTTTACCGAGATGGCTGGCTCGGGTTTCTATGATGGCGGTGCAATAAGATGTCAGGTGTTCCGGATTTTCATCCTCAGCCCCGCAGAACCTGCAGTCGCTATTCTGTTTTGGACCTATCCTTGTCATGTGTTCACCAAGGTGACAGTGCCCTGTAAGGAACCCTGTGAGGATGCGCAATCTATTCCTGCTAAGTTCCAGCAAAGCTTTTGCTCTATGCTTATTGTAGTTTCAAAGGAAGATCTTGGAGTGTCTCAGACCAGGAAGATTCTCCCAGAGGGATGCTCTGAGGCTCTCTTCCCGATCTTTAACTTCTTTTTTGTAGGTGCTCGTCCCTATACCACAGAACGGTTCAGGTCCCACAAACGGAGTTGTAGCGGCCTTTCTTGCTAGTGAATTAGCTTCTTCGTTGCCTCTGATTCCAGTGTGTCCTGGTACCCAGTATAGTGCAACTCTATTATTCTTGCCCAGGTTGTTTAATCTATCAAGACATTCCCAGACTAATTTCGAGCTGACCGTGTTAGAGCTCAGCGCCATTAGGGCTGCTTGACTGTCGGAAAAAATTGCAATGCTCTGCTTCCGATAGCTCCTGTCAAGGTTCAGTTGAGCACATCTTCCAATTACATTGATCTCCGCTTGGAAGACGCTGGGGTATGTCCCCATTGGCTCGGAATATTTGGTTCCTGGCCCAAATATGCCTGCACCTGTTCCTTTATCGGTTTTAGACCCGTCCACATACCACTTGATAGTGTTTTCCTTTAGGGAGTACGTGGAGTGTTCTCCTACCCACTCTCTCTTATTACGTAGCTTGGTGAGGAAATTCCTTTCAAAGCTATATTCCTTGACCATTTCATCATTTGGTAGGCTTAGAAGTGGGGAGAGCCCGGCCTGAGATGTCCATGCTCTCTGGTGCGGAGTCTCGCCCCTTCCAGTCCCCGCCCTGGTCAGTCTGTGTATAGCCGCAAGGGCCGCTCCCTCCACCACTATGTGTAAGGGGGAGAGGTCTAAAATTACCTCTAGGGCCGCAGTTGGGTATGTTCTCATGGCTCCGGTGATGCATACACATGCCAGCCGTTGCAACTTGTCAAGGGTATTCCTGATTGTAACTTTAGTGACCTTCTGGAACCAGGTTATTGCCCCGTACGTTACCATAGGTCTTACTATACTGACGTACAGCCATCGTAGTATACTTGGGTTGCAGCCCCAAGTTTTACCTGCCAGGTTCCGGCATATCATTAAGGCTCTTGTTGCCTTATTCATTGTCAGTTCTATGTGTCTGTTCCACAGAAGTTTTGAATCTAGGGTTATTCCTAAGTATTTAACTTCTGATTTGCGTTCGATCACTGCTCCTTCCAAGTGGATGTCTTTCATGTTCGAAGTGTTTCTCTTCCTAGTGAAAGGTACAATCGTGGTTTTTGCGGAGTTGATGCTCAGCCCCACTGATCGACACCATTCACTGGTGATTTTAAGGCTTGTTTGTACCAGGTCCCAAAGAATCCCCTCATACTTGCCTTTTGCTATTATTACAATGTCATCGGCATATCCTACACAATGTATGCCGAAGGTTGTCAGCCTGTTGAGCAATTCATCTGCTACCAGGCTCCGCATTAGAGGCGAACAGACGCTACCTTGAGGTGTTCCACGAGTGGTTCTGATTTGATAGTCTGTTCACCTACCGTCATCTCAGCTGTCCTCGTGGAGAGCACTTTACTTATCCATCGTGTTACTGTTTTATTAACTCCCCTTGCTTCAGGTGCTTGTTTAATTGCGTCATGTGACGTGTTATCAAACACACCTGAAATATCTAGGAAAGCGCAGATCGCTGTTTCTTTATCATCCAGGGTTTTCTGAATGATTCCTACTAGCTCATGCAGAGCAGTCTCTGTCGATCTGCCCGCCCTGTATGCATGCTGACTCCTGTGAAGTGGAGCTTTCTCCATTACCTCCATTCTAATATAGTTATCTACTAGTTTTTCCATCGCTTTCAATAGAAAGGATGTCAGACTAATGGGTCTGAAGGATTTGGGGTTGGTCCCATCTTCCTTCCCAATTTTTGGTATGAAGGTGACTTCAGCCCTTCTCCAGCTTTTGGGTATGTATCCCAACGCTAGACTGCTTCTCGTTATGTTTACTAAGTGTTGTATTACCTCTTCCTGGCCTTCTTGCAGGAGTGCGGGGAGAATCCCGTCCACTCCCGGCGATTTGTATGGCTGGAAGGTGTTTATCGCCCACTCCATGCGCTGTCTTGTACAGATGCGCTTGGCAATTTCCCAGTCCTCCCGTTTGGGCTTCCTGGTATGTGTATTTGCCTCTTCCAGGTCTGTTTTGTTGCTACCTGGGAAGTGTGTTTTAAGTAGCAGGCTAGCCCGCTCCTTTCCCCTTCCGTATAGCTACCATCTGGTTTTCTCAGGGCCATCACAGGTCTTGTTCCGCCTTTTGCCATGGCCCTATGAAGCCTTGCTGCCACCGGAGTGGAAGTGATGGTTTCGCAAAAGTTCATAAAGCTTTGCCTTTTAGCCTTCCTTATCTCCTTGTTGTATTCAGTCAACTTTTCTCTATACCTCTGCCAGTCCCCGTCAACCTTCGCTCTATTGAACAGGTGACGGACTACAGATCTGAGGTTTGCTAGAGTTCTGTTCCACCAAGGACTGTCCTTAGTTGGCTTCCTCGTAGTTAGCGGGCAACTAGCTTCAAAAGCTTTCATTATCGCCTCGCTAAAGTGTTCTACATCTTGTTCCAGCTTCAGCCGGTGTGTAGTCCCGCCTGTATGTAGCTGGTCCAGGTTATCCTTTAGACATGTTCTATACATATCCCAGTCTGTCTTCCTGGGGTTTCTGTCAAGGTAGGTTGAGGGGTCATGTCCCTCTAGAGTGAACTCTATAATCCTGTGGTCTGACAGGGAGGGTTCATCTGAGACCTTCCAGTTCTTGATCATACTACTCAAACCAAAGCTGCTAAATGTTATATCTAGTTCCTCTCTCCTTACCTTCGTTACGAACGTTGGTTCTTTGCCCACATTAAGGATTTGGAGATTACAGGATAATAGAAATTCTAAAACCTCTTTCATTTACGTCCGTGCTTCCCCACATGATATGGTGTCCATTGGCGTCACAGCCTACTATCAACGGCAGGTTCTTCCTGCTACAGTGCCTGGCTAGCTCCCTTACTTCCGAAGGCGATGTTGTTGTCCCGTCGGCGAAGTAAGCAGAGGCAATGACAATGGCTCGGTTTGTGCCCTCAAAGTCGAGGTGTATCAAGACTGCTGTCAAGTCCCGAGTCATAAATTCTGAAATACACATATATTTAATGTTATTTCTTATTAGGATACAGGCTCTAGGGTGTTCCTGCCTGCGATCCCATACTACCTGTGAGTTTTTACACGACAGTCCTTTGATCTGCCCTCCATTGATCCAAGGTTCCTGGATCATTGCAAGTCCCAGGTTGCACTTCGTAAACATCCTTGCAGCTAGAGCCGAGGCTCCTCTCGCATGCTGCAAGTTGACTTGCATCAACCTGGTCCTTTTGTCTCTGGTGTCTCCTGGTTCTTCTTGAGTCCAGACTCGGGGATTCTACCAAACCTGTAATGGATGGTACATCCCTTTGCCAGAATCGCCTCGCATGATTTGGGGTCAATCCCAATAGTGAGTACCTGGCCGTGCCCTTCTTCTTTGGCGTTTATGACCTTCCAGAGATCTACCTGTAGTTGCGGGTTGCTGGACGCCAATCAGTTTGAGCAGCTTCCCTGCTTCCTGACCCTTGCTTCTTGGTAGGAATACCGTCATGACGTGGGGTTTCGGGAGGTCATCTCCTTTCCTCGTCACTAGTTTCGGTCCCTTCCACGTGGGGAGGCAGCCTACTACCTGGTCAAGCCAGTTAACCGTCTCGTCTGTCTCACAGTCCACCAACATTACTCCCTGACGGAAATGTATGCCGGCGAACTGTAGGCCTCGAACCGTGGTCTCCACCATTGCCTCCACTAGAGCTTCCTCCAGCGAAGACAGCAGAGTAGCGTCCATCCATACTTGAGGGTATTCCTCTGGTACTATTCCTACTTTCGTTATTTTCGCAGCAGTAGCATAGCAGGTGGCTCGCCCAACTGTGCTTGCTGCACCGGAGGTAGAGGGTTTGGTTTTCCTCTTTTTTTGCCCTGGCGCTTGGGCAGGTGAGATATGCTCACTGCCCCGTTTGCCATGACTTGTCCCAGCGGTTGCTGATGGTGAGGCCTTCTGCCTTTCCTGCTTCTGTCGGTCGACTTTTGCCCTGGCTTCCTCAGGTGTCAAGCCCTGTTTAAGGAAGCGCAGGTACCATTTTTGGCCTGCTTCGCTGAGGCCCTTCCTCTTCGGATCGTCCAGGCCTCCAGGTTGTCCTAATGCAGGAAGGGATGTCATAGGACGAGCCTTCCTTTCCTTGGTCCCGATTTTACTGGTAGGGGGTTTTTCTCTATCACCAGTCCCGGTGGTCTGTGCGGTGACATCCCGCTCTTGTTTTTTGTTTTGTTTTAACTTACCCATGATTAGTCCCACGAGTAGCTAGGGAAATAACAGTCCACCTCTAGAGAGCCCCGCATGTAGGATGGAGGGGTAAATCCAATGGGGTTCCCCCTGGTGCCCCAAGGTTGGGGTCCTCGCAGACTAATCCTCTATTTAGCCACGCATCCCGTCGGCCGGACCCCTTTGCCTTAAGATTTAGGTTTTTTTGTGAGGTTGTTTTCTCTCGATCCGGGCGGCTAAGCCAAGATCCCCCAACACCCCATGCCCGCGAGACATGTCCACGACAGCATGAGGGTGCCTGGTATGACGGACGGATGCCATGCTCCGTCCGGCGCCGTCTGTTCCTGTCGCAGATCCTAAGCCACGACACGACAGCCGGATCAGGAGATTGTTTTTCGACCTTTTCTGGTCTAGACCGCAGTGTTTTGCAATCACAGTGGCACCTCGGGTAGGGTAGGGTAAAACCCTCACTGCGATCTACAGCAGGGAGAGGCTTTGCCTGGTAGGACTGAGTTGCGCTTAACCTGCTGCTGGGCTTGTTCGTTATGAACTGTGCCCTCGCCACCACACGATTGCTTACAAATGTTTTCAATCTATTTGGAGTATTTTTTATCCAAGCGAGTACTACCGTGGAGTCACACCACATAGTGCATTCGGTTAGCGTTACACGTAACGAACTAGTGACCTTTTTTGGTAATCTCGCCAAAACCAATGCTCCAGAGAGCTCTAAACGAGGCACAGTTACTATCTTTCATGGAGCGACCTTGGATTTTGAGCACAATAAATGAACATGCGCTGTTCCATCTCTTCCTATGAACTTGAGGTATATATGTATATCCACCTTACGCCTTTCCCGAGGCGTCCGAAAATCCGTGCAATTCTATCCGCTCAGCATTTTCGCATAGGATTAGCCGATTTATTGTCAGATGATTTAAGGGAAGTTCACTTCTAAATTGGCTCCATGCGGTATGGATGTTTGCAGGTAAACTTTCGTCCTAAGTAAGCTTTTCTAACCATAACTGCTGCATAATAATTTTTGTGTTCACGTACAAGGACCTAGTAGGCCAAGTCAGTGGGTCAAATATTTGGGCAATGGTTGACATAATAATGCGTTTTGTAATCTTTTGCTCTTTACGTACATCGCTTATATTTTGACACCGAAGTGTATTTATTTTCTTGGCGTATGTAAGTACATACAATTTGTCCCAAACGCCAATTAATTAAACATATTTTTATATTAAAAAAAATATATAAAAATATGTTTAATTAATTGGCGTTTGGAAAAAATTGCATTATATCGCTTATATTGTACATTGTACATGCAATTTTCCCACGTAGTCTCGTACTTGGAGAAAAACTGTAGATAAGAGCATGTAACTGTCAGATATGCAAAATGACAACACTTCGGTGCCTGATGAGGTGCTAGTAACGTTTTCCTTTTTTTGTTGTTGTTTTTTGCTGATCATTATGTAGTAAAGTGTGGTGTTTTAAATTGCATTTTTTGCACGTTCAAACAATTTAAACATAACCTAAAACTACTTTACTTTTGCAACGAACAAATTATCCAAATCAATTTTATCAAAGAAAAATCTTGGTCACGCGTTGTATTTAAAAAGACTATATCACGAACAAAATTTGTTGCAATGTAGTTTGCTATTAGTAAGTTTCGCAGTTATCGGATATTTTCGTAATTTACTCTCTTAGGTTGTGTTCATTTTGCCATGTATTTGGGTAGTAACTCAGAAGAGGAATCAAAAAAAAATAAACAAGATTTGCTTTGTGTAGTAATTGCGAGCATTGTGAGTGAAAACGAGCCGTTTTGACAGTACTCCATTTGTATTGATAAAACTGCAAGTGATTTTATCACTTATTAAAATTTATAAGTGATTTTTTCGCTATAAAATGAATGTCATTGGCTGTTGCTAAGGAATTCAACTGTGTGATTGGTTGACAGAAATGTGAGTCATATAGTCTGACAAATTTTGCATTTTACATAACTCTGTTCAGTAACTAAAAAACTTTACATTGCCCTTCGTTTGCTTTGTCACTGTCTGATTTGAATTGAGAGTTTCAATAAATCAGCTCCAGCTATTAAAAATATTTTTAAATGACTAAAATTCGGTACATTCTTGCCCGTTTTGTAATTTTCCCATTCACGCACCATTATTGCATCTAATTTTGACGTAATTAAATATACGATAAATGTATCCCAGTTTGTTGTCGGATCGTCTAATTGTTCGAAGGCCCGTAAATTTTTGGAAACCGAATGAATAATAATCAATAGATTCAATATTAAACAACCCCTGTACATGATTCATTACCAATAGTCTGTTGTTATTATATTTATCAATAAAGCTTCCGACGCGACGGCGTAATTTCGCGCGGTAAATTCGAGTGACTGTATAACTTGCGCGGCACTACCTTTTAATGACGCGCACAGATAGTGGAATTTCCGAATTTGATTAATTTTTTCGTTGCGAAATTCCAACCAATTTGAATATTTTCCCTCGAATTTAGGTAACTGAATAGT